>CM030850.1:14221966-14671966 GCA_018105865.1 Metaphire vulgaris | reverse complement strand
CCTCCCCCAAACAGTGAACGAAAATTTTGTCGAAAGTAACCTGAACGCGTCACTGTCTGCTTGAATAATTCAACGGTGTTCATGTGAACATCGTCAATGGAATTCCAACGACGAGCAACATTACAGGTCGGCGCTTTGCTCGCTGTGGGAACTGTTTACCCTGTGCGAAGACCAAACAAATAGAGGTGGAAGGGTAGAGGATGAGGAGGAGAAGGTTAAGGAGGAGCAGGAGGAAGAGGATAGAGAGAAAGCGATGAGAGAAAGCATTTTAGACTGCTATTTATCTCACAGTCCGTAGAGTCTGTCTGCTGCGGATTTCTTTAAATAATTCTTTTGCATAGTCTACTACGTGCAGTGGTCTGTACCGTAGTCGGATGGGGACATTTTGTTTTGGTGCGACAAAATTTCTACAATTTTTCGGAGTTCATTTCAAAGGTCCATATTTACATATTCGTGAGAGTTTTTCAGCATTAGTAATAAATTAATGTGATTTAAAGTGGATTACGAGGCTACGTTAGCCTGTGTGAAAACCACGATAGCGTAGCCACGGAGGCCATGGGGGCGGGCGCCCTATTCGGACTGGGACCAGCCGCGAGATTTACGCAAGGGCGTTGAGCAGTCTTGGGGGGGAAGGTAGATAGTATATGAGATCGCAGAGAATGCAAGATATTTTAACGCGGTAGAGAAGGAAAACGTAACAGGTCGGGATGGCTTTTTCGCTTGTCAATTTTTTTTTTGGCTTTTGCTCCAAAATGTCGACGTCATCGTCATTTCACACTTTTCTTGGCGGGGTGAGATAATTTTTTGGCCAATTTTGGCAAATTTTTGACAAATTTTGGGCCATTTTATTCAAATTTTTGGGCCATTTTATTCAAATTTTTGGGCCAATTTTGGCAAATTTGTAATTTTTTTATATTTATGGCAAATGTTTGGCAATTTTTTGCACATTTCACATTTATTTATTAAATACATTTCATATTATTTCTTCATTTTCTTGGGGCCACTGCTCCCCTTTCCCCCAAATGACGCCCTATGGTCGACGTGCCCCTATTCCAGAATTCTGGTTACGCCATTGATTTTCAGCCAGTCGTAGAACGTGTTACAGAGCTGTTTCCTAACTGGACGAACGTCTGCTTCATACGAGAGAGGTTCGTTTGAACCAGTGGCGGCTCCACCGGGGGAGCCAGGGGGCCTGTGCCCCCCTATTGAGTGCCTGGCCTCCCCCTAGTGGCCCCCAGTTGGGACCCTATACTTAATGTTACATACATTAAACAACAAATGGTTGGCCCCCCATGATTGGAAGTTGCCACCCCAACGCCCCCCTTCCGCCACTTGCCAAATCCTAGATCCGCCACTGGTTTGAACTCGACGCGAAAGAAAACATTCTATCAAAATTTCTAAGCGTCGAAACACAATGTCATCATCCGGGTTCCGTATTATACCACAGGCGATGAATAAGCCGGTCTAAATAATCGTGTCCCACTGGAGGCCAAATGATGCGCAAGAACCAAGTAATCACTTCCAAAAGGCGGTGACTGATTGACGAACTATCTATTTGGCTTATAGATAAAAATGGGAGGTTTTTATCGCAGAAAGAAAATCAGGCGATAAAATCGAAAAAACCCATCGAATTAAGATAAATAATTAATGATCTGCCTTATGTAACGAAAGTAAAAATATATCGAAGTACACGTAATTTGTGACTTTAAAATTTCACTATTAACAGACCGTACCATGCTCTTTATCATCGTATCTCTTGTCCTTCTCCAGGTCCATCAATACGTTTTTCTCATCACTTCTTTAGTGGCGTAGCGAGGGTGACGGGCGCCCGGGGGAGGGGCAAAGTGCACTAATAGCGCCCACAACTTCTAAAAATTCGTGACAAGCAAAAATTGGCGTCAGCTATCGTTCGCTTAATTGAGTTCCATGGTCTTCGCGTAACTTTAGCTAAGTGAAATAGGCGATGATCTGTTTTGCTTGTCACGAATTTTTCGGAATTTAAGGCAAATTAAATTCTCAATGATGTACCCAACCGTGGTTAAAGTCCATCTTAAAAATTTTTGGGACAGATTTTTGCGCCTCCCCCACCTCGGCGCCGAGGGGCGGTTGCCCCTCCTTGTGCCCACCCGTCGCTACGCCACTGCACTTCTACATTTTAAGTTCATAACCCGATGCCCTTTAACCCGACCTGCATGTGTTCTTTTCAACAACGTTGTGAGCCAATACCAGCTCGTTAATATATAATTACAGTATATTCTATCGAAATATTATCTCTTCTTCTATCGGAGCCAAAAGCGGATATCATTCCTGCATGCAGTCAGACTTCGGGTAGGAATTCTTCTTTGCCCCGTTGGCACGAATCCAACCAGCGTTTGCCCTCCCTTCTCGTGAACCTACGACCGGGGGATGAGGGTGGGGTAACTCAAGTCCACGACCCCTATAGACTACACTTGAAGGGATGAGAGGAACTGGTGGGATATGTTCAGTATTTGTCAAGGGCCGATGATGGAACGCAGATCATAACCAGAGCGAAGAAAGATTTCTCGAACATGGTTATCGTTCTTCTGATCTTCTGAAGTATGTTCTTGCTTGTGTTTTAGTTTCTATATTCTTACTGGTTATTTTGTTGTGTCGTTTGGTGGGGTCTGGGGCCTGACAAGCACTGATTTCTTTGCAATAGCGTCGTAGAGTACCGTATCTGGTTGGGGGCTGTCCATTAATTACGTCAACAAAATAGGAGATTTGAAAAAGTTCGACAGTCGTTAACAGGGGGGGGGGTCAAGAGAAGTTGAGGTCAACAATTTCACTTTTTACAAATAATAGAAGGACATTTCATGGAATAAAAACGTAATCATTGTAACTCTCGATGAGCAAAAAAGGAAGAAATGTTCATCATCGCACAAAAATATTAGCCTTCTAACCTTTTTAAAATGGACCCGTCACTGCTCATGTTTTTTTATTGCACTTATAAGGGATTTTTACTGAAATTGATTATTGTTGACAAGGGGGGGAGGAGTCAAATATTGCCCAAAATTGTTGACATAATTAATGGACAACCCCTTAGCTTATTATCAGACTGTTTGATTATAACCACTGACGTCTATGCATATTACACACTCGCCTATACACTCACGCATATGTGCGAACATATGCACGTACGCGCATATATACAGTAGATAGCACTTACGTTTATAAAACAAAGTAAATTTAATTACTGCGTCTGTCTAATAATTCGGAATTAACAATCGAGAACCTCACTTTATTTTTGTCTAATGTAAAATATTAGCAATGTTTCGGACTTCCAAAAAATCAGATTTTGACAACCAGCGCGGTCAACCCCTCCCCCAACCAAACAGCAAATGGAATACTGAATGTTGATTTTATTGCTGGAGCACATATTTTTATGCAATGATTATTTTTCATCCTTTCATCCTCGGATTTTTTGACGCATGCGTTTTCTCTTTCACTCTTCACGTCTCAGTAAGGGAGGGGCAACTTTTGTATGGTCAATATTGGATTTTGGTCAATGCCCCGCTTTTTTCGTGGGTTCATAAAGAAATCAAGAACCCGCTTACAACAAATATGAAATGAAATTATCCAGTAAACTGAGCGATTTCTGGTGAAAACCAGTTCTAATTAAATTTCAATTTTAAAATTCCTAGTAGGCCTAAACTTAGAAGCTGAGTTGACACAATGTTTACATGTTCCTAATATCTACATAAAAGTTTGAAACTCTAGGGCGGCTATTTTAGTCTGCGTGTGCTCGTAAGAGCAGTGTTTATTCTAGCCACCTTGACATTGGGGGGAGTTTGAAATGTTTGGGGGGACAAGATTTGTCTCTCCACGCTTTTGGGGGGAAATTTCCATCCCCCAAGCCAACATATACAAATTTTGGGGGAATTTTAAAACTTTGGGGGGCATTCCCCCCAAAAAACAGACCTAGAATAAACACTGTCGTAAGAGAAATGGTGGTTTAAGATTCGACAGTGTTTGATATTTCTTTTTTGAAAAACCATTGGGCGTGGGTCGGACTGCTCCCAGCCAAATGTTTTAGTCAAGTGAGGGTTGGAACGGCAATAATACAACGTTTTACCCCATTTGGGGTTCATCCTCGATCAATGGGGCTTTTACTCCTCTCCATGTTCTCTCAGTTCGAGACTCGAGACTTGGCAGCCGATCGCACCTTCTAGCTTAGAAGAAATCGCACAAAAATTTCTGTATTGAAAAGCAACTAAGCCTGCATTTCAATTTTTAAAGTGATAATATAAACAATTTGTCTATAGATTCTAATAAGCTTATAGGGCAATTAGACTACTTTACAGTGCCTTTAAGTTTGATCTCAGTGGCATACCTATAGGGTATCCTAACAGGTAGGTAAATTCCCATCTGGGCGCCACTTGAATGGGTGCCATAAAGCTGTGATCTTGCTCTCTACTCAGCGTAGAGAGAGAGAGAGAGAGAGAGAGAAGAAACTGCGAAAACTGACTTTGAGGAGCACATCACAGACCAGTTTGCATCAGTAAAAGCAAGAAAAGTGCATTTCTAGTTTTAATCTTGTGTCAATAAAATGTCATGGTTTGCTAACTAAAGATTTGTTAACCTACTAATTTAATTTTCTGACCCCCCTACCATTGGACGCCAAATACCCTAGGTACACCCTTGTCTGGTCTGCCATTACTAAGAGCTCAGTGACTAAGCCATGTATTTGCAAGATTTTCGCACGCACTATAGTTACCGTGAGTTTCCATCCTCTTAGACTTCATCTCTTGGATGCTTAAATCTTTGTCTTGCGTCGCAACAAAATCATCCGTTGATAGACAAGCGTCTGTATGTTGAGAAAGGTTCTCTCTCTCTGAAGTTTTCTCTGTCTTTCTGGCAACTGGAATCAAGAAGGGAGGGGCAGTATGGCACGGGGGGGGGGTAACCGAAGATTGCTATCGTCGGTGAGATGCTTGCTCTAAATAGCTTTTCTCTTGACCCGGGGTGCCATAACCTTTACCGACCAACGGTCAGATTGATCATTCTCAGATTACTCGACAGCCGATATCTCGAAACTTCTATAATAATTGTATAAATATATTGTATACAAATCTCCAGCTATAAAAATGTCAACCTTAATGAATGAATGTTGCAATGAACTACTACTACTGATTGACGCAGAGATTAGCAGCTGCCCAATTTACACGGATGACCCAGCCAGTTAAAATATAATTTCTGTAACAAAATTACTGTTCGCGGGTCAGTTTACTGTACAGTTTTAATTTGCTCGGAGGGCCGCGGACAGGACAGGTTGACGAGTCTAGAGCAGGGGTGTCAAGATTTTGGTGGAGTGCCAAATGACTTGTCTCCCATATTCTTGTGGGCTAAATGCACAAATGTTTGGCAATATTATCCTAAAATCTAAATTTGTAACAATCTAAAGTGAAATTACGAAAACTTGCAAGGCATTGTTACATTAATTACAACTATTGCGGCTACTATGGCAAACCGGAATTTAGTCTAATAGAAACACAGTCAAATTTCAAAATCTTTTAACGGTGAAGATCAAATTGAAAACAAATAAAGTTAGATATCAGATATGGAAGCTGAGGAGGCATGACATTGTTTATTTTCACTATAGTTTATCAACGCCTGGTTTTAAATCTATAGCCATAGCCAAAAAAGTAGTAGCCAATCAGGCGCCCACAACAACTTCGTAACACAAATCCCCTGCAGTGGCAGACTGTTTCCTCGCGGACACATCTTAACTAAAATAAATCTATTGGCAATAAACAACTCAATATAAACAATCTTCTAAACGATCTGCACACATAACGGACTTCTTCGTTATAATACAATATAGGCCTAATAATAGTAGTAGTAGTAATAAAAAAATAAAAAAATAAAAATAATAATAATACAATTACCTTAAAGAGAAAAATTGTAGCTACTACAACAACTGTGCTTTACTGGCTTTCATGTTAGCAAATCTCTCTTTTAGTTCAGTTACAGTATGTCCAAATTAGAACGTACATCATTTTCAATGCAACTAGGGCCTGGCCCAAAAGTCTTTCATGGTTAACGCAGTTGATCTCAAATAGATTCTTATTAATTTTAATCTGGAAAATGATCGTTTTAGCCACTGACCAACTGACAGGAAGTGTAGGCAAGATCCGTAAGAAAATGGTCATGTTGGGCAAGAAACGTGAGATGGTTTAAATGACTAAACTTTAGAGTTTCAACGTTGGATTAAGAGACTGATTAGACTCGAATTTAAATAAAACTCTAAATGATGAGATTTCCTAAAATAATTCTAATCCCGTTACATCTTTATAATTATCTGTTAAAAGGTCCTCCAGATCCAGGCAATTTCAACAGTAGCTGCCTTTCGCTTTCTATTTGCTGCATCGGAGAGTTTCTTTTTTAAAATCCATATTAATAATCAGCAATTTAGAAATGAACCCTCTCTAATAGGCCTAAAGGGAAAGATCAGTAATTTATTTTTGCACTCTTGTCGATTGATGGCGCAGAATGGAAATGGCAATGAAATTCCCCGCTTTTCCTTTGTAAATACCCCAAAAAACCCTACTCTGAATATTTCTTTAATTTCTAGAAAAATTATGTAACCTTATTACATAATGAAATTGACAGCTTTACTTAATCACAGTGAAATTCACGCAATTAGTAATTACTACTGAGATAATAGGCCTATCTCTCTCTCCCCATCGGGCGATCGAATTTGAATCAATACAATCATAAAACCCATTCGAGTGAACGGTCAAAATCTAGCCATCGTCTTTATTTAAGTTAACCCCTATAAACGTCCAGGGTACGGCGTGACGGCGGTTTCGGATGACAAAACTGTCAAAACAAAAGGAGCACAAATGCCACGTGTTCGTCTCGATTGAATATAATGAGTAATACAAGATTACAATGAATTTGAACACAATATTCTAAGTTATCCTTAACCCGTGCTACCGCGCGTAGAAATGAATATTCATAAAAGCAGCCAGGTCACGTGAGACAAGTAGCCTAACTCTGGCGCCGGTTCATAAAAATTCGTCAAACTGCAGTCTGAGTTTCTTGTTTAAATAATATATGTATTGTAGTTCAATTCTAGCGAAAAGAACAGTATAGTAGGTTGAAGTAGCTGATCATTTCTGCTAAAGACTTAACAGAGCATCATCACAAAAATTTATCACTTCCCCAAATTTATTTTTCCAGGACTCAAAATCGTAGTAAAATCTTTTTTGGAGCTCAGGAGTGGGTCGCCTGGTTTTAAATCTATAGCTAGTTAGCTACTCTCAAATTTGTCTGTAAATTTCCTTTGGGCAGACGTGATCTCAGTTTTGTCTTTATTAGTAGCGTGTCATTTTGGAAAAGCCTTGCTTGCATAATAGGAGAGATAGCATGATTGCTGCTTGTTTTCTTAAAATATTTAAAAACGTAAATATTTTAACGGGTCAACTAAAATCACCCCGTTCTAGAGTCTTCGATGAGTCTAGACAGAGGTCCATGACTCAATGGATTAGGACTGGAGGTCATATTAAATTTCAATAGACAAAATCACGAGAAACATTGCAATGGAATACGGCCTGCCATGTCTACGTAGCTCTTACTACGACAGACTCCCCTCCCACCTAATAGTGAATTCACAGTGAATGTTATACACTGGCCAACTCTTTCATTTGCTAAGCACTGAGAATCTCTTGTGTTCTTTTCTCTTCAATTCGCCAGGTGGAAGCAGTGTTTTGAAAACTCCCTAGTTAGGCTGTTTTTCAATGCATTTCAAGTGTTGACGCATTCCAAGAGGCCACACACACACAGAGAGCCACACACACACAGACGCCCTGGTTGTCATCATGTGCTTAATCAGTTCCGGATAATGTTACTGCGACATAAATTGAAGTCTTTTCAATGTGACATCTGTTTTTACACCCCATAGCACCCTCCAAACAACACCCCCCTAATCTGAGAGCCACACCCACTAATTATGATGCAGCTAAGATGCTATCGCTCGCCATGAGGAGAGGAAGGGGACCCCGAGAATATATCAACACCCCGCCCAAATTGATAATCCTATAAATAACCCTGGACAGCAGACGTGCAATCGACTGTATCAACGCACTCGGCTTTATCGTCTTCGCTGCGATCTATTTATAGGTCGCCATTTCTCTGACGTCACAGAGAAGATGACGATGACGTCAGCCGAACGGTTCGTCGTCGTCGCCGGAGCCGCGCTTCTGGTCGTCGACGCCGTCCTCTTCGGCCTCTGCCTCTCCCTCGTCCTCGACTCCCGGGCGGCGAGGGACGACGGCGCCCGGCTCCTGTCTCTCACCCGCCGACTGGCCGAACAACACAGGGATGGGAAGGAGGAGGTCGCCGCCGCCGCCGCCGCCGTCGCCCGCCGCCGCCGCCGTCCCCAGGGTCGTCACCACCCCTCAAGAGAACGCATCGACGACGGTCCCCGGGGGTTCGACGACGGAACCAGCGACGGCGCCTGCCCTGGTCGGTCGGGGGGCCGTCTTCTTCGACGCCGAAGCAGCGTCGACGGAAGAGGACACGGATTCGGATTCGGAGAGTGGAGCGATCACCGATGTTCCTACCGACAGCGGAGTAGGAGGAGGAGGAGGAGGAGAAGAAGAAGGAGAGGACGAACTGCTCGTTTCTTCATTTGCCGAACAGCTAAGAGCTGTTCAAGAGCAGCTGGGTGCGCTGAAGAGGAGCTACGAACAGCTGCTGCTGACAAAGGCGTCATCGTCATCATCATCACCATCATCATCATCGTCATCACCAGGGTCCCCGACAATAACGCTGAAAACGAGAAGATGACGAGTTACGACGCTGCTAATGACGTCACTCGAGAGTCATATTAATAGCAACGACCACCTCTGAGATTGAAGAGATGACGACGACGTTTTCTTTTATTAATAATTAATAACAATTAATATTTTTTAAAGAATGTTGAATACGTTCACCGATGAACAAATCAGAACAACGAAGGGTTGGAACGAGGAATGGGGTGTCTATGACAACCCCCTCCCCAGTGGCGGCTCCACCGGGGGGGCCAGGGGGTCCCGTGCCCCTATTGAGTGCCTGGCCCCCCAGCGGCCCCCTGTTGGGACCCTATACTTAATGCTCCATACATTAAACAACAAATGGTTGGCCCCCATGATTAGAAGTTGCCACCCCAACGGCCCCCCACTTGCCAAATCCTAGAGCCGCCACTGCCCCTCCCGTGCAGAAGAATACCGAGTACGCCGCCGCTGAATGTAACGCTAAATCTGCAACATTTGACGCCATACAAAGTAATCAGAATTTTCCAGCAATAGGAATAGGAATACAGCGTAAGATTCCTCGCTGACTGTGCTTTTTTCCGCTTAGAGACTGCATGCGAGATTGACAACAGATTCCTTGCGTGACAAAGAGCGCTCCATAGCCGCTTTCTTTAGCACTGAAGAAGCATTTCTCAGGATGCGTCACAGCGTGTACATTGACATTGCATTTTGGTTGATGACGTCATCATCGCAGCAGGAACTTTTTCGTGGGAGGAGGGGGGAGTGGAGGGGAGGTGAATTCGCATTTGAACCAGTCGATGACCCAAACAAAGTTTTAGAGGAAATAAAAAACTTCATCACAATAAACTCATTAGAGCAGCATTACCTGTTAATGAAAGAGAGAGAGACAGACAGACAGACAGACAGACAGACAGACAGACAGACAGACAGACAGACAGACAGACAGACAGACAGACAGAGACAGACAGACAGACTAGCTGACTGACTGACTGACTGACAGAGACATACAGACTGACTGACTGACTGACTTACTGACTGACTGACTGACTGACTGACTGACTGAGCAGGGGTGACCAATGGAAGAGCCGCATTGAGCTAGCCAGTTGCTAGCATCTTTCTAAATAGATGGTCCAATTTATGCATACAAATTTGAGTTTTGTGTAAGACTTTTAGTTCTTGTGCTTAATAATTAGTAAAATATTAAATTACTTTAAACCGCTGTTTAGTTGTAACTGTTACCAGCTACTGCCGTTACGTGACTGCTGTGACTGTCACTACTGTTAAAAACAGATGTACAAACGACAACAAACCATGCAGAGCCCTCAGCATTTTGATCAAAATAATTTATAACGGACTGCTTGTACAGCAACAAAAGACTTCCCACCCCTGAGAAAGAGTTTCACGATCACTGAGTCATTTGCGTCATCGCAAATCGTTCAGCCTCCCATCTACATGCTCGAGTAGATTTTTTCACGATATTGCTTTCTTTGGGGGATGGGGGGAGGGGGGAGAAAGTTGAGCATCCCAAATTTCCCAAGTAGCGACCGTTGTTGATGACTTATCTGCCTATCGGCTCCACTCCGAGAAAGACGTGTTCTTAGTTCCTAGATTTCAAAATTCCGAGACCGCTACAGTTTAATACGTCCAAAGTTACAAAATTCGGACTGTTATAGGCCTAATTATAATTTTTCCCAATCACATTTCTGCCAACGGAAAGAAGAGTTTCCGAATTATCCGTGGAAATGGAAACTCGCGAGAAGAAGAAATGCGAACAGGGCGAAAGAAGGAGGAGGTCTGTTGACTCTGTTCATGCGACTGGAAGACGAGGGAACGACGGACGCAGGTCCTTTCTCATCGTTCTGATATTGAACAGCGGGAGATGAACAAGGTTGGCACGTGACGGTCTCCGGCAGCTGGTTCGCTTGTTCTGAAACCCTTGCCAACAGTTCGTCTTTCTCGCGGTAGCATCTGTCCAGCTCCTGCCTCTCAGCGGCATTCTGCGCGTCTGCGCTGGACTTGTTGTCCATCAGGCCCTTAACCCGCCCCTGGCACTCGAGCAGGTTCAACTGGAGCGTCTGCTTTTCTGCTTTCAGGGCGTCGAATTCAGACAGCAGGTGGTTGGAAATGTTGTTTTTCTCCAGGTCGCATCTCGCCTCGATCTCGCTGGAAAGGTTCGCTTTTTCCAGGCTGCCTTTCGTCTCGATCAGGTCCGAGATGTTGGCCTTTTCCAGGTTGCATTTCGCGTCGCTCAGATCCAACAGGTGTTTGACGTTCTGCAGTTCATTGGCGCTGTCAGTGGCTCTGGATTGACAGTCGGTCATTTCATTCTTTAGAGCCTCGTTTTGAAATTTCAGAAGCTCGTTTTCGTCTTGGAGATGTTTTAGACGCGTCTCTTGAGCGCCAAACAGACCAGCGACAACGAACAAGGCAACTGCCGTGGCCAATCCAAGCGCTGCAGCTGCTACTAAGACCACCATCCGCTTGAAATGGACGTTTTGGGAATTTCCACAGCAGATTTCGACAGAAGAATCATCGTCGCTTTTCTCTTCTGAAGCTAGAAAAACGGAGTTTTAAAGACCATTAAAACAATTGAGCGATATGAACGATTATTATTATTATTATTATTATTATTATTATTATTATTATTATTATTATTAGTAGTAGTAGTAGTAGTAGTAGTAGTAGTAGTAGTAGTAGTAGTAGTAGTAGTAGTTGTTGTTATAAATCATTTTAGCTCCTAAAGTCTGTTTAGAAACCTATAGAAGCTATGGAGTAGATGTAAAAGTCGATCTGATGGTTACAATAATCAAGCAATGGTAGGCCTATGTCATGTAATATATCATGAACATTCTTGTGGCGCATATACTGTATACTACTTCAGCTAATTAAACAATAGACATTTAGTGTTTTTTGTTTAATTATGTGAAGTAGTATTATATATGCGACAAAAGAAGATTTGCGACACTCGAACGCAACGGGACATAAATGAGCCAAGTCAATGTTCGACGGAACAAAACAAGATCCTCGAGTTCTATGAAAAGGCCATCCGCAAACAGACAGAGAGGGTGCATGGTAGGGTGGGGAGGGACAAACCAAGAAGTGGATCCAATGTTTAGCTTAAAAAACAATTCTAGACTGAAAATCTCGAGTATCCAAGGATTCCATAGATCGAATCTTCTACTGTATATGCACTCCATAAATTCATGCTCCTACAAAGTCATATACAACAAATAGCAAGAGAGAGAGAGAGAAAGAGAGAGAGAGAGAGAGAGAGAGAGAGAGAGAGAGAGCAGAGGCGTAGCAGCCACATGGACAACCTGGCCAATTGCCAAGGGCTCCCGACCTGCAAAGGGCTCCCGACTCGAGCCCAAAAATTTTTCCCCCGCAAAGTTGTAAAGTAAGTTGTCAGATCGAAAGACCGATAAGCAAAAAAAGGTCGTCAACATTTTCGCAAACTTGTCAGATCGTCTCTGCCCGTTTTAAAGGGCCTCCATGCCCGTTTTTTCTGAGAAGGGCCCAGACAGACAGACAGACAGACATATTGACAGCAGACACAGACACTGAGAGAGAAAAGAGAGAGAGAGACAGAGAGACAGACAGAGAGAGAGAGACAGAGAGACAGACAGACAGACAGACAGACAGACAGACAGACAGACAGACAGACAGACAGACAGACAGACAGACAGACAGACAGACAGACAGAGAGTATGTTTATGCATTATCACCACTTAATGAACCGCGCTTGTAGCGCGAAAACTGGACTTTGCCTGTGAGATGGTTTCTAATGAATTTGTTATCTAAACTATTTTGCCGATAAAAGTGGACAAATCGTCAAAAAAGTCGATCTAAAGCCAACAGATGATTAAAAGCAATCATTTGAAGCGAAGCCCAAATAAAGACACACGCTGGAGTAGTACTCCTGATTATGGGAAACATTCAGGACTTCAATTGCATTCCAATCACTTCGTAATTTTGTTTTTCGTTTTATTACAAACAGCGGCGTAGACAGGGTTCTGGAATGGGGGACACGTCGACATTTTCGACAAGTCAAAATTCCTACATCGTAGTCTACAAACAGAACAGGTCATCATTGAGTGCCAAGAAACACATTCGCAAATACCATACCTCTCCCAGAAAATTTTTTACGGTTTTGCGCAAACCTTAAGACTGGTCCCAGCCGGAATACGGCGGGGGTCCTGCCCCCGTTCCACATGGCTACACCTATGATTACAAATTAAAATCTACGCCGTGCGTGTATTATGGCGTATTAATCTTTTCCGAAAGCTACGATTGCCAACTCTCCATTCCGAAAAGGCCTTTAAGCCTGAATTTTGAGCACACATGTTAAGCTGCCATTCTGATAACTTTGCGTCAAGGCGTTTTTCGGTGCTAGGACAAAAAGGTCCGCGGACAAAAATGTTTATGAGGACAAACTGTCAGCGGAAAAAATGTCATCGGAGAAACTGTCACGATGACAAAATATCATCGAACAAAATGTCACGTAATTATAATTATCAATTTTTAAACATTTATTAAAAATGTAAATTTTGAATATAATTAGAGATCATCATCATCATCATCATCATCATCATCATCATCATCATCATCATCATCATCACCATCATCATCATCATCATCATCATCACCACCACCATCATCATCATCATCAACATCTCGGTTTTCTGCCTGCTAATTGCGCAAAAAGATAGACAAGAAATGTTTCCAATGCTTTCTCTCTTTGGCTTGTCTTTCAGCTTCTTCGATGTTGATTTGTCTGACTTCGAGGTCTTCTTTAATGTTGTTTATTCGGTCTTCCATTTCATCTCTTTTCCTGCATGTATCTTTGTGTGTAGAGCTTTGTATGACCATTGACTATCAGTTGTTTTCCATTCTGCACACATGTCCAAATCATGTTAATCTTCTTCTTCTGATCTTTTCTACAATGTTATATCTTTTCTGCAATATTATCTTCATTTCTTATCCTTTGCAATCTGCTCACCCCCAGTATTTGTCTCAAACAGCATATTTCTGCAACCATTAGCCTACTTTCATCCGCTTTTTATCATCCATGTCTCGGAGTCATATAGTAGCATTTGAGGTAGGACTACCTTCGTGTTCTATATTTCCTACTTGGTTTCAATTGTTAAGTTGTTTTTTCCATAGTTTTTCATCCTTCCCATTGTTTGGAGCCCTTTTGATATTATTGACTTTACATCTTCTTGCTGACTACCATCGCTTTCCCAGATATATCCCTAGGATTGTTTGGGTGCGACCTTTTGATATTCATTTTTATTTGTATATTACTTTTTGGGGATGTCGACCTGCCATTGGAGGGTGTTCCAATCACCAATCCAACATATCTATCTGATTGACTTGTTTTAATTTATTATTATTATAATTTATGATTATTATTATTATTATTATTATTATTATTATTAAAAGTTAAGATTTATGTTATTTATTTTTATTGTTAGATATTAACTTGAGACACGTATCTGGTCTGGAAAAACCATGTTTTCAGGTGCTTTATTTAATATACAAAATAGCAAAAGCAATTAATTTTTTCCTTATTGAATTTACCGTTGAACAAATGGTCATCCTTGTTGAAAGTCATGTTCTTTCGTTACTAATTCGATTTCCTATTTATTTACTGTCGTCCAAATATGCGATCAATAAGCACGCAGCTATATACCGACCGCACAGGCCTAAGTACAGAGCCCACAGCAACAGGCACTGACTGCTCGATTAGGCTGACTAAAAGCGATCGACACAGTAGGTCAGAGCGTTGTTCGGTTCATGGCTGTCGTGAGTGGTCTCTGAAAGACCCGTTCAGTGTTGCGTCTTCACGTTCCTCTCCATAAATCTTCTCTCTCGCTCAAATTTTCAGCATCCAACGAGAATCGTACGACTAAAACAAAACTGTAAACACCAGTGGGTAGTATAATGTATAATACATTAGTAATATATCGAATTTTACATGGATCGGAAACCTGAGTACTAAAAAATCCAATATGTCTAAGCAGTGGCGGTTCCCACGTGGAGGTTGAGTGGAGATGCATCCTCCAGCGGACTTTCGGGCTTACTTTTTTTGCTTGTGCAACCTATTTTTTGGTAAAAGTTTAGTAAAACTAACCGGAGATGACCTTTTTTCTTTTGCTTGTCAGCCTATTTTTCGGTAAAAATGTAGTAAAATGAGGGATAAAATTCCTCTTTTTCAGCTTTTTTCGGCAAATTTTAATGATTTTCCCTTCTATTTTCATCCCCCACCAACTTTCTATGAATTCATTCACCCCCTCCAAGAATTTATGGAACCGCCACTATTGGTTAGTATAATGTACAATATAGGCCTAATACATTAGTAATATCTCAAATTTTAGAAGGACCGGAAACCTGGGTACTAAAAATTCGGAGGAAAAATGACTATTGGTTGCAGAGACGAACTGCCTAAGAAAAATAATGGGAGTCAGTAAATATCAAG
Organism: Metaphire vulgaris; assembly: GCA_018105865.1. Classification (NCBI taxonomy): domain Eukaryota; kingdom Metazoa; phylum Annelida; class Clitellata; order Crassiclitellata; family Megascolecidae; genus Metaphire; species Metaphire vulgaris. The sequence goes on along the minus strand of CM030850.1, from coordinate 14,656,711 downwards.
AATTGAGAAATGAAGACATCAGGCAACAGACAGGAACCACAGAAACAATCATCGATAAAGTGCGCAAAAGGAGCTCAACTTAGTTTGGATATGTTAAAAGAATGGATAAAAATAGATTGACCACAAAGCAATACACACAAAGTAGAAGGAGACATGCAGAGGGAGAGGAAGACCAAGAAAAAGATGGATGTATAGCATCAAGGAAGATCTGGAAACAAAGAACATGACAATCGTAGAAAGATGCATATTAGCACAAGATCGAGAAAAGTGGAAATGTTTCGAATCTAACCATCGCCGCCATGCAGGCAGAAAGTAAAGAAGAAAAAGATGGATTACGGGATAGCATCAGGGCGGGAAGATCTGGAAACAAAGAACATATATATATATATATATATATATATATATCAGAGATGTAGAAAGATAAAAATAATCAATTAGAATTAGAATTAGTTGCTTCTAGCACCTAATTGATTAGCATTAGAATTAGTTCTACAAAGTTAGAAATAGTTTGTCTAATCAATTAGAATTACACTTAGATTGTCGATGTTTGCCAGTTGACACAGGCAAAAAGTTTTTAAAAAGAAAATATCTGATGATTACATGGGGATGAGTACCCAGGAAATGGCTGGCATTTCCAGTTGTCAAATTCAATCACACAAAACAGGAAAATTGAATTTAAGTTTTTCCTAATGCTATATATATCTATATATATATATATATTTCATGTTATTCTCAGTGCATGTGTGTGTCATGCAATTAAAAATAATTAGAATTGGCTATTTGTCCGATAAAATGACGGGGAGCTTGACGTCGCCATCAATCGTCAATCAACTCCGCCCATTATAAAATTACGCTGCCTAGCAACGATTATAAATTACCATCACCGTATATATATATGCGTCTATATATCTATAGAAAGAGACGTCGGGTCTCAAGAGAACACAAAGTGGTTGACCCGATCACTACTCTTTCAGCATTATTGGTTTCTACTCGAATTTACGATCAATAACGGATTGCACGAATAAATCAAATCTAAACAATAAACTTTTGGCCGCCTCACTAATGGCTTCACTCAACAGCATTCGACGTTCGTCGACTAAGTCATTAAGTCATCGTCGACTAAGTCATTCGCTCTCATTAGATGCGTACTGAGTGGTAGCACTGAGTACTTTTAATTAAAGTAAAACCATCATGCATATAATCAGTTTTTATGCCTGTTCCTAAGACGTACCTGTTAAACTCGATTCTACGAACAATTGTCCTCAAACATTTTAGGATTTCTTGCATGGTGGTCCCTTACAAATGTTTGTGACGACTCGCGGATATTATAAAATTTGAATTTTAAATTAGCTGTAATTGACAGTTTTTAACACATAGGTTACTTGTTTTGTCAATCAACTATATTTAATCAGAAATTGCAGATCTTAGTCATCAAATTTAAATTGGAATAGAATCAGCACTCTCAGAGCCATCAGTGCGTTTTGTGTTGGTGAGATATATGGAGAGTGACTATAATCCCTTTACGGTCCCCCAGAAACCGCTAGGCGGTCCGCATTATTGGTTTCTACGGACCCCAGTTTCTAAACCACTGGCAAAACCCAAATCTAAATATCTCCCTCCGCCGATCTGACTGACGGCATTCGACGTTTGTCGACTGAGTGTATTAATCATCTAGATTTGGTGTCATCGTCTGATACCTCATTAGATACGTACTGATGGTGGCGTCATACTGTTAAAGTAGAACCACCATGGGTTGGGTTAACCCAGCGGTTGGATTAGTCTTAAAACGGATTGATTGGCCTCGCCTAGCCAGACAGTTCTCAAAATTTAAGAACTGGTGGGTTGTGGTCCATTCAGAAAATTTTGTGATGACTGTAGCGTACCTTACCGTTTAAATTTTAAAATCAACACTATTATTAACATGGGCAGGCTAGGGTTGTTTTGTCAGATTTTGTTAATTGAAACTTGGATTGGGTCATCAAAATGGACCCAATGGACAACTCTGAGCTAGAGGTTTGATTGATTTATTTGACTGTTATTTCGAACACAGTGTATTGATAGGCAATAGAGTCCCCAGACTGAGCGGGCGTAAACTCTTATTATTATTATTATTATTATTATTATTATTATTATTATTATTATTATTATTATTATTATTATTAGATTGCTCCCTGTGATACGTCAGATAGAGCAGCTTCCGAACTGTGGTCCTGGACCGGAATAATCCGCTGGAGGATATGGTGGGGTCCGGTCTGACCTACCAAAATACTTAGGGTTATGTTAGTTAGGCGTCACCCTGTACAGATTGATTGATTGAATGCTATATCAACACAGACATTTAGGAAGGATGATATTGAGCGACATAATCTTTTCTTCTTGTCATTGTTAAATAATATGATCCGCGAGCTATTATTATTAACAAAATTAGGGTCCGCAATCAAAAAAGTTTGTGATACCTCTGAGATAGAGGATAGCCGACAAGACAGTTCAGTATTTAGATGAATATCATGCGTATCAAAATGCTTGAACGGATTTTCCAGTCCTAACAGTCATTGGCGCCAACAGAAATTTTTTCAGGAGGGGCAAAACACAATGGCCTGACCACAGGTAATATTTTAACAAGGATTTCAAATGCAACAGTGCTATGTTGCAGTAGGTTAAGTGGCAATTTTAAAAGACCACCTAAATGCCTGGTGAAATCCAAAACAAGATCTTCATACTCAAATCAATTAGAGTAAGTTAGTCAATTATTGTTAAAATATGCTTATTGTTAAAAAGCCAAATATAGTTAGTAACAAAACTAGATTTGCATTTTCCAAGGGGCAAGTGCCCCCTATTGTCCCCACTGTGTGGGCTCCAACGCTAACAGTTGGTTAATATGAACAATGTAAACACAGTAGCGCTCCATAACTAAATGTCAGGCATAAGTTTGCTGTTAATTTGGTCTTTGTCTTCATGAGGTGATACGATATCGAACTCTACCTGGAAGCAGTTCCATGCATCTCTCGAAATTACTGCTTTTAACAATAGCGCGAAACATTCTTTGAAAGATTCCAAGCACAGGAATAGTGTCATCTTCGGCCAGGCAATTAATAAATTGGAACATATCCTCCATTTCCATGTTGTGACTTTTAGCCAATTCTAGGACCTATCTTTCCATCTGCGACTGGTCTTCCTGTCTCTGTTTGTGGAGCTGTTCTTGATGTTGCATCTTTAGAATCTGCCACTGTTAATTTCAATTGGTATTTCGAATGGGTCGCATCTTCTCTGAGTTGAACAACTTCTTGGGTCAATGCCAGATTCGTCTCTTTCAATTCTTTGTTTTCCTTTTTCAAATATTCCGTTCTTATTTCAAATTCTTGCTTCTCGCTTTTCAGCTCGGTGACTTTCTCGCGGAGTTCATCAATTTTCGATCGATACTGTTCAATCGCATCGTCAAGTTGTCGGTTTTCGAATTCAAAATTTTGGCGTTGGCGATAGAATTCCATGCCGAGGGCAAGAAAAGCGACGAGGACAGTGGATGCCAAGAAGATGGATTTGTAAGACACCGCCGGCTGGTCGTTGGGGGTGAATTGTGTTGCTGGCACTTGATTCATGGTTCCTGCCGTTGTGAGCAATCTCTCTGCAACGAACATTGAACAATGGTCATAATTATATACACGTAGATAGCGATTATCCACGTACTTCTTCAGAAGGCCCAGTGGCGACTTCAGGATTTGGCACGTGGGGAGGGGACGTTGGGGTGACAACTTCTAAGCATGGGGGCCAACCATTTGCTGATAGGGATGTAGTAGTAAATCTAGGGTCCCAACAGGGGACCACTGGGTGGGGACCAGGCATTCAATAGGGGGCACGGTCCCCCGAGCCCCCATGTGGAGCCGCACCTGAGAAGCCCTATTAATTAATGCTGGGTGCTGACTTACCTGTTGAATCATCATACAACAATTGATCTGTCACCAGTGGCGTAAAGTGGGTTGCCAGCGCCCCCTCAAGGGTGGGGCAAAAGAGGGACTGTGATTCTAACTTGTGGCAAAATGTCTTGACAAGCAGAATTAAAAGTCTTCGTATAATTTTCCCGTATTCCCCAAATGACAAATCACTTTTGTTTAATAGATTCAGAGAAAGTGCTTATAATTCTTCTATTCTTCCTTGTTCTTCTCTGTGAATGACAAAAGTGACATAAATCAGGCTATTTTATGATTTATTATTACTTGTTTTTTTTTCTTTTTTTCACTTGAAATTTTGTGCCCGAGAATTTTGTGCCACTGGCTGTCACACACTTTTACAGTCACCTGGGGCAGTTCTAGCCAAATAAAACTGGATGATATGCCTAGTCTGTGATCGTGGAGTCGGAGGAGCCCCTAAACTCACAAAACTGTCTGATGAGCAAAAAGTTGATTAACTCTTTAGAATGGGTGACAAGGAAAAAACGGTCATCATCAGTTTAATGAGTGTTATGTTCTCAGACGGTGTAATTTAATTGACCCGAAAAAGGTAACTGGCATCTTAACTGGGAAGGAAGGCGCAAAGCTAAAATCTGGGGGTTACAGTCCCCTTTGCCCCCAGCGTAGAGCCGCATCTGACAGTCACTGGTTGTTTCTCGGCGTGTGGCCCTAGGGCCTAGGCTGTGGAATTCGTTGTAACCGTCACTTCTTATCAGTGCTGGAGTTGTGAAATTTGAGCTGGGAGGGGAGTTGGGGTTGAGAGTTCCATTAGAACTGAAATTCAATGAATGACAGAAACAGAATGTACCCGATATGTGATTTTTGGGAGGGTTGCAAAACTAGCTGGGGGTGGTTTAAAAACACTCCCAACCCCAACCAACCCCCGCCAACTCCAACACTGCTTCTTATAACAAGCACATTGTCATCGTTTAAAATCTTCAAACGTTTTAAGGGGAACATCCGTTTTCTTATGGCCTGTCAGCTGCAGATTGCCCTCCAGTGATCTTGCCCTACATTATCTCTCCAGCTTCACCTGACTGAAATTCCGATATAAAAAATGCAAACACTGAAAGGAGCTCAGGGATATTTTTACACCCCTAACACCCCCTACACCCCAATTTGAGATCGTCACTCCCACAATTTGGTAATGTGACAATGGTACGCATATAAAATGCATATTAATTAGCCCTGAACACCCCCTTCCCAATGGAAAAACACCCCCCAACGTTTATGCTCGGATGACCTTTTTTGCTTGTCAGACTTTTTCGGTAGAGACTTCCAAACTCCGACACCTCTCCCTCCCAAAAAAATTTTCCCGAACACCCCTCAAAATTCACAATCCTAGAAATAACCCTGAAGGAGCTGACAGGCGCAAAGTCGACAAGTGCAAACAGTGAAAAGTTGCAATGCGTATCAGATTAGATAACATCTGTTGTAGCAGACAAACAGTGAAATTGATTCAATGGAAGGCTGTATGAGCGACTGTGGTCTTATACACAGGATAAATCATACTAAAACCATTCAAAATCTATAGCTATTATTATTATATTTGTATTATACATTATTTATTTTTACTTTTCAGTTATCTACAAATTATTTAAGCCGAACTCTGCTTATTTGGTCTTCTGTCTTCTTCTAGGTCAATGACCGATCTTGTATCTTCGGAAGAATTCTGCAAAATACACGAACGACATTCAAGAGATAAAGACTTAGATTTTAGAGAGAATTTCGGGGACTTTCTTAATTAACTCTCTCACCCCGTAAAGCCGCAAAAGGGGCTTTTGCTAGCGATACCAGTACCCGTATAAGGGTCTCTTTTGGGGTTTCTGTGTCTTTTCTTAACCACCCTACCGGTAGCGACGGCGAATGGACGAACTTTCGCCGTCGCTACGCAGGCATTCGAAGCAGGTGACCGCCCATTTAATTGCTTTGGTGACACGCCCAGTAAACACTCTGAGCCACAACATTCCAGTGTCAAGTGATTTCCAATGCCCTTCGGTCAGTGGCGGCTCTACAATTTTGGGGTGGCAACTTCTAATCATGGGGGCCAACCATTTGTTGTTTAAATGTAGCATTAAGTATAGGGTCCCAACTCTGCCAGGCACTCAATAGGGGGGCACGGGCCCTCCCTGCCCCCCAGTGGAGCCGCCACTGCTTTCGGCTAGAACCGCGAACCAATGTCTTGTCTGACAGGTGGGTTGGTCCTTCAGAAAGATTGTAAGGAATGCACATTTCCCCAGGAGCTCAGGGTCATTAAACTCCATAAGCCAGCGACGTTATTAGTAGCTTAGAAGAACGATTGCCAACGTCACGATAACTTTACTGACAATCTGCGGTAAATAGAAAGCTCTGCAAGAAATTAAAGTTATAGCAAATTTCGGATGAGGCCATTAAGCTCCATAAGCCAGCTAAGGATCGTTTCTAGAAATAGTACGCTTAAATTTCATTTGTTTTGAAAGAAGCCTCCCCCGAAGCAGAACACAAGTCTACGGCCATCGATTGAATGCCCGTTAAAACATAGATGTAAAAAACGTTTGAAAAATAATAGAAAAACCTCGCAAAAACGTAAATAACGTTGCAGAAATAAAAAGCAATAAAAATGTTGGATAAAAAACGTTACCGATTTTTTCTAAGCGAGATTAATGAATGTGCCTTGCCCACCCACGGGGAATAGACAATCAGGTCACATTATGCACACCGACTGTGAAATGAAATAAACAGCAATAATACTGGAATAAATTTCAAAACACAAGTTCACATTTCCTTATACTCTATAGCTAAACAACAGAACGCTAATTACTTAACTCGTTGTAGCTAGTTTCAGAAAATCTGTGATTTTATTTTCTCAAAGTTTTTTAAATAATCAAACAACGTTGGTAAAAATAATAATTCTAGGCAAAAATTTAAAAAAACGTTAAAAAACGTGCAGAAAATAAATAACGTAAAAAACGTTACTTACATCTATGCGTTAAAGAATTCATAAACCCTTTAATTTAAGCTAAAGAAGCCTACATCGACGTTATTAGTAGTTTAGAAGAACGATTGCCAATTCAATTAGATAAGCAATCTGTAGTGCTCACGTCGATGGAGGTCGCCACTAGATCTTCTATGGACGAGAAGTTCTGTTTTTTCGACTGCTCCATTGAATTCGTCGTCTGATTTTGAAACCCGATCGACAACAATGCAGGCTACCAAAGACGTCGGTAGCGAATGGCAAACCGAAGAGTCGCCCACGTCTTTAGTAGTCAAGTGATCTGGTCGTCCCACCCTTCAATTGCATGCCCATTTCTTGTCCAGGGGCCTAGCCACACGGGCAGGGGCATAGACTAGCCTAGGCACGCAGGTGACATCCCTTAGGGCGGCAGGCGCATTGATTGAGAGGCGCTCTGAGAGCAGGCGACTGAAATTTCCCCGTTTCGATTATCGGAAAGTGTGTGTTTTGCTCACTCAAAATATGACACGTCATAGATTAAGTAAATGAGGTGGACCAAAAAAAAAATTCGACACGCGAATTTATAACGGGGCCTCTAATGCCAGAGACGCAACAACTCATGTTCGACTCGTGTAAAATGTGGCGCTACACAAATTTAAGGTCTAACAACAAATAATTATCGGGCTTCTGATTTGACATTATTTATTCCGGACTCGCGCTGTAGTATTATATTGTGTACGGTTATCGAATATCCGATCCAATGTGACCCAAATACCAGTGATGGAAAAGAGAATCTTTAAATGGGAATGCATCTACCCATTGATTCTAATCATGCATTTGTTAAATTCTACTAAACCAGTCCTAATCCCCCCCCCCTCTTTAGTCCATAAATCAGTCACCATTGGCGATCGGCCATCACTCCACTCAAACTTTCCGAAAACAACTTAAGACTATTATTTTAAAGAAATCCTATATGGCGAAATCCCTACAACAGCCCTGCATTCTACCCGCCCGCCGCTCATCTTCCTCTTATCATCCTCCTCCATAAAAATACTTTGCTGCGGGACTGCCCACCTGGATCTACAACCTTGACCACCACGGACTACGGATTACGGACTATTAGGTTTCACCCAGATTGAGCGCTCGTGAATAAGCTGGTGCATTGCACCAAGCTTTCGGGCAGCGCTATAGAAATTTCGTGTTTTTGCTTACTTACTCACTTACTTACTTTACTAACGATGTGCATGCAGTCAGTTTTTTGGGCCACCCTAAACGACAAACCAATATGGACAGACCAATATATATATATATATATATATTTTTTTTAAAAATATTTTAATATATATATATCATCCATATTTTATATATATATATATATATATATATCATCCATAGAAGAACTATAGTGGCGACCTCCTCGACGTAAGCACTGCTGATGATGATTGCTTTGCTATCTAATTCAATTGGCACTTCATTCTCCTAAACTACTTAGGCTATAATGTGTAGACAACTGCACATGATATCAGCGATCTAGCGCAGGCTTTATAATAGACCACAGAAAGCATTGGAAAATTCTAAGGTTAGTCCTTGCGGGCTATGTATATCTATATACTATATACTATATATATATATATAGTATATACAGTTATATGCCCCATCAGACAATGTCAGGGGGATAGAGTATAAAACCACCTCTGGAACCGGTGCAGTGAGGCGAATCGATGATCCTGCATTATACGCAACACATCAACCGTTTCGAGCGAATGTCCTTGAGAGAAATGTCGAGCGTCGCCTGTCTTTCTCGAGTCCTGCTGCATTGGTCAAAAGAAGCAGAGCTTAACCCCTTAACCGTGTATTTAACTGTAACTCAATGTAAAATGGACGGATATATCCGGGATCCCCAGTTAAGGGGTTAACGGCTCCGAAGGGACATAACGAAGCAGTGCATTGCGTGGCAGCGAACTCAGTCAACTTCAAAAATCATTTCAATTTAAAAATAAGACGAGTTATAGTTGTTATACATTCAGGCAACTAATAGGAGTATTAAAATGTAATGTAATGTGCCACAATATTTGTATAGCGCCTCTTCTGAAAAATCACCCAAAAGCGTTCCTGCTGCAATTACTGTATATACTAAGAGATATATAAATATAAAGATATATATATATATATATATATATATATATAACTATATATATATATATATATAAAAAGAGGCCATTTTCTCTTTCATATAAAATTTTCTATTTTTAATTTTTGACTTTTTTCACTGATATATCTCTGGTTCTCTACATAAAGAGATAAGTTTTAAGTCGTTTCAAAAAGAGGGCCATAGCATTAGGAGTTGCTAAGCCACGCATACTGGCGTCAAAAGCATTCGAGAGAGGATAGGTCCTAACTGATTTAAACGACAAAACCTTGTTTCGGGAACAAGGAGGTTCGTGCTTGGGGCCCACTGAGACCACCAATGGCGTAGCCACGGGGGTCCGGGTCCCCGGGAGCCCGAGCCCCCTTTTTGGACTGGGTTCAGTCGTGACTTGTGGGATATAGGGCCTATGCGCAAAATCTAGGAGAATTTTTTCCGATGGGGAGGGCGGGAGTAATTGACAACAGAATAAACATGCGTAATTGCATTACAGCTTTTTGTCATTCAGTAATAAATCATAATGACTCTAAAATCATTAAAATGTGCACCAGAGTTCACCGTCTAATTATAATATTTTCCGGAATTTCTGCGGTCCAAGCATGGCCCCAGGCCCCATTGGGAGCTTACGACGCTTCCACAGAGCCCCCTAGTCGGGCTAAAATATCTAAAGAAGAGGCCATCCGAATATCAAGGGGAAGGGAGTTCCAAACATATGGGGATGCATAACTAAAAGCCCTACACCCAGATTTAGTGCGACGAAAGGGAATTTCAAGAAGGCATTTATTTGCAGACCTCGTGGATATATATGGCTGATGATATAATAGCATTTCTCCAAGATAAGTGGGATGCTGATTTCTTAGTATCTTAAAAGTGAGGGCAGAAATTTTGAATTTAATACGTTGTTCAATGGGGAGCCAATGCAACTCACGAAGGACAGGGTTAATGTGATCAAATTTCCCCGTTGGAATTACAATTCTCGCAACAGCATTCTGAATAGTCTGGAGACGTTGAAGAGAACACTTCGGCAACCCGAAAAAGAGCGAATTACAATAGTCGATTTTAGATGAAATAAATGCATTAGCTAAGATTATTGAAGACCTTGTATCAAATGTCTTACGAATCCGTCTAAAGTGATGCATGAATGCAAAACAAGACTGTGACAATTTAGAAAAATGTGACTTGAACGATAAATCAGTATCAAATGATATACCCAAATTACAAACTTATTTAAGTGGAACCAAGACTGCATCTCCAAAAGATAAATCTAAGGAGTTTTTTGGTAGCTTCGCCATTAGGGGTTGAGTACCTAGAATCATGAATTCAGTTTTTGAAGGATTGATGAAGAGACGATTAGAAATAAACCAGTCACGAGCTGTAGTAAGGAGATGTTTAGTAAATTAGCGAGCTCAGGTGAAACAGAGTCCGGGGAAAAGGATACATGTAGCTGGGTATCGTCAGCATAGAAATGAAAATTTACAGACCTATTTTTCAAGACATGTGCAAGTGGAGTGGTATAAAGAGAGAAAAGCAAAGGACCCAAAACAGAACTCCAGTGGTCAGAGGAACTGAAGAAGAAATGGAACCGTTTATAGTAACACATTGAGATCGATCAGCAAGATAGGAAGTAAAGAAATCCAGGACAGTGCCAGATAATCCAAACCAAGATTCGGGACGATGAAGGAGGATAGAATGATCAATGGTGTCAAAGGCAGCAGACAAGTCAAAGAGAACAAGAGCTGATAACTTTTGATTTTCAAATGCTAAAAGGATGTCATCCTGTATTTTTAACAGAGCAGTCTCGGTTGAATAAAATTTACGATACGCTGATTGAAATGGTGAAAAAGTAGAAAAGGAATTTATATGAGATGATAGTCTTGAATGAACAACTCTATCAATGATTTTATAAATAAACGATAAATTTGAGATTGGACGATAACTCGAGAGATCCTCGATAGGTAGATTAGACTTTTTAAGAAGTGGTTTGACATGATCAATTTTAAATGAATCAGGAAAACAGCCCTGGCTTAGGCAAAGATTGACAAGCACTGTGAGGGGTTCAGCAAGAACATCTAAACAGGACTTAAGTAAGGATGTAGGTATACAATCGAGTAAGCATGAAGTCTCAGGGGCAGCCTGTATTAGTTTCGAGATTTCAGTGACAGTCACCGGCGCAAATTCAGATAGCTTAAGTGGGGATTGTGGAGGATCAACGAGAGGACTGCATGAAACAGGAGGAAATTTTCTACAAAGGGAAATGATTTTGTTACTGAAGAATTCAACAAATACCTGAGCAATATATGAAGATGACAGGTGAGATGGGAGAATCACACTCGACTTACGCTCAAGAAGTGAGTTAAGTGTTGACCATAAATTTCTAGGCCGATCTCGAAGCTTACTGTACTTATGGTGGTACAAAATATTTAGCTTTTGATGACGAGGTCAGCCTAGAGACTATTTTTGTCTGGGTTTTGAAAGCTGCGAGATCGCTCAAAAGACGGGTTTTCGGAAAATAGTCTCTAAGTGACTGCGTAGTTTTTTGCCGATTTTATCTCCTGAGAAAACCACGGATTACATTTTCTAGTAGGAACACTAATTTTAATAAGCGGAAATTGTTTATCCAACGTACTTTTAAGAGAGGAGCATAGTTGATCTGCAAAAATATTTGCGTCCGAACATGGACGACAGATAACCTGCCTGATGATGGACTTTAGATACCTTTAAGAAAAGACTTAAACATGGCTATTCTACACGAGTTATAGATGTAACATTGTAATGTGTTCACGCAGTTCGGCTGAATGAGTCACCACATTAATCAGTACGTTAATAATAATAATAATAATAATAATAATAATAATAATAATAATAATAATAATAATAATAATAATAATAATAATAATAATAACTGGACTGAAGAGTCGACCTTGAATGAATGGAGATCATTTGATTTAAAACGACGTATAAACTTAATAATTCGCGATGTTCTAGTTTTTTTGGAACCTCATGAATGGCAGTTAGTAAGGGATAGTGATCAGACAAGGCCGAACAAGAAAGTCGACAGATGAAATGGCGTTTGAAGAAAGGCGCGAGATGAGAAGATCAAGAGTATTGCCAGAACTGTGAATAGGAAAATTCACATGCTGGCGAAGATCAAACGAATTTAGAAGGTCAATGAAATTTGCAGCTTGAGGATTTGAGGAATATTGATATGGATATTGAAATCCCCAGTAATTATGAGTTCAGATGATAATGGGCGTTGAGGTGACAACTTCTAAGCATGGGCGCCAACCATTTGTTGATAGGTATGTAGCTGGGCTTTTTGACTGGGTAGGTCTAATGATTTAATCAGGGGCCTCCAGGATCCGGCTCAGACTACCCCTCCCCAAACAAAATTTACGGATTTGCGCGATTTTTTCGGGTGCCCCTGTCCGAGGCTGGGTGGGTCCGGACCCGCAGACCCACCCTCCCAGCACCGCCCTGTATGTAGTAGTAAGTATAGGGTCCCAAGAGGGGAAGCCAGGCATTCAAAGGGGTGTTTATGAGAATCGTTCGTCTATGAAATCTTTGCATAAGTGTTGCCAGGGTGCGATTTGTGACCTGGAGCAGTGGGGGGGGGGTATGTCGAGCTTGAGGGGGATGTAGTTGTTGGGGAAGTGTAGCAGTGGGGATGATGGTGGTAGGGGATGTAGCAGTAGGGGGGGTGGAGTTGGGCTGTGGGGGGGATCCCCTTCCCCCACAAATCGCGCCCTGAGTGTTACCATTAAACACACGAAATCCCAAATATCGTCTTTCGTTTATCAGTAACTGCAGACGCCTTAAAATTAACGACTCTGTTAACACACTGTTAATAGTAATAGCGTTAATAATCTTTGCGCCAGACAGCTATAACCACACTGCGTATGTTTTCATGATGATCCTGCGTTGCCTAGCATCCATCCATCCAACCAGGTCCGATCACTGGGGCTGCTAGGCAGATGCAACCGCGATATCAACCGCCGCCCCAACTGGGCCAGGCTCTGGGCCCCGGCTGCCTCATGATGCCTCGTAGGCAGGCGTGCATACACTGTGGGGATAGAGAGATCGGCTGCTTGTGCTGGTTCGCGTCTGATTCACGGCATTGGATTTCATGTGCGTCTACGTACAGCTGAGTAAGAATCAGAAACAAAATAATTATGAATCATCGCTCTAAACCAAAGGCCGACTATCGATTTTGCGGAAATAGGTCACACCGTTTAGAATAATGTTATCTAACGACGGTGATGATCTAACTGCTTGAACCTACGATCGATAGACTAGACCTACAGCAGGATTCTACGGAGACTCGACGCGACAATCTTAATTAAACTACACGAAAAACACGGAATGATGAGCATAGACGAAGATTCCAGTGGGAACCCTCAATGGTATAGGCTTAACGTTAATGCGCAGTTGCGTTCATAGATGGGCGTAACATTCCATATCAAAGGTTTTGCCGTAGTTTTGGCTATATTATCGTTCGTGTTTATACGGGTATGTATGCATATTCGCGCCTGCAATGGTGTGTAAGATTCGTGCAAAACCCATGAAAACATTTAGTTAATTGGGGGTAGGGGCTGTCGGTAAGCTGTATTCTGAAAATATTCTAAAAATATAGAACCTAATATTACCTCAATTTTTCGGATGGGGCTCTGCCCCAGACCCCTTTGAGAGAGCTCAAAACGCTCCCAAAACCGCTTGCTTAGTCGGAAATGGAAATGTCGGTCTGTAGACGCTTTCTTTGATGTGCCCCTGTTCCTTGACAATGGCTACGGCCAGGGCGCGATTTGTAGGGAAGACCCCCCCCCCCACTGCGCCGTGGCACAGACCGCACCCTGGCTGCGGCAGGGGGGCGATTCCCTGACATTCACACGTCCACCAGGGCAGAGTCGACGTTGGTTTGGTTTGTGTAGCGCTTTGTACCAGTGGCGGCTCCTGGATTCGGCAAGTGGGGGGACGTTGAGATGGCTACTTCTAAGCACGGAGGCCAACCAGAGATGGCCATGGGTTGTGTTGGGTTGGATTGGGTCAGACTTTACCATATTTATGTTGGGTTGGGTTGGGTTGCGTGAAAAAATTAGGCATGGTTTAAGAAATTGCAATGTAGTATAGGGTGGACCGGGTCAAGTAGCCCTATTGCCGGCATGGGCTAGGTTGGGCTGGGTTGGAGATTTGATGGGTTGAGTTGGGTTCTAAAATGAACCCATGGACATGATTGAGGTCAGCTATTTTTCATAGACCTGAACTAGGTCCCTGTGGAGCTGTGTCTGCTTTATACTGATGGCTAGCACAATATTATCAAGGGTGATAACTTGTTGATAATGATTTTGCAGATGCTAACCGATTGGAGATGCACTTATTTTCACAGATCAGATTTATGCGAATAAAATTTTAAAAGTGGTTAATGAACTACAAGCACACTGCTGTTCAAACGTTTTTCCATATTTTCAATGACGACCTCTTTAATTCGTCAAACACATTTTATTAAGGATATCAAAAATCTTCAAAATATTTCCATGACTGTGGTCTTTGCAGCGGGTTTCTGTCATTCCATCCTACGTGCAGGTATTATTAGGCTATTTAGAAATTAATTCTACTGTCTGTAACACCCACACACACCCACACACACACCCACGCACACACACACACACACTATAACTGTATCATTGTGGAATTCAAAATTCACAACTTGTTTGTGCTATTTTCAGAAGTCACTTTATATCGCAAGGTAAGACGATGGAAGAGGAGAGGAAGCGTCGCTTGTTTTCCATCATATTTTCCATCTTGTGCGTCATCGTCTTCATCACTTTCTGGTCGGCGGTCATTTCCATTACGATCCTTTGCCTGAAGCTGACGGAACTGAAGGACACGAGAATGGAACTGACCTTCGAGAAAGCGAAAAGTCTGTCTCTGAGCGGCGAACTCGATTCTCTGAAGAAACATCTGGGCGACTGCGATAGAAAGATCACGAACCTCACGCACGCCCTGCAGATAGGCGCCCTGCGATGCCAGCTGGAGAAATCGAACATAACGCTGACGTCTAGAACGGAGACGAGACACTGCGAGGACGAGATGAATGGCTTCCGGGAGAAGCTGTCCGCCTGCGAGAGAGACCGGGCGGATCTGTCGCGCAGCCAGGCGGACGTCGAGTCTCAATTCACCGATCTGAACAGCAATTATGAGAAGCTGTTGGAAAAGCAATGTCCAGAAATCGCCAAGCGATATACCGTACCAAGACGAACCAATTCTGGAGCCCATCGACAACATCTGTCCACCGTCGTTATTATTTCAACGCTTTCTCTACTAAGTGCTTTCAATTAATAATTATTAATACCTACCGAATGCAGGGGTTTACCGACGGGGTATATCGGTATATATATATCCCCAAAATCAGACTACCTTAAAATTTGTAATGTGTTTTTAAGGTTTTCAAAGTTTTCTAAGATTTATGCCCCCCCCCAAATCACATTATACCACCACAAATCAAATTCCTGGCTACGCCCTGCGCCATGCGTGTAACGTCTAAGCATTGATTCAATTGTCATCCTTAAAACGAGCTTCATCGTAATACAGTAGGACTTCGTTATAGCGTACTTAGCGGGTCTGTAAAATTTAGTCCGTTATATCAGACATACGTAATATACAATACCATCCAATAGGTATCCGCAGCGCATAACCGGAAACCGTACATGTGGTGGTACGTTATATTGTTATTATTGTTATTGTTCATGACAATTTATATAGCGCCGTAGCATAGCGAGGGCCAAAGTCAAAGGCGCTTTACAAAAAAACATGGGAACGAGATGTTAAATAGGTGAGTCTTTAATTTGGTCGCAAAGTCCTCTAATGAAGTGGCCGCCGACACTGAAGCCGGTAACGAATTCCATAGGAGAGGGTTTCCTCGGGAAAAGAACGTTCGCCGAGTTGAGTGTCTTCGACGGAGGTGGAACGTACAGGTGAGCTCGGCTGCTGGAGCGCAGATGGAGCCGTCGGTCGTTCGTAGTCGTCCTTCGAATCAAGGTCGCTAAGTATTCCGGACAAGAGGGATCGTTTAGTGCCCGGAACGTCAGCCAGCAACGCTTGAATGCAATGCGCTCCGGGATGCGTAACCAGTGTAGCTTGTCCCTGAGTAGCGAGGTCACGTGGTCATGCCACCGGATCCGAAATATCAGTCGGGCTGAGGCGTTGATGATCGACTGCAGGCGAGCGAGCTGACGATCGGGAAGACCGAACAGGATCCCGTTACAATAGTCGACGCGTGAAAGGACGAGGGCTCGAACCAGTTGTATCGCGGCTGCCGTTGAGATATACCGACGAACCTCTCGGATCATTCGAAGCTGTCGGAAGCACGAACGGGTCACATTGGCAACTTGACCAGCAAACGTCAGCGTTTCGTCGAAGATCACTCCGAGTAAGCGCACCTCTGTCGATGGCTGGATGTTAGCCTCGTCCAGAGAAAGCTCCGAAC
Source organism: Metaphire vulgaris (assembly GCA_018105865.1). Classification (NCBI taxonomy): domain Eukaryota; kingdom Metazoa; phylum Annelida; class Clitellata; order Crassiclitellata; family Megascolecidae; genus Metaphire; species Metaphire vulgaris. The sequence continues at coordinate 14,640,209 of CM030850.1, read as the reverse complement.
GATCGATCAGATGCTTCCTCCTTGGAGTGCTAAACCAGATGAGCTCCGTCTTGCTCGGGTTTAGGGCGAGCCGGTTAGCCGTGGCCCAACGCTCTATCCGAGTGATGCATTCACGGACGCACGACAGAAGATGCTCGGTCTCCGACGGAAGGCAGGAGGAATACACCTGACCGTCGTCGGCGTATGCATGCCACGATAGACCAGATGATTCAACGATCCGTCCGACGTCTGCCGCGTAGAGCACGAACAGGAGTGGACCCAGGGCCGATCCCCTGTGGCACACCGCTCGTGACACTTCGTGAGGCAGACATCGAGCCGCCCCAGGCCACTGACTGTGTCCGGCCCGAAAGGTAGCCCTGGAGCCACGTCAAGGCTCCGCCAGTGACCCCGAAGGAGATTTCAAGGCGCTGAGAGAGCGTGTCGTGGTCCACCGTGTCGAAGGCGGCGGAAAAGTCTAGTAGGCATAGGAGGGAAAGCTCTCCATTGGCCGTCGCATCGATAATGTCATTGAGTATCTTCATCAGGGCCGTCTCGGTGGAATGACCTTTTCGATATGCCGACTGATGCTTCGGCATAAGTCCATTCCTGACGAGATAGGTGACTAGTTGTCTATTCACCAGGCGTTCCAGCAGTTTCGACAGGAACGGTAGGTTTGAGACCGGCCGAAAATTCGATATGTCTGACTGGTCCAGTCCTGGCCGCTTCAAGTGAGGGGCGGACGATGGCATGCTTCCACGGTGATGGGAACTCACCGCTAGCAAGTGATGACGATAGTAGTGACGTCAGGAACGGAGCCAGCGTGTCGATGGCCTCTTTAAGCAGCCACATCGGGAGTGGATCCAACGGGCATTGTTTATTCGGCGATGCCTTGACGCACGCCGTGACCTCCGATATCGTAGGGGCCACGAACACCGAGAAGGTGGATCCGCTATGCCTTTGGAACTCGACCGGGTCGGCGTTGGCCGTCCTGCTCCGAACCCTGTTGATTTTCTCGTCGATGAACCGGTGATACTCCTCGGCGGAGAAGCTCGGAGGCGCCCTGTGGGAGGTGCCCCTTTTACCGAGAATCCTGTCGAGGTGATTCCATGTTTGCTTGATGTCAGAGTGAGGGGAATCCAGAATCTTGCGCCAGTGTTGCCGTCCCTTCTCCCGCACCAAGCGCCTACTAGCCTTGAGTTCTAGTCTCCACGAAGACCGTGCATCCTCCTCGCCACTAGTGCCTCTCCTGGCACGATACACTCTCTCAAAACGACGGGCACGTCGACGGGCCTGCCGACACTCGGCGTCATAAAATGGTCGATGGAGTCGAGGACGGACGGAAACCTCGGTCACCGGCGCAATATCGTCTAGTATCGTGGTCACGACTGACTGATAGCAAAGCGCGAGCTCAGTGGCGGTTTTGCTTGGGTCGACTGGTTGACAGAGCGGTGACAGTTGAATCCGCTCAATGAACTTATCGAGACTAAAATATTTCCAGCTCCTACGACATAGCTTTGTATATGGCGGACGAGGACGAGCAACAGGTATCGTCCAAAGGATGAGTTTGTGGTCCGATAGCCCGGACTCGACCACTGAGACGTCGGTCGGAGCTCCATCTTCGGCTGTTATTACCACGTCGAGTAAGCCGCCCTGATCGTGAGTCGGTTCTCCGACGAACTGGCGCAGTTTGTGGGCCCCTATGACCTCTTCAAACTTCTGGCTGTGGTTGTCGGAGGGTCGTTCCAGGTGGATATTAATATCCCCGACGACCCAAATCGCGCTGTTAAAGGTCTCCAACGACTCCAGCAGGGCGGACAGTTCAATATAGAACGTTTCAGTAACACTTTGTGAGCCGGGCCTGTAGATAGCTGCAATGATAAACGGTTCATTGCCACTCCTGACCCAACAGCAGAGGTGCTCAAAAGTCCTCGGCACGAACCCGGTGTTGATCTTTGCGATGTTGGTCCCCGGTTTGGAGATCACCGCCAACCCTCCGTGATTGATAAATTTACTGTTATCGAGCTCCGTCCTTAGTGGGATGGCCCGGGCCGCTTCGATGACGTTCAGGCCCATACCGCGTAACCGCTTGATAGCGACACTGTCCTGGTCCTCATGCCACGTCTCGGAGAGAACCAAAGTACTCAGCTCGTGCTCGTCGAACAGATCCGGAACGTTCTCGATCTTCCTGTTGACAGAACGAATATTCAGTAAGCCCACTCTGAGGCGTCGCGGCGGAGTAGAGCAGTGGCGTTCTATTCTCGGTCGCACAAGTGTAGCCGATGGGACGACTCCCGGTTCAGGTGTGGGATGCTGTCGACGACGGGAGGTCGTCTTGACAGGTATGGCTCTTTGGAGACGCTGGCCAGCCCTGCATCCGCGTCCGTTGCTCCACCTAGGTGCGTAGACCACAAGGTGATCGATCTTGCGACGAAGAGAGGCCGAAAGGGCGACACCTCCTGTTCTCAGGCTGAGGAGCTCGGATCGCGTGTAAGTTCGATACATCGTCGTCAAATCACGATCGGATGATCAGCGCACCACGACGACGATTAAGATAACCCGCGATATTACCGACGGCCGTCTGTCAACAGTATGCTCAAGCCCCACCTGGCGACTGTCCCCGAAACGAACTATGGCGAGCACCGCCCCCTAATCCGCTAACTTCGCAGCGGTCCGTGGGTCCTCCTGGACAGAAATCCCGAGGCACACGATCGACGCTGGAGCACGAAGTGATAATCCAACGTAATATCCCTAGCAGAGTCGCTCAACCAAAGAAAAGACAGTTAAATCCATGAAAAAGACAGGCAGGCACAACGCCTGCGGGCGGCTGAAACAGCGCCCCCTAACGAACCTTATAACCGAGTATTCGCTATAACCGAGTCCGGTATAACGATGTTCTACTGTACAGTTTCTAACAATCAAATCGACTAAATTGTACAAAAAATTTTCACAGTGTCGAATTTTCTGTGGAGATTACAGTCAAATGCGTTCATCTATAACTCAAACGGTGAATTGAATGTAAAATTAAGCGAGGTTGACTGTATTGACGCTTACTGTAGCCCAGTGTTGGAGTTGTTAAATTTGAGCGGTGGGGGAGGGGAGGGTCGAGGACTGAAATTCAATGAATGACAGAAACTGCATGTACCTGATATGCGATTTTTGGGAGGGATGCAAAGTTAGCTGAGGGGGTTCACCCTCCCCAAACCCCCCGGCCACTCCAAACCTCCTGTAGGCCAATTTAGACGTAGAGATTTCATTATGATGTCTCTGTTAACTGCTGCTTTTTAACAAGTCGACAGTTCTGAAGAAGGTATAACTTCTTTATCGAGTTCTGCATTTGTATAGGATTGGCAACTTCGAATATTTTGATGTCGATATAATATTTGGACATGTATTATCTTATTCAGCATATCTTCTATGTACTAAGATGGCAGAAGTGGTTACACGCTGGGCAGGCACGCTGATGGCACGGGTTCAACTCTCGTAGGAGCCCCCAAGGTCGACTCAGGCTTATTTGCTGAAGGCGGTTATAGCATCAAATTGCGGAGCATCGTTTGCTGCGAAGTAAAGCGCGGGCCTAGACGTTTGGCTGGCAACCTATTCTAGGTGGATGGCGTATGCCACCTGCGTCGCTGTATGCCTCGGAGAGCGGAGATCAGCACCGACCCCAACGCTCGAATACGGGCATTGGAAAACTTTACTAATGCACTTGGCATCAGTAGACCGTTGCCCCATGATTTGATGGTAATCCCCCCCCCCAATTGTCAAATACAATCCAAGACCCAACGCTCAAAAACGGGCATGGGAAAACTTTGCTATGAAATTGATAATGTCAGTCATAGGATATCAGAATTTCGTGAATGGTTAAACTTTGCCATCACTCAGTAGATGGCAGTCAAAGACATTGAGCCAATAAATCACAATAATTGTTGTTGTAAATACATGGAAGGAAATGGCTTCTCCGTCTTTTACAAATCCATGCAATATACAATAAATACTAAATAGTTGTAGGCCTTAAAATATCTATAGTTATTGTATTACGTAAATGAGACATTTATGTCATTGTATACCGCAAAGTTTAGTTGTTATTTGCAGACTCAAAGAGGCAAAGTAGGTGAATACATGAGCAAACCAACCGAGTGAACAAGAGAACAAGAGGACAAGTACTACACAACACAACAGGACTACCCAAAAAGATTACACTGCAAGACCATAATGGGATAAATGGCCTGGTGGAACATAGTGGTTCTTACTAGTGGCGGCTCCACAGGGGTCCGGGGGCCCGTGCCTTCCTATTGAGTGTCTGGCCCCCAGTGGCCCTCTGTTGGGACCCTATACTTAATGCTACATACATAACAGCAAATGGTTGACCCTCCATGATTAGAAGTTGCCACCCCAACGGTCCCCCACTTGCCAAATCCTGGAGCCGCCACTGGTTCTTACACAGGGCAGATCCTACTGAACCACTCTATAAACCCTGCTTTTATGTTATAAGTTCTGTTATCTGGTTCTGTTATCTGGTTCATATTCCTTTGAATATGAATTTCAGTACGAAAGACTTCAGATGTTATTTAACAAAATTGCTTCATTTGACCGACGAATGAATTCACATCAATATTATATTAGCAGCAGCAGCAGATGCAATTATTAGACCCATTACAAATCTTGAGATTGTCTCTTCTGCGTAATATTCAGAAAAATTAGAATTATGTTTGTTCTAGACTCTAGAACTTTTGGGGTTTTCGCCGTCCAACTCGCTCACCCCACCCCTCCCGAGATTGAAAATTTCGAGGCGGCGGATGTAGGCCTAGCTGGTTTCGTAAAAGCGACCACTTTTGGCCAAGTAAAAATCAAATACAGCAGCAACTGGAATGAGATTACACAACAAGTCCATACTTTTACAAACAATCGTTTCTTTAAAGCAATATAAGAAGAACGAAATTCAGCCGAAGATTCAACATTTAGAATTGCGCAGAAGGAGGACGCAGGATGCGTTGATAGCGAATTTCTAAGCTGAGCTATATAAGTTGTGATACAATCTTTAGGCTATTCTTATGCCCAGGACACATGAGAAGCCGACAATAGATGGTAATAGATAACAACAACATTTTTCTTGTCTGGTGCCTTAGAAGTTAGACTTCTTTTTTGGTATATTTAGGTTGCTGATTCTAAAAATGACATCAGATTTTATCTATCAGCTCTGGTTTTTTAGTTACAACCTTATATTCCAGAAGTGCGTGATAACTATAATAGATGGTCTGTTTGCAGAAGATTCAAAATCTATGCATCCAAAAGTGGACCACGAAAAGTGGCGTGTCCCAAAAGTGATTCTCCCCCCCAACCCTTCAGTCGTTCGGCTTCGCGATTGTGATCTGAAGTTATAAACTTCTAAAGACTTCTGGACTCGATTCCTAGAAGGACATTGTTTTCATGACTGCAGCACTTGGATGTCGTGATGGTCTTGATCTTTTAGTAGCCTACGGCTTTAGGTGTTTCTTGTAACGGTGGAAACATGACCGGATAAGAGTTCTGCTTGAGCCTTTTAAGACAACTGTTTTCGAATGGGTTGTATTAGCGCACACCCTCTTCGCTTTCAAACGACCGCCGTTTACTGTTACAAGACTGAAAGTGCAGTAATAGGAATTTACAACCTTTTCAAATGAGTTGCAATGCAATAAACCTAGTTTTTATAGCGCTAGTAAAAACCTGATTCCTACAAATTAGCTTATTCTTCAGCACTCTCTCTCTCTCATCCTCAACCTCCTTCTGTTCTTAGTTGCTTAATTTGTGCTACAATGATGTCGACAACGACGACGGTGATGACGACGACGATGATAATGACTATCATAATAATCATGACGCCGTCAGAAAATCGCCACAGAGAGGAGTTACTATGTTATCTTCGGAATTTTTGGATGTAAACTCTAAGGGCAGAAAATTGAGGGCAAGCAGACAATCTCTTTAGAAAGAGACCGGCGTCCAATTGGTCTTTTCCATCTAAAATCTGCAGCGGCGCCTTTGTATGTTGACGAGATAGTTGGAGGCAAAATTATAATCGAAGGCATTTGAGGTGAAAAGAGACTGGAACGAATACTCTACCTGGTTCGCCTGTTTTGGAAACAAGATTGATCAAGTGGATGACAGAAACACAACTGGAGTTTCTCTTCTGATCCACGCAGCAAAGAACATCAGTTTTCTGTTTAGACACGTCACGAGGAAAATAGACGCCCGACCGACCGGAGCCCAAATGTCACAACGAACGATTGTCTCGTGATGTGCATCTAGCAGGAACTTAATGGGCAATTAGAGAAAGACAGAGATGTATAGATGCTGGAGAGAGAGAGAGAGAGAAGAGAGACAGGACTAAGAGAGAGAGAGAGAAGAGGGACAGATTACAGCTGATTATCCAGCTGATTATCCCTCCTCATCCAAAAATGGCAGCACTGACGAAAAATGGGTTGTATCGTTGGACAAGACAATCCATGTTTTAACAACAACGAAGTTTCAAGAAACACTGACTATAAGAATGTCAGCAAAGGAATATCGAACGGATCTCTCTCTCTCTCTCTCTCTCTCTCTCTCTCTCTCTCTCTCTCTCTCTCTCTCTCTCTCTCTCTCACTCTCTCTCGCTCGCTCTGTATGTCTGTCTCTCTCTCTATGCAGAGATTGTTTTTATTACTCGAAACACCAAAATCCAATTTTCTTGCCTTACAATTTTAATGGAAATTCGAAGATGACGTGTCTTATGAGTTCCGGGCGAATGTCCCAAACAGGAAACAAGACAAACAGAATAAGAGAAAACAATTAACATTTAGTATTCGCTGTTTTGTCGCTCAATATTGCACTCAGGTGAAATGCACTCGACGACCTTGGACTACCTTCAAAGACGACCTTCATTCCGTCTCTGACTGCGCACGACATGTCCGTACACAAATCTCTAACGCATCAATCAACTAAAAAAGTGCAGCGCTGGCGGACGGTGATTAGGCCTATACGATCAACATGAATGGTATCCTAATAACTGGCAATTGCGTTTTAAAATCATGTTCGGCATTATGACCAGGGTTACTTCTAGAATTTTCAATTGGGGGGTCGGTATATTCTGGGGAGGGGCGTCCCTGCTGAAAAAGTATGACAAGCAGAAAAAAAGGTAATCCCGGCTCAACCGATTGCCATTTGTCCCTTCCTAAAATATTCTGACACAAGGAAAAGGAAGGTAATCCCTGGCTCAGATTTGGTTGTGTTGGGAGGTGTAAAAATATTATCCCCGATCATGACTAGGCGTACAAAGAATACGCTTAAGACTATGTTATTTAGAAGGCATTATTATCCAGACGAAAGCGCAAAAGACTTAAATATGTATGCATTATGGGTTAGAGCGATTCAAAACTTCGTACATAAAACTGATGGCTGTTGGTGACCGCAAGATTTCACAGCAAATCCAAACACAAACAAGTACCTAAGGCAAAGGTGTATTCTACAGTACAACCACCCCAGATTAATGGCTTATACCACCTACGTCGCTGATTGCCCAGGCCGGAGATAAGCCCTCGGAATCGAGTTCGGGACCTAGATTAATGGCTAAGCTTGGCGGCTCTATACCACCATGGGGGCCAACCATTTGTTGTTTAATGTATGTAGCGTCGCTGATTGCCCAGGTCGGAGTCCAGTGATGGGCACAAATTTTTATCCGAGGGCCTCAGCCCAACGCTCGTTTAATCGAGTTATTAATAAGCCAAGACGGACCATTATTTCCTGAATTTTCCATTGAGGTGTTGTCAACATAGATGGAAAAACAATTTTTTTGTTTTGGTGGGATTAGTTGGGTAGGCTTAAGCCTACCATAGCCTTTATTATGGCATTGTCAAGCTTTCATATGTTTTAGAGGGCCGTGTTAATGTAGTATCTCGATATCAATAATATAATCTATTCACGTAGTTCCTTCACTATTCAACATTGTTAACTTCGAAACTATAATTATTATAGTAATAATAATAATAATTATTATTATTATTACCAAGGCATTTCTATCATGTTCGTAAAATTCAAAATAGAAGTGGTTAATAGTAATTAATCTAACAGTTAGGACTAATAAACCACGAATCTGATGCATGAACCATCATCGTCTTGCGCATATCAAGTCACAAAGCATCTCAATACCATGTCACCAATCCAACTGTCGTTCCTCCTTCTTCAGCGTCGCTTTCCCTCCTTCCACTGCGGACTCCACTTTTCCGACCACGAGCTCCCCCGCCGTTCTCCGCCTGCCCTCCGCCCGTTTCTCGACTTCTCCAGCCAACACCGAAATCCACGATCTTCCAGTCTGAGCAAATCCAATTCCGCCTTCAACGCTTCGAACTGTTCCCGTCTGCGTTCGAGCTCCTTGTCGCCAGTTTCCACCAGCAGCTGGAGATGCCGTCTCTCGAGGTCCATGGCGTACAGAACGTCTTCGTTTCCGGTCAGCAGGTCATCGCTGCGGTCCAGTTCATCGGAGAAGTCGTCGATCTGTCGTGCGACGTCATGAGACGCCGTGGATCGGCAGCGTTCGCCTTCCGTCTCCAGTCTTTCCTTGTCGTTGACGTAGGCAAGGACGTGCTGTTGATGTCGGTCGTTGTAGTGGAAGACGATCGCTACCAACACTACGACTGCCAGAGCGGTGAACAGGTTGGCAAGGGTGCGCTCGGGTATGTTGGGTACGAGGTCCCAGAGGATGCTCCTTCCTTCCCTTTCCTCATCGGATTCCTCACCGTCGTCAACCTCGTATTCCTCCTCCTCCTCCTCATTTCCTAGATCCTCATCCTCTAAGTCGTCGTCTTCTGTATCGGATAATTCTTCATCTTCAACTTCCTCATAATCAGATTTGAGGAATGTAAATATCAAATCCATTCGCTCAACACTTTGTACTGCAAAAGCAATTACATGAACATTATCGAAACATACATTACATACATACATACATACATGCATACATACAAACATACATAAGCTGTGGCAGCGTGGCTACTAAATTTCATTACATTTACGTCCAGAGATGGCCATGGGTTTGGCTTGGTTTGGTTGGATTGGGTTGGGTCAGAATTGTCCATATTAATGGTGGGTTGGGTCAGGTTGAGTCAGAAAATAAGTCATGGTTTGAGAAATTGTAATGTACTACGGTGGGATGGGGTGGGTTGAGTTGGGTCAAGTAACCCTATCACCGGAGATTTGATGGGTTGGGTTCTAAAAATGGACCTATTGACATCTCCAATTTCCATAAGTAAGTAAGTACAAACTTGTGAATTTATATAGCGCCTTCTAAGTATAGCAGTAACTGCTTATTCTTTGGCGCCTATACTCTAAACTTGAAATAGCCATGGCAAAAAGATTTTAGTCAGTCAGTCAGTCAGTCAGGCAGGCAGGGTCGTTTGATCCTAAGGGTCATCACCGCAAAGTCAGAAAGTCGCGGCAAGGTTGGCAGATTCCGTTGCGGAAGCTCATGAAACTCCCTCAACCATCATAGTCGGAGCTGACCAGGTTGGCCTGTGAAAAGACGGTGCCCTCTTATATTGAAACTCTGGCTACGCCCATGAAAACGAGGAGAGACTCGAAGAATGCATCAAATCGCTAACTGTCACTAGATCGTAACTCGATTCCTTTCTTAATATATATATATATATATATATATATATATATATATATATATAATTATATAATTCAAACAGTTTTCTGCAAACAGTTATCTGCGTTTTTGTGCTTTGTGAAATGTTTTATTTGAATTCAGATGATGGTTTGTCAGGATAGGGTCCACGGTCAAGCTACAGGTATGATAGATTATGATAGATCCTTTTAATTTTCAAATCGTGTTAGTCATTTGCGCGAAACTGCTGTGTGCAACTTAGAGTTATTCGATGCTGGAAACTTGTTCCAAGATCCCCCGTAAAATTATTCATCTAAAATGATTCATCTAAAATTATTCATCTTATAAGTTCTCCTGTTTTTTGGAAAAGACTTTGCGTATTGTTCTGCACGCAGCGATATAATTCAAGACTGCAAGCACATTGAAGCACTGCACAGAGTCGAGATTAATAACAATTAAGCAACTTACCAAATCGGTTTCGGAAGCAAATGTTTCAACCTCTCTCAGTTTCGCATGAAGTCGTCTTTTCAACTGGGGATCTGTTGGAGACGACAGAGAGAGAGAGAGAGAGAGAGAGAGAGAGAGAGAGAGAGAGAGAGAGAGAGAGAGAGAGAATGGAAGCCAAAGACGGAAGACACCGTTAGAATAGAACGCGTCAAAACAGATTGTAACTGACAAGACGAACAAAGAAAGAGACGAAAGAAGGAGAGGCGGTGAGAGAAAGTCAGAGAGAAAGACAAAAGAAGAGACAGAGAGAGAGAAGAAGAGAAGAAGAGAGAGAGAGAGAGAGAGAGAGAGAGAGAGAGAAAGAGAGGAAAATAGAGAAAAAGAAGGAGAAAGGCAGAAGGAAATACAAAGAGGGTGATAGCGAGAGAAAGAGAGAGAGAATGGATATAGCAGGGGAGAAAAAGACATGTAATTATGCTATCTGTGAATGTCTGCTCAGTTTTTGTCTTCTTCTTCTTTCTTCTTCTTCTTCTTCTTCTTCTTCTTATTATTATTATTATTATTATTATTATTATTATTATTATTATTATTATTATTATTATTATTGCTACTATTATTAGGCGAGAAGTTAGCAGAGTGGTAACAACGTTGGACGATTTAGCAGAAGGTCGCGGGTTCGAGACCCTCAGGAGCCCTAAGGTCGAGCCGACTCAGCCTTCATTCGCCAGATGGCGATGGCAACTGAGTAGCGGATTAACCCGCGGAGTAAACAGGCGCGTTGCACGAGAACACTGGCCCCGTATCATGTAATCTGCACCAGTCGCCTGGTTGAGCGCCTTGAAACGAGGATCAGCGCCGCTCCCTGTGAGCCTTGGGAAGGACTTTTTTCTGACTAGATCAACGTCCTGCATTACTATCGAAATCTAGCTTTTAGATCAAGAAAGCATTCATCATAAATTAAGAATTCATTGGATCCACTTTCTAGGATCAGTCCAGTTCATGGGGGGCGCAACAGGGTGGGCCAGGTGGGCCATGACCCACCCAATATTTAGGCCAACTGGGCCACAATGTGTTTGGCCCATCCAATTTCAATTGGCAAATTACAATGTTTTGTGGAACTAATAACCCCAAGTCCCCAATATATTGGCATAATATTGTCAAATATATAAGAGAGATGTCACAGATGTGGAAGACCATTCAAAATTATTATATTTATATAACCATGCAACTGTGTTTTTCAATGATCTATTGATCATAACGGCAAGAATTTCTCACTGCGCTGTCTTGACTCTGAAATACTGGCCATGTTAGCCCACACAATATTTGGATTGTGGTGCCCTCCATGGTTTTAATTTGTTTCATCACTCTTGTGAATTTTTGCATATCTATAGTCTACTGTAGCACTAGCATTGTCCAATTTCAAACCTGCAGGGTATCAATTTTATAATATTTTTGTGGTCTATAAACCTGACAGAGAATAGATTTCTGAAAGACTTTGTATAGTGTCGTTTCAAATGGCTCATTATTTTTTGTGGCATTTCGAAAGCTCTAGAAAAAAATTGAGACAGAATATATTGACAATTCTAGTACGGTTTGACACAGCAAAGATGGGGACACAAGAATATGTGGTTTTAATTCGTTTCATCACTCTTCTGAATTTTTCCATATCTATAGCCTACTGTAGCACTAGTCCTTGCATTGTCCAATTTCAAACAGGCCATGTTGACCCACCCAATATTTGGCTTGTGGCGCCCTCCATGGTCCAGTTCTCTGGATCCGTTGGATCTCTGAGTATCCGATTCTTTGCAAACAGAATTCCTACTTCGATTGCTATGAAAATAGTATTTTGTATACATACAATACATCACAATGAACTATTATGACTTGCTATCAGTGGCGGAGCCACGGTGTTGTTTGGGGTTGTTCAAACAACCAAGTTCTTGAAACGGGGGTCAATATCGCCAAGTTCTTTGTCTTTTGACAAGCGACCGACTGAATATTCAAAAGGCAAATTCCACAAGGCTAAAAAACGCAGGAAAATATTCGAATTGATTTTGGTTCATTGGGAAATGAATTACGCTAGAAAGAAAGAAAGAGAGACAGAGAGACAGAGAGACAGACAGAGAGACAGACAGACAGACAGACAGACAGACAGACAGACAGACAGACAGACAGACAGACAGACAGACAGACAGACAGAAAGAAGACAGACAGACAGACAGACAGACAGACAGACAGACAGACAGACAGACAGACAGACAGACAGACAGACAGACAGACAGACAGACAGACAGACAGACAGACAGACAGACAGACAGACAGACAGACAGACAGACAGACAGACAGACAGACAGACAGACAGACACAGACAGACAGACAGTCAGACAGACAGACAGACAGACAGAGAGGATTAACGATTTGATAGCTATTTGTTGTATTCTTCGATTCACTAGTCAGTTCCATGGGCGTAGCCAGGGTTTCAGAATGAGGGGGCACCATCATTTCCCAGGCCAACCTGATCAGATCCGACTAAGATGCCTGGGGAGAGTGGCGTCGTGAGCTCCCACAACGGGGTCTTTCGCCCTGGTCGAAAAATTTAGTGTGATATTACCAATCCACGCGTTTATTTTAAATTATGACCAGAAAAACACAACACTCACCTAAGAATAACGGGTTTTATGGTCTGTTCTGTTTTTGAATTTACTGATAGTTTGAGCTTTAGTATTGAGCCATAGTATTAAGCTATTGTTCTGAACTATAGTTTTGTGCGCAGATGAATCGGACACGCTCATATCATGGACAGAGTACAGTTCTTCTACTCCGAATAGTACGGTTCAAATACTTCCCGTTAACATTCTAGCAGTATTATGCACAAGTCTCAAGTCTCAAATTTATCCACGATTAGATTGTTTTTAATGACTTTTAAAAATTCAATAATGACCAGACAGTTTCAGTCGAGTACACTGCACTGGTTATCAAAATATACGCCGGTCTACCGTTCCAATGTAAGTTTCATTAAAATACTAGTATAACCTTTATATAAATCCACGCATAATCTTCAAACTAAGCAAGTCGAACCCTGATATCCAGGTCTGATGTCTTCCAGTGGCGTAGCCAAGGGGGGGGGGTTAACCCGCCTTCGCTGCCGAAAACAAAATATTTTTACGGAGTTTCCATGCATTTTTAATTTAGGGACGCGATTTTGGGGTCAAACCCCCATTTGACTATGGAATGTAACGGTTAAGAGATGACGACCTTTTTTGCTTGTCAAGATTTTTCCGAAGCTGGTCACGGTCAAAACCGAAAACCAAAACCCCCCTTCCGGAAATCCTGACTGCGCCACTGATGTCTTCCATACACCTAAGTGCTTCAATGCTTTCGGGTAGTAATATATATCAAGCAAGCATATAAAAAAACTCCGTGCTTTTGCTCTACGCCTACTCAGCGTAGAAAGAGAAGAAAGTGAGAAAACTGACTTAGAGGAGCACATCATAGACCAGTTCGCATCAGCAAAAACAAGAAAAGTGCATCTGCAGTTTTAATCTCGTGTCAATAAAATGCCATGATTTGTTAATTGAAGATCTGTTAACCTGCTAATTTAATCTTCCGACCCATTTGCCTAGGCACGCCACTCTTCTCCGTGCGTGCTTTCAATCGTCTGTTGACATATCGACTGATCCTTCAGTTTCACATCGTCTGAGTAAATCTAATTCGACGCCCAGAGCTCTGCTCCTCTCCGACAGATCCTCGATCTTCTTGTTCGTTGTTCCATACTGCGACCGCAACTGTCTGTTTCCGCCTCCAGCCGACGTCTCTCGTCTGCTCCGCGTTTCAATAGCTCGGCGCTGCACCGCAGCTCGTCGACCTGTTCTCGCACCTGTTGGAGCAGGAGCGAGCGGTGGTCCGACAGACAGCGTCCGATCGTCTGCTTTAGCTCTTCCGTATCGCGGAGGATCTTAAGGACGACGCTCTGATGTCGGTCGTAATAGAGAACGGACATGGCGAGCGCCAAGACAACGGCCACAGCGGCAAACGAGTTATCGTAGGACGGTAAACAACACTTTAAGCGACTCCAGAATAGAAGCTTTCTAGTTTCAGGCGACATGAATTCTGCGAACTTTGCGCCTGGTATTTAAAAAGAACAATAATTCGATAAAATAGCATAAAATATTTGTATATATATATATGCAATATTGCTTCCGATATGAGCAGAGGCGTAGCCAGGAGGGGTTGGAGGTTAAAACCCCCTTTGCCGACGAAAATTTTTTACATGCTTTTCCATATATTTTTCATTTTCGGACGCGATTTTGGGGGTCAAACCCCCTTGGCTTACTGCCGCCCGAAAAATTTCTAAGTGCTATAGAAAATCGAAAGAATTTGCTTGCCAAAATTTTTTTCACGATTAAAACCAAAACCCCTCTTCCGGAAATCCTGGCTACGCCACTGGATTATGAGAGTATGTAGGAATAGAGTCGGTCTGAAGTGGTGAATGGGGAGGGGTCAAATACTTCAGTCCTCAGAAAATCAAACATTGTGCTCGACTAAAATATGTCTTCTCAAGAATCAAATCGAAACGGAATTTTATTTAGTGATTGTATTTTCTGTCTCACTGGCTGCTGGCATACAATCGCGAATCTTAGCAAAATCTGCTTAGACTAATCGTCAAAGACCACAGCTAATATCTGACCTGTAAAAGGAGTTGACATCAGGCGAAAAATAAACAATCTGTCTTACTTTATTCTCCCTCGGTCTTCACTGGTGTCTAAAAACATCAACGATTCTGCCAAAACACTGGCGGATGCCAATAGATTGCTCGATGACCAACGTTCGTATGTTGTCGTTGTCTTTTTCACTACCTCTATAGCGATTCGAGACACAGGCAGTGGCGGCTCCAGGATTTGGCAAGTGGGGGGCCGTTGGGGTGGCAACTTCTAATCGTGGGGGCCAACCATTTGTTGTTAGGTATGTAGTATTAAGTTATAGGGTCCCAACAGGGGGGCCACTGGAGGGCCAGGCACTCAATAGGGGAGGCACGGGCCCTCGGACCCCCCCTGTGGAGCCACCACTGGACACAGGCGAGTGAATGCTCCAGAGTTTCCAGGTAGAATTCCACTCCCTGCCGACCATTTGGTGCGTCAGTCCTCATGACTATTGAACAGGCGTCAAAGAAAAAGTCGATATTAACGCTGTCTTGTTGAACGAAGAAACGGTCACATCAGACAGAGATGGTGCCGCTGTGCGACAAAACAGACAAAACAGACAATGAAGACAATACAATTCACGTGCTATATAACGCAGGGCAGCGGCGCAACAGCGCGAAGAGGCAGGGGCGGTCGCCACGGGCGCAAAAATTTATGGGGGAGACATGGGCGTCCGGAAGTTGGTGCAAGATTTGCACCCCCTGTGAAATTGTTCGGTTATGTAAAAAGTAAAATTACTAAAAAGTCATCTATAGTACTCAGTTAAAACATTAATTTGTATAAGAATCCGATGAACTTGCACCCACTGGAAATTATTTTCATTTCTTTCGTCACAAGGCCCTGTTTTGCACCCTCTGGAAACATTTCTGTGGCCGTCCATGGAAGCACAATATTCCAAGCGGAAAAAATCATGGAATAATAAATGATAATAAATCAGTGTGCTATATCTTAGTCACAAAGAACTGCAAGTACTTTCTTGGAATCTATTATCGATATCATTGAAATGTGCGAACACGATACAAGAACTTTTGGCTTGTCAGTACGTTTTGGGGGAGAGGTTGTAGGCGCAAGCCTTTTTTGCCTCCCGCAGGGGAGGCGCTGGCAGACCACGCTACGCCACTGACGCAGGGTATCAGCGGCGGATCCAAGAATTCAGTTAGGGGGCGCATCGTGTTCCATTACCCATTCTGCATTTCATGGCGCTCGATGCATGTCGTTAAATCGCAATTGTTGAAAGGGAAGAGCGGACTGCACTCGCTTATTTAAATCGTGTCTTCAGAACTATTCGCTTTTTCGCCGCCATAAACAGAAATGAGGAAATAAGATTTCGGGCGTTGGGCATTGTAAAAGGGCACGCGCCCCTGTTACCGCTGTAGATCACAGCCCCTGCGGGTTTAAAAAGGCGATATGCCAGCATCTGATGGTAGCGAACGCAACACTGTTGAATTTCACCCGCCTAAACTCAATCAATAAATGAATAAGCTTCTATGGCGCCACTATCATAATTCCCAGAATTCGAAAATAGAAAAGAAAAGACGGCCGTATTTAATAAAACAGTGGTCTTCAACAGGCCCATCCAGAGGGCGGGGCAGGAGGGCCATTTGGCCCGGGCCTCCATCCGAGAGGGGCCTCAAAATTTGGTGATGATTTTTAAATATTGGCGATTACCTTTTTTCTGTTTGTCACTTTTAAAATGTGGCGATGAACTTTTTTGCTTGTCGCCGATTGTAAAAAATCTCGCAAAGACTTTTTTCTTGCTTAAAAATTCCACCTGGCCCGGGCCTCCTTCAGCCTCTGAAGGCGCCTGGTCTTCAACACAGAAGAAATCCTCCTAAACCACTTAAGATCCAGTTATTATTATTATTATTATTATTATTATTATTATTATTATTATTATTATTATTATTATTATTAGAGATTTTCATCCGCCATTTTTTTCGGGGCATTTACGCCAAACAGCGAAAACTCCTCTTAAAAATCTGTCTGTGACATGCGTGCATCGTAAAACTTCCATTCAGTGAATGCAGTTGTTCGTTTCCAAGTGAATTTACTGCTGCTGTTGAATAGAAATGCCACGTTCCGGAATCTTGACAACTTAGCAGGCCCACGTAGCCTTGTCTTGCGTTGAGCGCACGTAGGATGTTCCAAGCCTTAAACGGGGCCAACTGCATGTCCTGTTGCCAACGTCAATAACAAATTAACTCTAAATTATCGTCAACGTCTGCTAGTAGAGTGGCACTTAACTGTCACTAATTATCTAAAAGAATGCATATTATCGCCATATACATGTATATTTGTATGTAATTCATGGGCGTAGCCACGGGGGGCCACTGCGCGCCCCCTATTTGGGCTGATACCGATCATGAGATTGGCACAAAACCGTTGGGAAATTTGAAAGGAATTGGTATTAGGATCTAAGAAAATGTGTGAATGTCCTAAATGCTTCTTGACACAGTGACCTTATTCTGCTCGACAAAGACTTCTTTACCCGAAAGTGTCGACGTGTCCCATATTCCGGAGTCCTGTCTACGCCACCGATAAACATGTATATATATGTATTATGTGTATTTATGCTCATTATATATATGCATAGTATATGCTGTAGTTGTTCATGTTCAGCATTCCGGCTCATTGGTCCTGTTTGGTGACCTCCTCTTGAAATGACACTTTGCCTTTGGTCTGAACCCACCCAACACCATCATCAGCGGAGTGCGGTTTAATTAACCTTTTTTGGCAAAAGTTTTTTTGTACAAAAACCCGACAATCAATTTTTATGGACATGGGTGTCCATTTGAGCATGTAATTGAAGGCCCTATTTGTTCATAATTGATTATCAGACAAATATGGGCATGTTCCCGATGGGAACGTTGCCGGATATTCCAAGCAATGTTCATGGGAACATGCCATAATTTATTGTATTATATCAAACAATGATGTCAATCGCTGTACATGTAATCAAGTCTTATGGCTCGTATCATTTTAAGGCAGCCTGTAGATGCAACTTTCTTGCATAAAAGAACAGAAATTACTCTAAAACACGTTCAGCAATTGTGCATCAAGTGTACAGTCTAACGCACTGATTGTAAATCGGACGTGAGTGATAAATTTCAAAGCACATCTGTTCCTTTATCACAGTGCAGACGAGGATCACATTTAATCGCACTTTTTGAACATGTATTTCCTTGACACATGCCATAACGTCTCTGAGAACAACTCATTCTGTGATGCCCAACTCCCTCAAAACGAAACTGAGGGTAGGCCAGAACATGGACCTCCACCAACCTGGCGCCTTGGCTCACCAAGTTCGGTCTTCAGCAAACACAGTGCAATTTCATGAAGAAAGGTCAAATGATCAAGCTTCTGTCCTGCAACACTGCAGTGCAATTTCCATGCTGCCAAACATACAATTGATAAATTCAGAACCAGTGGTCACCGCCACTTCATTTCCCAAATGGTTGGTCTGTAGGCTGCGAAAAGTCGGTATTTATAAAGTCAACGCCTTCCACACCTTCATTGTATCGCTTTTCTACATGTGGCTGTGCCTGACAGCAACTTATTTTAAATATTGGCCTTTGACGTGGCGTTTTACAGAGAGGACAGGCTTATGGGTATGACAGGTACGTGCTTGCAACATTTACCACAGCATTACCAATGTCTCCAAAGATTTTTGTGAAAGATACTGGCTTTTCTTCACTTTCAGCAATAATGTTGGCTCTTTTCTTCCTTCGCACAGGAGGGTCTTCTGTTTAACCAGATCAAGATCTCTGCTTCTTTTACTTCTATTTCAAGTACTCCGGCTGTTTCAAAGGCAACTTCATTTTTCAGATCTTCCAGAACATTTTTTTCAAGTCGCTGTCAACTCCTCGATCTCCATCTGCTGATCAGTGGCGGCTCCACATGCGGCCCGGGGCCCGTGCCCCTTCCATTCATTGAATGCCTGGTTGTTCGTTGGGACCCTATAATTGCTAATACATACCTGACAACAAATATCTGGTTCCAATGCATGACAAGTTTCCAACCCAACGCCCCCACCCCCACTTGCACAAATCCTGGAGCCGCCACTGATCCTGGCGGAAGTACCACAATGGTTACAGGGTTGCAAACTGAGCTGACAGCCTCTATAGCTTCTCCTGTAGTGGAAACCTGGAATGCTTTTCTCCTTATCCTAATTATGTTCATCCCTGAATGCAAGTGATGTCGCCACATTTATGCAGTCATTTGTAACGTTCCCATATGGGAACATAAAGGTTAACATGCACATTATGTGCAAAAATGCAAACTTGATTGACAAAAAGTACCGTTTTATCAAGCACTGCTATTGCAAAACTGAAAGAATACTAAAAACACCTTTTTGATGCCTGGCCTTTCAGGAACACTCTTGACAAAAATGTTTTAAATTAAGTGACAGAAATTCTAATGGCTCGAGACTTATTCTTCAAAAATGTACATAGTTACAATTAATATTACTAACTTTGGTGTCCACTTTATTATCACTCATGTAACTCTTTTAAATAATCTACTTTGTTTAATTAAATATTTGAATGACAAGTCATCAATTTTCTTGCAGTGTTTGTCAATGTTCCCATATGGGAACGTTGCCAAAAAAAGTTTAATGAGCAATGGTAATTCTCTCGCAGACCCGCTTCTGGCACTCCTCACTCTTTGACCGATGTGGCACTGCGTAAACATGCCCCTCCTCGAAAGTTAGACCTCGTAGGCCATTTAGGCGACTTCGTTCACATACTTCAGCTCAGATATATCTAGTAGATAAGGAGATCATTTTACGATATGAAAATAATGACGATAAGCATGCAGTTTAACTAATGGAGTCCATCCCTAATAATTATCAAAACTATTATATCAATAGGTCGTACTTGGAATCCATCCGCAAAAGATCAGGCCAAATCCAGAGATCAGTTACAGTGGGAGAACAGAGAGAGACAGACTGTGAAAGAAAAGCCAAAAGGAAGAGACGAGTTTTAAGCATAGGATGTTTGAAAATAGGCCGACTGAGTTCGTAGACAGACAGATCCAACAAAGGAAGAAGTTCCAGCAAGAGAAGACGCTCTCTTACCAATTTCAGTGTTGATCCTACATACGTGCATCAAACGACATGTAGATTGGCAAACTCTATTGAGACAAAATGCTTTGAGTGATTAGGAGAGAATTATTTCAAATGGTGGACTTGCAAAATCTGCAAAAGTTATTATCTAGGAGAACGTTGCTGGTTATTACAGTTGGTTCTCACTGAGAATTATATCTCCTAAACCACCTGGAATCATGTTATTTATTATTATTATTATTATTATTATTAGTATTAGTAGTAGTAGTAGTAGTAGTAGTAGTAGTAGTAGTAGTAGTAGTGGTAGTAGTAGTAGTAGCAGCAGCAGTAGTGACCCCAGCAGTAGTAGTAGTAGTAGCAGTGGTGGTGGTGGTGTAGCAGCTCAGCAGCTGCAGGTCTAGAGCAGCAGCAGCAGCAGCAGCAGCAGCAGCAGCAGCAGCAGCAGGTGAGCTGCAGCAGGTCCAGTAGCAAGAAACATGCATGACATTAATTCTTATCTGAGGTTAGTGAGTACTGGTGGTTCAAGCCGGTCCAGTTGCGTCTTCCATCCAGGCCCGCCGAGAAATTCCGGCAGTGGCCGGCGGGCCCAGAAAATTTTTTTAAAATTGCTGACGACCCTGTTTTGCTTGTCATTGGTTGAACCCAAATTAGGCGACACGATGTCATGTTGCACTCTCTCGAAACTACTGACCTTTTTTTCTTGTCGCTCTTTTTAACTGTCACTCATTTCACACTTTTCTTCGGGGCCAGATAATTTTTGGCCAAATTTTGGCAAATTACAAATTTTGCAACAACCACCACCAATTTTGGCAAATTTGAAACTTTTTGACATTTTGGAATTTTGGACAATTTTGGCCACCACACATTTCACATTTATTTATTTACTTAATACATTACTTTCTTCATTTTCTTGGGGCTGCTGCCCCTCCCAAATGACGCCCCTGTTCACACTGTTCATTTTTATGCTATTGATGTCCTCAGTAGTAACCCTTTTACTCGCCGGAAACATGCATGACATTAATTATTATCTCAGGTTAATTATGCAGTACTCATCATCGAACTTTTTCAAGCCGGTCCACATTGCGTCTTCCATCGATCGTGAGGGTCCTCCATTAGTTACAACGGAAGTCCTATTATTCCTCCTATACGCCTATTACGGCGTGGTATAGGCAACTGCGAGTAACTACGGATCCACTTAATATACTGCTAAAAGTGCACCAATGCAACAGATAAAAATGACCAAACCCAAAATGCAAATAACAAATGCAGAGTTTACGACAGGATATTGGCAATTCCCGCCTGATAGATGTTTTCAACGTGATTAGTTCTCATGGCGGGGTCTGGCTGGGACAGAGCCCCGCTCACCGACATTTTGCTGAATATTGCATGACTGCATTAACAACAACAACAGCAATTTTTGTATCAGATTAGAGGCTTAATTATAATGGCAACGCTAATTTCTCCACGCCCAATCATGCAGCTAGGCGCGGCAGAGTTTATTATCTTCAAATCCTTAATAAGAAATATCCATGATCAACAGCAGAACCGCAGCTAGAGTATTCGGCGTCCGGGACAGGGTATAATTTTTGCGCCCCTAAATTCCGGTGATGACCTTTTTTGCTTATCCGAATTCTCACGACATACAAATTTGCAACCCTTTTCACGGGATTAGTTTGCAGATTCTCACCAACGTCCATACAAATTTGCCCCACGGAATGAGGACGACGCCCCAGGACGCCCGGGGCGGCTTGCCCTCCGCTTCCCTAGCTTGGGCTTTGATCAACATTAGTCATTTAACTCCTCATTTGTAGGTCATCTACTGAGGCCAGCCCATAACTGCATTACTAAAATGGCGCTATAGGAGTTTTTAACTGTATCCTATTCGGACTGAACCCAGTCAAGGGATTACTGCATAACCAACGAAAAGTTTTATTAAGGAAGGAGTTCTGGAGACTGTAGACATAATCGATGTACTTGGCAGATCACAAAATTAAGTTCACGGTCGAATGTTACTCAAGCTCTTCTTCAGCTCCCAATGTCTCCCCCCCAAAAAAAAATCGGACCAAATTGGGTCTTTGCGTGTTTGTCTTCTGACTGGCAGCGTGACCAAATGGGCTTTAGGGCAGGGACTGTCTTCGCTGATTCTCTGCCTTGGGAAGCCGCGTCGATTTCTAGAAATAATCAACTTTCTTAATTTTAAGATAGGAGGAAATAAAACACGACTGCTGAAAGATTTACTCCCTAATAATTAGAAAAATCCCACCACTACATCCCCATTGCTCTAACACATGATGAAGAAAAACAGTAACAAACAGGTAGACCCGAAATTGACGTCATTAAAACATTAACATACGATGGTCACAAATCGCACCCTAAAACAAATTTGCATCGACTTCGGAAATAGTCTTATCCAAAACCATCAATGTAATCCCCATTTAATCAGAATAACCAGTAAAATTCAGACTGAGATGGTCAATCGCTTTGTCTATCATATCCTGTCCGATCTGATCCCAACACAATGTTAGCACTTCTTTCAGATAATCGACGTCACAAATCTTTTATTGTGGGTTTTACCAATGAGTTGCATAACCTACGTAAGCGTGGCCCACCAGACCATACAAAGAAATGTTCTTCATCAGTTTTGGACCGATTTGCACCAAAACCAAGACTGAACTCCTTGACGTATAGACTATTGCTACAGTTTGCTCCACTGAAAGCGCTTCGATTTTGAAGTAAGACTGGACACTTAATATTTAAGGGCAAAAATAAAATAGACCGTCAAAAGAAGATCTATGATATCTGCTCTGACTAATGTAACATCATTGGGATCCTGTTCGGTCTTCCCGAAAAGCTCGCTCGCCTGCAAACGATCATCAACGCCTGAGCCCGGCTGATATTTCGGGTCCGGTGGCATACCACGTCACCTCGCTCGCTTAAAACAAAGTTGGTTACGCATCCCGGAGCGCATTGCATTCAAACGCTGCTGGCTGACGTTCCGAATAACCAACGATCCTCTTGTCCGGTCAATCGCTCTGTCTATCGACCGTGAATCTGATCCCAACACAATGTTAGCACTTCTTTCAGATGACTCGAACGACCGACGGCTCCATCTGCGCTCCAGCAGCCGAGTTCACCTAACCTACTTCCATCTTCGAAGACACCAACCCGGCGAACGTTCTTTTCCCAAGAAACCCTCTCATCGGAATTACACGATTTGCTTCAGTGAACCTGAGCGGTCCGACCGAGGACTTTGCTCCAAATTGACTCACCTATTTAACATCTCGTTTCCATGTTTTTTGAGACTGGCACATTGACAATTGGCAAAAACTGTTAAACTGTCAAAATATAATATGCTATACGATATCTGCTCTGAAAGAAACAGAAACAAATAAATTTAAACTGGCAACCATTGATTGTCCATATTGCAATCGATTCAGATGCTCTCTCTCTGTGAAAGGCATGACGGGATATTTTTATATTTATTGTTACTTTATTTGCCTCATTTATAGAATTTTCACCTCTAATAGAATTCCGCGCCGGGGGTAACCGCCCCTTGGCCCCGCCTGCGCTGCGCCACTGACTCGAGCTGCACACTGCAGAGAGAGTGCTCATTCACGCACTCTAAAACAATACCGAATAACCTCACTGTCGCGTAAACATCTTCTTATTAAGCCTAAACGCCAAGAGATGAAATCGATCGAACGTCTGACAAACTGTTTACATGTATTCGGTAAATTTTTCAATTAAATGCGAAGAATAATAAGTTATTATAATATTTCGTCGTTATCACGAAGTAGCCCACTGCCAGCGAAATGAGCCTGAGGCGACGGTGGAACGGGTAGTTGCGTTGACGCTGTGCGTCAGTTTGAT
Organism: Metaphire vulgaris; assembly: GCA_018105865.1. Classification (NCBI taxonomy): domain Eukaryota; kingdom Metazoa; phylum Annelida; class Clitellata; order Crassiclitellata; family Megascolecidae; genus Metaphire; species Metaphire vulgaris. The sequence continues at coordinate 14,616,538 of CM030850.1, read as the reverse complement.
CGTTGGATTCAACATCGACAGTAAAGTCCCCATCGTAAGAACTGCATCCAAAGGCTCTTATTTTGGATTTTCCGTCGCCAACCATCTCAAAACAACAGACGACGCACAGGAACACGTGTAAGTAGTCTGGGTAATGCATTAGTCGTTGATTCGCAACGGTATAGAACTGTGGAACTCGTTGCCGAGCGATGTGATCAATTCAAAGTCCGTTGACTGTTTTGAGAATCTCTAAAGACGCATTTATTTAACATGTCTTATAAGTGACTCCTTTGTAAAGCACTCTTGACTTTAGCTCCAGTTATGTTACTGCGCTATATAAACTGTCTTAAATACTACTACTACTACTACTACTACTACTACTACTACTACTACTACTACTACTACTACTACTACTACTACTACTACTACTACTACTACTACTACTACTACTACTACTACTACTACTACTACTACTGCTACCACCACCACTACTACTACTACTACTACTACTACTACTACTACTACTACTACTACTACTACTACTACTACTACTACTACTACTACTACTACTACTACTACTAAATAAATAATATATATGTTAACAGCAACAGGGTTTAGAGTGGTTCAGCAGCAGTGTTTTATCCAGACTCCAGGCCTTTGGGGGAGAAAATTGAGGCCTTTGGGGGAAAATCGACTTGGCTGGAGAGGAAAAGACACGGTTTAATGCAAAATTTGTGTAAGTGCTGAGATTTTTGGAGATAATTTTGAGGTTTGGGGAGGTGGGTGGAATCCCCCCTTAATAGGCCTGGATAAAACATTGGTCCAGGTGGGATCTGCCCTGTGTGAGAAGAACCACTATGTTCCACCCATCCATTCCTTCACATTATGGTCTTGCTGTTTACCAGTAATCTCATTCTTTGTCCCCTCTTGTTCACTGGTAGGTTTGTTCCCGTATCCTCCTTTTTGGTCCTCTTGTCTCACTTTGCTTCTGCGAGTAGATTGTCTCAACGTACATCCGTGATAGCTAAAGTTCTTTTCACGGTCTGTTAGATATTCAAACGAAATTATTAGCACCTTCGTGGACAGGTCACACTAAAGTTATAATAATAATAATAATAATAATAATAATAATAATAATAATAATAAATATAAAAATAGTAATAACGTGTTTTCATAGTACCATTTCTGATACTCAAATGTATTAATCAATCGCTCCTTAGCTCCATATGCTATAGTTCAGGTCAATTCTAGAGATCAGCGAGAATGGGAACCAGCGAGACAGATTATGGAAGAATGGAAGAAAAGAACTGAAGGAGACGTGCTTTAAGTTTTAACCCTTTGGCCTCAGCAATTTGTGTAACCAAAAGGTTATGAAACCGAATACCGGTTTTACGGGTCCATAGGGTTAAGTTAAGTCTAGATTTGAATGTAATCAGTTCCCATGAACGAACTAAGAACAGAATGCAAGAACTCCTTCTAGACCTAAGGAGTCAGGACTTGCAAAACAGAAAATGCTTTCTTAACAATTTCAGCGCCATCATGCCATGCATCCAATTATACGCACATTTGGCAACAGATCAGAAAATAAAGTTGAATGCGAATAGTTCGATTGATTTAGCATGGATTTCAAATACTGAGTTTGCCCAAAGGCAATGTTTTATAAACCGATAGAAGAATTTAGAATGCAATTTCTTTCCTCAACTGGGCATAAATCTCTAAGATCAGGTTACCTATTAGCATAATTTTGATACGTACACGGTACGAAATTTGTATGATACCAGATATCCTAGAAGTCATATTCAACCCAGCAATTGCTATAAAAGGGTAGTAGCTAATCTTTAAAAATGTGGTCATATAAAATTTTGGTGACAATCAACTTTAATTTCGACTTAAACTGTTTCCTAACAACGATTATTTAGATATTATAAAAAATGTGTCAAATGTTTCAAATGGCTCCTCTATATTACTGATTTAATGTTTCTACGCTATCAGACCATGTGACCAGCGTTTCTGTCGAAGTCAATAGCATTGACTGTGCTGGTGATTAGACGTTATCTGATTACGCTGATAATTATGAACTGAAACCTGATATCTGGGTTAATAGTTCAATAGATGCAATAACCTTATTTACAAAGATACGTTCCTCCAAACCACAAAAACTCATTTTTAAAAAGATAAAGACGAACAAAATGGAAAGAAAAATGGGTGGATGGAAAAATATGGTTAGTGAATGGATAAATGAAGAGATGGGGTTGGTGGATGATAATTTTGTGGGTAAATGAAATGATAAATTGATAGATTGATGATTGGATGGTTTTATTTATTCATAGACCTCTTAAATTAAGGACTGACGTCAGGCAATCTCGGGTCCGCGAACTTGGGTCCATCGAGTCAAAATGCTGCAACTGGGGTTTGCTTGGAGATACACCTATGAAATTTGGTAGTCACACTGAGAAATGAACTCTCTACGCTTTTCCAAAACATAAAAATCATTGAAAGTTACACAATGACATAATAACATCTATAGAAGAACTTAATAATAAGAGAGGCTATGGTGTTGAAAACTCAATGGACCCAAGTTCGCGGACCCGAGCACGGCTAACGCCAGTCCTTACTTTAAGAGGTCTGTGGATTTATTGATTGATGGATGGATTGATTGATTTTATCAACGTAATGGTTCGCTAGCTGGAGGAAAAGATGGATGGATGAAGATGGCGACAGATGAATAAAATGATTTGCAAACATGTGGTTAGGCAGGTACACAAGCGGACTGGATTTGATTCACTGGCTGATATATTGATGTTTGCCTACAACTCAAAGTAGTATTCTGCTGTTGATATATTAGGATCCTTGTCGGTGCTCCTCAAGACAAGGGAGTTTCATCCGTATTCGTTAGGCCAGGAGCTGTCTACCAGTGTCCTCTGTCGACTCAGAACGGAGAATGCTCTCGTCTAGACATCGATGCATACGGTAGGCATACTGCAGAATGCGGTGTTCAGTCAGAAATATTTAATAAACCAGCTTCTGGATTAAAATTAAAGCATTAGATCAAAAGCCAGAATATCATCAAGTCTGCTGATTGGTCAGAATATGTTACGTGGTTGGTGATTGGTCAATGGTCAGCCATTGTTGACGCCAAAATTATAGAAACCGTTTGCTTAGTGTGTCGTGATATCTTTTACTTCAGCTTATTTCTGTTTAAGCATCAACAGCAAAGAGAAAAACGCAAATGGAGGATGGGATGAGAAATAATAAATGCAATTTAATTGTTGTATGTATTTATTTCGTTTGACAAAAGCGTAGTTTCTTCAAATCTACACTTAAGGAACATCTCTTCCCAGTTGACTTTCCATTCGTAGTCCTAAACTGTGCCGCTGCTGTTTCTCTTTCTGTCGCCTTGAAATTATCGAATCTTTTGCGAATCTACTTGAAGTGCAACTCGTTAATAACTTTATGCATTAGAACCACTGCTGGACAAATGCACTATTATTATTATTATTATTATTATTATTATTATTATTATTATTATTATTATTATTATTATTATTATTATTATTACTTTCTCGTTGCACTTAGGCCTATCTCACCGGATACATAGGCCAGCAATTATCTGCTAACATCCTATTTTTCGTGACGAGTGATTAGATGCAGTTAAAAGCGAAGGGCGAGAAACAAAACAACATAAATCAGCAATTAATTCACTCACTATGTTTATTTTAGTAGCATCTGTTGATATCTCGCTAATGATGCAGATGCGAGGCGAACCAAAAACAAAGGAAACACATATTTTGAATGTGTTCTCCCGATTGTCAAAAAGTCTGCTGATTGGTCAGAGCTGGCCGCCGCGCCAGGGTTTTTTGGTGACGTTTCTTTCACCCTTTAGAACGTAGTCAAAGAGCCAGGCCGAAGCAAGCATGGCATCTGTGCCTGTCACGTAGAAGCAATTTCTCGTTTATTCTGTACAATAATGTCTCGGCGCTAATCGCTGATTTCAAAAGTTCAATAATAATAATAATAACGAATATACGTGACACTCCAGAGATTTAACGCTGTCGCCTTCCACGGAATATGCACATAATAATAAAAATAATATTATTATTAATTAATAATGATAATAACAAAATGCACTTCTTTATAATAATAATAATAATAATAATAATAATACTAATAATAATAATAATAATAATAATACTAACTATATTAACAATATTAACAATGCTTAGAGTGGTTCAGTAGGGCCTGTCCTGTGTGAAACAACAATAGTAGATATCTCTAAAATAGTATACTACTACTACTACTATTAAGGTCCTACTACTACTACTACTACTACTGAGAAAAAGGCCGTCGCCTATACTGAAAATCTCTGACAAGCAAAAAGGCTATCTGGTTCCAGATCCTCTGACAAGCGAAAAACAAAAATCGGTAGATTTTCATGATGGGCCGGGGGCTATATATAAAATGGCCCTGAGGTCTAGCAACTGAAGTATTCTATAAGTCTCAAAATTTAATTATAGCAGCTAACTTTTAAAAAAGCGTGCGCGATTTTGTCTTGCATACAGACGTAACTTTGATTAGGATATATTGAGCTATTAAACACACTGAATAATTCGCCACAAACATTTAAAAAGCAGGATCGGAAAGTTCTGCCTTAGACAAGAATTAACGCAGAACCAGGGAAAAGTTACGATAAAGAGACTCGATAGACAGTTCTAAAGTTAAACAAATGATTCGCGATTTGTTGAACTTGACCGCCCTGTATGTCGGAAATAAAACTGTCAACCTAAATGCGTTGACTGAAAGACATGGTCGCCATCTGTTCTCCAAATCCTAGACTGTTAATTGAATAATTGAATTAGGAAAGGAAGGTGAAAGCTCATCGTCTACTGTAGTTCTCAATCCATGTACACAGCAAACTAAATAAACAGCAGCTTTTAAAAATAATCTACATCATCATCATCATCATCACCATTGTCATCATCATCATCATCATCATCATCATAATCATCATTATCATCATCGAGTCACCATATTGCAGAGATAAGTTATCCATCATCCTCATCATCCTTTTCTGTTTCATCCATCTTTATCACATTGAAATCATCAGATTAATCGTCATCACCATTGTCATTGCCGTCATCAAAATAAGGTCATCATCATCCATAATTTGAAAATTACCATTTGTCAAAATCATCATCATCACCTTCACTCAAAATCATCATGACAAGCCAAAATCGTCGTCGTCAAAAACATTGTCATTGCCTCATCATTATATCATCATGGTGGTGGGGACTTGCGATTCAGTGAATTCTTTTAAGAGATAAACCATCTTCTCTTTCGCCTTCGGTCCATTTCTGTTCCTTCCAGTTTATTCACACATTGAAGTCTTCTTTATTAACCCCCGTGGGGATCCCGGCTATATTCGTCCATTTTACATTGAGTCACAGTTAAATTTGAAAATTGCCCCTTAATCTGTTATCTTGCATCCTGCAAATCTTGTGACAACACTGTTTTCGGTCGTCGCCTGAAAAAGTTTGTCTTATATCGCTGGATGGGGCTTCAGCCAAATCCCCCTCTCTTATCCTCTGATATGGCATGATCAAAGGGAATTTTTCTCTGCCAACTCATTTTGCCCAGAAATAGGTTGACAAGCAAGAAAAAGGTTCCAGAATTTTTTGGTGGGGATTAAATGAATTTTAGGAAAAATTGGTGGGGGAAGCAAAAAAATTAAAAATAATAAAGTCCGGTGGGGAGGAATGACAAAAGGAATTTTTCCCACGTTTTTACTACACACTTGATAAATAGTTGACAAAACATTTCCAAAGGTCATCCGATGTTAGTTTTTTCCTTTTACTAGACTTTACCAAAAATAGGTTTCAGAGCTTCTTTTAATTAAAAAGTAAAAAAGTCCGGTGGGGAGGAATGAATCCCCACTGATCCTCACCAGTGGAACCCCCAGTTGATAAATAGTCATGCTAAAACATTTCCAACAAATTTGTCCGATGTTAGTTTTCTTCCTTCTACAATATTGTCAGTTGTCTTTCTTTCAGAGCTTCTTTTATGTTGTCTACCCGTTATTTTTTCTAATATAATTATCTATATAATGCATATTAGGATTTTGATATTTAATTAATTATTCTCGACGGTAAGAATTATTTCGATTTTGCGACAGAGGATCCGAAGACGGGGAATAAGTCGGATCAATGGCTCGGCGTCTCAGTGGCCAGTGCGAACTCCGCGAATGGTTTGGCCGTTGTGAGTAAAATTTCTCAAATTCAATTATCCAAAGATTGTTCATGCATAATTGATAGACACTCTCTCCTTTCTTCTCGTGCTGTGTTTATAGTCAAGAGGTTACTTTCTCGCCTTTCTACCTGCATACGACCCAACCCATCTTAATTTAATTGATTGATTGGTCAAACCTCGATTGTCAAATCGAAACGCCTATTCTATTAGTTTTTGACAATATTAACCTTTAATATTTCGACTCAATATTTTTGTGGCATAAGAGAACACTCAGAGTTGTCCATGGGTTGGGTTAACCCATGGGTTGGGTCCAGATTATGAGAAAAATTAATGGGTTGGCTTGGGTTGGGTTTTGTGAGTCTATACCTGTTAGCCACGCTAAATATAGGTTTTCTGTTTACTGATTTGACAATAGCCATAGATTCTTGCAGGTGCATGCAGTCATATTGACATCGTAGGCAACGCACTTAGTAGTCTCTACATACTGGACCATGTCAATTCAGAATGATCAAATCACGTGGACGGATAAACTAAGTCGGCTGCTATTTACTTGTCTTAAAACACATTCTTCGATTAAAACGGCCACAACCAGTTGGTAATGGGCAAGATAGAAACATGTTTTCACGTTGTTCGACGCTATAATTCATAATAATTATTATAATTATTATAATTCATTATTATTATTATAATTATTATAATATTATAATTATTATAATTATTATAATTCTGACCTTCATTATACATGACCTCATTGACATGTGTCAAAGCGCTTTTGATTTTGGGTTTAAACCATGCGTAGGGGCCTAGCGCTATACAAATTGTCCTGGATAATAATAATATTAATAGTAATAATAATAATAATAATAATATAATAATAATAATAATAATAATAATAATAATAATTCAGTTACGCTATAGGCTACACTCGAAAATGGCGGTGACAAGTGATGTCGAACGTCATCTGAGAGGTTAGACTTTTAAAAGCTAGTATGGTAACACTGTAATCTTCATATCAGCCAGCTCGGCACAGTCAGAGCGTGTCCTTCCATCTGCGGGAAAGACTTGTAGCCTACAGATACGAGGTCGTATAGCTGTGGGCATCTAAAGTGGAAAGCATTGAAATAGTCCGATGGGGATTATCATACGCGCTATCATACAGCAAAAATACCTCAGGCCCACATAGCCAAATTGCTCGATTACCGCAGTAACCATTTACTAAATAAACTGAGTTTTGTTTGCTTCGAATTTATCTATGCTTTTAAATAAAATACGTATCATACGCGTATTTTATTTTTTTATTCATACGCACGTATTTTAAAGTATTTTATTTTGTCATATTTCGAGCTTTGATTTGGGATGGGTAAATAAACTCTTTGTTTGCTTGAATTTATCTATGCTTTTAAACGTGCGATTTTACTCTCACCATTTTGTCGATTTGGGTTGGGTTGGGATGGGTCGGCAGACAGGAATTTCATTTGCGTTGGGTTGGGAAGTTGGTGGGTTGGGTTTGGGTTCATAAAAACGACCCGTGGACAACTCTGTGTACACTAGTTAATGAAACATTTACTGATCGTGATTTTGGCTGCATCTGTGATTTCTAATATTGTAGACTTGCGCTCATCGTTATAGGAAGATAAGTCCTGCATACGTGTACGGTCACGGCATCTGCTTCCCAATGGACAACGATCTGTCGGAGAGATCACCCATAGAGTCCTGCAACGGAAAACAGATAACCGATAAAGATGATAACCCCTTTACCTAATGTGCCAAATAGGAACAAGTTCAGCCATCGACAAGGTATGTGTATAGACTTTAGACCACCGCGATTGTTGCACCTCAGCTCGAATGCCATACTATGCGTTCAGTTACTCTGGCTCTAAATAAATCGAGATTATTATATATATATATATATATATATATATATATATATATATATACTCGCATAATGCCCTCAGTATTTCGTTCCCGAAGGACTTACGAACAAATTGCCCGGATACATAGAAATTGTGTGGTTAACCCACGTCCAGTATACTGTACTATGAGCCCCCGAACCCCTATAATTAGGTGGTCAGGACCCATGGTTGGGTGAACTAGAATCACAATAGCGACTCAGCAGACCACACAAGGGAGTTGGAAGCCCCAGCCAACAAATTTCGGGTAATATTAGATTCAGATCTTGAGATTTAGAGCATAATTTAAGACTATTTGACAGCATATCGACAATTCCCACAACTGATACACTTTTTTCATTGATCCTATACGAATCTCACAACCAGTTTGGGTCCTACATCTCCACATCACCCATCACCACCAGAAGTCCTTCTTCCATTTTTCCTGCTTCACTCCTGAACTGAGGAAGAAGTATCTAAACTCCTGCAGTCCTTTCCAAACAAGCAATGCAGTCTTGATCCAATACAACCTCTCTTCTCAAACAGTGTGCTAAGTCCTAATACCAACTATTAAAAAAATTATCAATTTATCTCTTTCCACAGGCACATTCCCATCCTCATTTAAAAATTCCTCAGTAACTCCACTTCTTAAAAACCAAACCTTGACAGAGAAGATCTCAACAACTATCGCCCATTTTCAAACCTGTCTGTCCTCTCCAAACTCACAGGAGAAAATCGTTCTTTCCAGACTAACTGAGCATTTGTCAAAAACACCTTATACAACACCATGCATGCAATCCGACTTATACAAAACATCATTCAACAGAAACCGTCCAGAATGGCATTTCTGACAAACTCCTCACTGCCATTGGAACTCAACGAGTTACTGGTCTCTGTCTCCGTTGATCTTTCTGCTGCCTTTGATACTATAGATCACAAAATCCTACTGAAACAACGCGCATCTGGTTTGAATATCTTCTCGGTAGCTCACCGCTGGTTCCAATCCTATTCCAATCTAGATCCTTTCAACTTTCATGCCAGAATCAAACTTCATCACCCTCCGATCTATACTATGGAGTACCACAAGGATCTGTCCTTGGACCGGTTTTTACAACGTCTACACTACCCCACTGTCATCCTAGAATCAAAACATAAATTGAATCATCAATAAAGACGACACTAGATTAAAACTTAGATTTATTCCATCTTCCTTTAAGGCATCAATCTCTGAACTAGAATCAGCATTTTTGTCAATCTCATCGTGGATGTCAGCTAAATCGGAGAGAGCCCTCAATCCCTCCAAAACAGAATTTCTCTTATTTGGACTGCCAAAACAACTGAAAAAAAGTGAAAATCCCACACTGATTTTAGCCCCAGATACAATAATAACCCCTGTTCCAACTGCAAAAATCTTGGATTTAGGATTTGACTATCCCTAAATTTTGAAGCTCACTATCTCAACTATCAAAACCTGTTATGCTCAATTCGTGATCTATGATGGTTTCGCCCCTTTTGATATTAAAACTGATGTCTATTGCCACTTCAATAGTTCACTCTAAGATGACTACTGCAACTCACTGTTTCACAATCTTCCAAAGGCTTCCATATTTAAACTCCAATCGTTCAAAATGCCTTACTTGTTTTAGTATCTAAATCGCCTAAATTTTGCCATATTACACCATTACTCAAATCTCTCCACTGGCTCAAGATAACAGAACGCATTGAATTGAAAATAATATCGATGACTTATAACTCACTCCATACATCAAAACCAGTCTACCTAAGAAATCTGATAATCGACAACAACCTGGTTCTACTTTCCTCTTCGTCATGTAACTCTCCTTCGACCTTGAATCAATCATCTCTCAAAATTTGCAATCGTGCTTTTCATATGGCAAACGACCTGAGCTTTGGAACTCAATTCCAATATCCCTTCGTTGTCTACATCAAAGCCAAATAACAAACTCTGAGTCACAATTTTCTCCCCCTTCTTGCAACATCTCCTCATGTTTTTCTTTTAAACTAAAATCATTTCTCTTTATAAAATCATTTCTCCATAGCTATAGCGTCCTGCCCACTGCCCTTTTGATTAAATGATGACCTAAATGACCCCCACCTTTTTCTATAGCTACAGGATTTGAGATTGAGCGCATAGGAATAAGGAGCAACAACGCCGCATCTTTTGGAAGCGCTTTAGAAATTAACGAGATTTTACTTTACTATCATCATCTCGATACCCACTTGTCCCCTATTGTGGCTACGCGAATGGTCATTAGCTCCCCTAGCTGGCCTCCGCTTCGTCAGTTCTCAATTTACGGTAGAACTAAGTTCAAATCTTGAATTTTGGAGCAAATTTTCGGACGCTTTTCGCAATCCTCAATAAGCAAATTCTGGGAGAGAATTCCACAGTCGAATTAATTTTTAGCACAGGTATGTCAGCGTGTTTTAGGAATTATTGTCCAACATTTTTCTAGACTTGTAATTTCCAGGCTGGTGCAACTGCACTCCATTGCACCTCCTCCCGATGCCAATTACACCCGACGCTCTTGACGACCATGCATGCCACCCGACTGCTCGAAGCGAGTGATTTTGTTTTAAATGATTCCAGAATGGCAGCGTTCTGCTCGGCACTCCTAGTGCCAGGAACTGGAGAGGTACAGCGTTCCAAGGCAACGTTGTCGGACTGGATCTGGGAGACAAAATCAGAGAAGACGATGATACAACGCGCATCAGTAGCGATTCTCTGCTCGGTATAAGATCAAGTGCTTCACACCATTGTAACAACATTCTAAGAACTTTAGCGAGGCCAATCGCTGACCGTATAGAGTTTGTGTCAAAACGTTTTTACAACGTGAACATTATTCCAAAAGCACATAGATAAAAACATAGATAAAAACATAGATAAAAACATAGATAAAAACATAGATAAAAACATAGATAAAAACATAGATAAAAACATAGATAAAAACATAGATAATTATTTGCGTTGCGATGCGTTCAACGCTGTCTTAATGAGGCATTTATATTTCAAATTCTTCGCAGGCATGTCGGCTAGAATCGGAGAGAGGATATTTAAAGACGGAAAGGCGGCGTACATTGTGGGAGCTCCGAAATCAAGCGGGTCAGGAGAAGTGTTTGTCTATCAGGAGAGAGGCGACAATCTGACCGTCGTTCGGCGAATCCTTGGACCAAAATTCTACTCAGGATTTGGATATGAAATTCTTGTGGGCGACTTCAACGGCGACAAGTAGGACAACGCAATTAAAGAATGATGATGGTTATGTCGTTGTTTTTGATGATGATGATGATGATGTCGACGACGACGACGATGATTACGACGAATTACATTGAGCAATAAAAAGTAATGCATATTTATGGAAATGCGTTAAAAATAAAAACTTGTTTTAATATCTTAATAATTTTGGCAAACTTAGCGATATCAGATCGGTTCCCTTTACTGTATAACACCGATGTTGAGCTACGTCGAGCGCGGTTAGTACTTAGATGGGTGACCATCCCGGGATCGAGTCGAGTGGTCGTCGGCCAACCAAATCGTTCCTCTCTTAGGCGTAGATAAATTGGTTGCAGCGTTAAGCTGCGAAGGTAAAACGCGGCCTAGAGAAAGCAATGGCAAACGACTGTAGATTTATGACGTAAGCCGCCTGCGTCGCTGCTCGCCTTTGACAACGGAGATCAGCACCGCCGGGTATAACGCTCTGATTGGAGAATGAGTTAACCTTTAACTTTTTAAATATATTTAATTTCCAATATTTAACTTTCTAGATGAGTGCGTGTGTGTGTGTTTTGACAGAAAAGATGACCTAATTGTCGGAGCTCCTCTCTACTTTGAACCAGGAGTCGGTGGAGCCATATTAATCTATTTCAACAACGCCGAATGGGTTAATCATCATCATCATCATCATCATCATCATCATCATCATCATCATCATCATCATCATCATCTCCTACTAAATTCTCCGCAGTCATCGTCAGCTGATTTAGGAAACGCTCCAGTGCGAACAAAATTAATTGCAGAAATCCTATAAAAATTTGCAAAACATGCAAATTGGGGGGGGGAGGGAGAGAAGCTACAGTAGCTGAAGCCATATGCCCAATGCTTTCCCGATAACAAATGATCAAAATCGCCAAAGGGGCTGTTCATTAATCACGTCAACAATTTTTGGGGCATATTTAAACCCCTCTTCCTTGTCAGCAACTGTCAAACGTTTAGAGAGACCCTCATACAATTATGCCAAAAACTTTTGACCGCCCTAAGATCAGTGACGGGTCCCCCCTAAAAAGGTTAGAAGGTTATTATGTTTTGCGGGAATCATACCTTTTCCGGCTTTTTGCTCATCAAGTGTCAGAATATGATGGTGATGACCTTTTGTTGCTTGTCAAAAATTTTTCCGTTGCAATAAGTAGTAACCCTCTCCCTCTATTTTGTTGACGTAATTAATGGAGAGCCCCCAAATGCTGATATCAATTGTTGTAGAGAGCGACGAAATTGCATTTGCCGAGTTTCAGGGTCTATCAAATAACTCAAAACGAGGTGTACAGTTGCATGTTGCAGCTGATATGGAAGAAGCTGCTGAAAATAGCTCGCATTCTGACCATCAGGGCTAAACGCAGTGGAAGCATGTGAGATCTGATGATTGGTGACGGAATTAGAAGTGCTGCCGGAATTGGAATACCATACCTTTATTGGAATACCATACCTTTATTGGAATACCATACCTTTATTGGAATACCATACCTTTATCTACGTTACAAAGGCTGTTCAAGGCTGTTTTCAAACCATTTTGCCGTTAATGAAATAAAACAACAACAACAATAGCAACTACTACTACTACTACGACCAAGTCTTGCTACTACCACTACTGCTGCTACTACTACTACTACTACTACTACTACTACTACTACCACCACTACCACCCACCTGCCACTGCCATACTACTACTACTACTACTACTACTAAACTACTGTTACTACTACTACTCCTACTACTACTACTACTACTACTACATCCTTATTACTACTACTGCCACCACTACTACTAATAATGTGATGGTTTTGGATTTTGATCAGGAACTATCAAAAACTCCGGTGATAATAACAAGCAGAAAGATGAAGGATGCCCAATGCAAGGAATTTAACTGTCATGAGGCTAAGTTTGGCTTCTCTCTCGCCAACATCGGGGATCTGAACAAGGACGGAGTCGAAGGTAACATTACGATGAGATTTCCCGGCCTACTTGGCGTCGTGCCACCGGTTCCCATCAGAACTCTGCAGTTAAGCAACGTCGAGCGCGGTTAGTACTTGGATGGGTGACCATCCAGTGATCGACTAGTGGTTCCTGCGGCCAACTGAACCGTTAATCGCTTAGGCGTCAATAAATTAGTAACAACGTTAAGCTGCAAAGGTAAAACGTGGGTCTAGAGAAATCAAATGCAAATTACTCAACATTGATGTCGTAAGCCACCTGCGTCGCTGCTTGCCTAATATACGGAGATCAGCGCCGGAGTACGGAACTAACTTTACCTGTTTAACATCTGAATATGAATGTTTCTCATTCTCCTACGTCTGCTTTGGTCGACCGTATTGTGGACGAGTTACAGAGTATTATAACCTGGTGCCATCCCAGTCATCAAAGTCACAAGAAGACAACTATTGACTTTCAATGATTTTGTCGAACGCAAATATGTCACTTATCGGCAAACTTAAACATTTTTGTTCAATTGGCAAGAATTGACAATGTACGTTAAAGTATAGATGCATTCACCACAGACGCTCTCCATAATATGCCTTTAAAGATCTTGTTCAAGTATATCAATAATATTAATAATAATAATAATAATAATAATAATAATAATAATAATAATAATAATAAATATAATATAACAAAGTTTAAAGTGGTTCAGGAGATCTATCCTGTGTAAGAACCACTATAATAATAATAATAATAATAATAATAATAATAATAATAATAATAATAATAATAACGCGTTTCTTTAGCACCATTTATTAGACTCTAAATCGCCTATTCCAAATCCGACCGTTAGAGATCAAGTCAATCAATATCCAAAGAGGAAACAGCAAAATTAACGTCGCAGGAAGCATCAACTGAACGAAATGCGTGTTAATTAAGCCTATTCTGAATTTGATAATTATATTACATTTGACTGTGTATGCAGCGCCTTTGTCGTAGGCCTTAGCCTTAGGCACGGCGCTATAGAAATTGTCTTTAAATAAATAAATAAATAAATAAATATGTACTCAGTTCGTTGGCCTATCTGACTGACACAAGAAGAAAGTTCCTGATTTCAGCAACAGAGAATGCCAAACACTCTTATCAGACTGATTGCAGGTGCGCCGAAACAACGAAACAGGCAGCAGAGGTCGTAGCGTGCCAATGGCTATTGTGGCTTTAGCAATGGGCGGCACAGTGCACACGTGACGGGGGGCGGCAAATTTTGGAAGCGACGACCTTTTTTGCTTGTCAGAGGATTTTCAGTGAAGGCGGCAAATTTTAGAAGAGGCGGTAGACATATTTAAAATTTAAACAAATTTTGGGAGCGACGACACGGGCCATGGGCGGCATCAGTCTTTAATCTAGACTCCTGGACTTCAAGGGGGTAAAAATGATAAACTGACATAGCCTGGGGAAACTGACAAAGCCGGGGGAATTCTGCTAGGGGCTGCTGTTAGTTGATGTAGTATGCCAAAATTTCCGGGAAATTTGAAATTTCCGGGAAACGGGCAATTCTCGCCGGAAACAGCCTAAATTAAACCCTGGGCGGTATGAGTGCACGCTCTAACGCCTCTGGCGCCAAACAACCTGGGTCCGCCTCTGATACGAATGAATTTGGGGCGGCGGATTAGCCATGAGCCATAGGCGGCAAAAGTGCTCGCTACGCCACCGATGACATGTAGGCTGTTATAATTATTAATTAACAGCCCCCATAAACAAGTTAATCAAATGGCAATAAATCATGCATATTATTTGCTGGCCACGGCATCTAGCTATACATGATCATAATCGCTCTGTACAGTTCCGCTTTATAATGAATATTTTTCGTTTAATAATTATTAGCATCTGTGTAAACTGATTTACAATATACTGTCATCATTTTTTATAGCACACTAAACCCGTTATCTGTCAGCGTGTTCCAAATCATCTGTCGGGCATTTGAATGTTTGTCGATTAACGATTGACAAGATAACAGTCATAACAAAATTCCAGACCTAGACCTAGACAAGATAACAGTCATCAGGATGATTGTTTAAATGCGTAGTTGAAAGAAATTACCGCGGGAAATTAAATCTGTTTCTTAATAAGATGAATTTACAACAGCTGTTCAGAAGCAATAATGCGAAATAGCAACTGAAATCTAACACGGTCTGCTCCGATTACTATCCATACGCTATCGAACGCTTGAAAACGAAAACTCCTAGCGATGTAGAATTTAAACATCTCTAAACGGATATTCATAACATATTTAGAACCTATTTAGAACAGGAAGGAAATAGTTAAAACGGTAAAGGTACACTCTAGTCCCGAACTCGAGCGGTCAGGCGCTGATCTCCAGGTACTAGGCAAGCAGCGAGACGCAGGTGGCTCACGCCATTAATCTAGAGTAGGTTGCCATTACTTTCTCTAGTCCTGCGTTTTTCCTTCGCAGCTTATCGCTGCTGCCAATTTATCGATGCCTAAGCGGTGGACAGCTTGGTTGGAAGCGGGCACAACGATTAGATCCCGGGATGGTCACCCATCCAAGCACTAACCGCGCTCGTCGACGTTGCTTAACTTCTGTGTTCTGACGAGAACCGGTCGCACAACGCCAAATAGATCCAACAAGAAACATTGTCTGATATAATTCGTTTAATTTGGATAAGGAACGAAAATAAGATTATCGACAGTATATAATTAAAGCTGATAAGCAGATAAATGGTGAGGTCGCATAAACATAGACTGTAAATAGTTGTATCTATGTAAAATGTACGCAAGTAGCACAGCACTATGCAGTTGCAAAAGGTCAGTCATGGATTCAATTCGAATCATTCTTTCTGGTATAAAGATGCTTAGTCAATCAAAATTCAAATACCGAATACAACAATAGACATACTGATTAAACAGCTGCAGGGATATTTCTAAGGTTGTGAATTTGGGAGGTGTCGACCCCAAATTGGGGGGAGTGTGTCCGGAGCTAATTAGTATGCATTTTGTATGCATACCATTGTCACATTACCATTTTTTGGTGGGTGTCGACCTCAAATTGGGGGCGGGGGTGTGGGGGGTGTTAGGGGGTGTAAAAATATCCCTGAACTTTCCAAGAAATATAATGTAATTAGCCTAATTTTCATACATACATACATGAAGTTCATTTATTAGGCATTCAAATGCCTATGAGCATTTTTTTACTTCGAAGAAATGAGCCATGTTTAAGAGAAGAATGCTGATTGACAATGGACAAAGAACTGAATGCACGTTTCTGACGAGTGACCACGGATAATATAATGGAACGTTAGCCATCGTTTTGAGAGCTGCATCAGAACAACAGTTTACAGTACCCGTTGTTAGCTTAATTGCTACAAATTAGTTTTCTCTCTCTCGCGCGCGTTCTTTCTCATCCTAAATCACGTTCGGTCCTGTCCTGTGTTACTGCGATCAAACGGTTGTTGGTACGTGCTTTGATTATAATTATAATTGCGTGCGACTGTTTTGACAGGTTAGCATTACTGTCTATCGCCGCTGACGATATCAAAGAACAGCGAGCGTTGATACATTACACAGACCATTTCAATTTTCACTCCTTGTCGGCGTTCATATGACTGTCTGAGAAATGAAATATCTCACAGTCCGTGTTTTGAACCCGGAATCTAGGGATTTTGGTCACAAACGGTTGTTGATATGGTGCACCAGTGGCGTAGCCAGGATTTCCCAAAAGGGGTTTTATGACCATTCTCAACGTTGGAAAAAACTCTTGACAAGCGAAAGGTCATCACCTATTATTTTGTTTAATTAAGTTAGTTATATAGCGCTATATGAGCGCGTACAACCATATTGATATTATTCTGTGGATGGAGGGGGCAAAATGTCGATCTTTAAGGTAGAAAAAGAAAAAAGAAAATGTAACAAATAATACGCATAAAAAGCATTTGTAGCTGTGGGGATGTAGGGAGGGATTAACCCCCTCCTCTTTGGGGAGATTCCACTGTGATGTCCCCTTTAATTACGCGACACTTAATCACAGACAGTTAATCACCTATGTTTGGATTGATTCTTTTTCTTTTTTCAATGCAAAACCCTATTGTTGACATATCTCCATCCACAAAATAATAATACGCAATAAAAGTTTTTGGCTGGGCAAACAATTTTTCCGAATGTTTGTGTTATTTTTTTTTTTGTATGTCTAAAAAAGTGGACTGTGGTGATATCGAGTAATTTAATTAACCGACAGTTAATCACAGACAGTTAATCACCTAGGTTTGGACGTCCGTCTATTAGACCAAATTTTTTCATTGTCAAAAATCTGCATAAATCTAATTTTTCGATATTTCCACGTTGCATGATGTACAGTGTAGGTTTATTTATACAGACGGCGTCCGTTAGAAAACGATGGACGAGCATCGGCATTTTTAGCACTCTTACAACACTGCCGCATTATAACATATTGTGCTCTGTCACTCGACAAAGCGAAAATTGACAATTAAGCCTAATGCGGTCAGTCTTGGCCGACCACGGAGGCTACCGGCCATGGAGTGATTATAATTTGCCTCGTGATTAAATATATCCACGTGAATAACTGTCATGTAATTAATTATATATTGTCGCGTGATTAAGTGTCTAAGGGATTAAATGTCAGCGATTGACTGGCACGTGTCACCAAAAGATTAGTAGATGACGTGACACATTGTTAACAGATAAAGTCAGTGATTTCCAGGATACTGCAATATTGAAAAGATAAATTTAATGTCCACATTCTTTGTGTAGTAATATTCAGGTTCGAAAGGCCTGGAATGCCCTGATGAGACACTGCATTAGCCTGAATATTACTATACCAAGAATGTGGGCATTTATCGCTTGAATATTCCAGTAGATTGAAAATAACGGACTTTTATCTGTTAACATTGTATCATGTCATCTATCAACAGCTGTTTGTGGCCAAAAGTCCGGCAGCCTTTAATGGGTTTACATAACCAGACGGCGAAAATTTTGCAAATCTAAAGCCTACTGTAGCACTAGTCCTTGCTATGTCCAATTTCAAACAGATGATCAAACAGCACAATATTTGGTGCAGGCGCCCCTCCATGGTCAGATGGAACCTGAACCCTGGCCAATGGGATAGTCCAGGCTATGAAATTAGTGCATGTAAAAGATTTCAAAATAGAAATCGGTTCTATAAGATACTTACTTGGATCATACAAACAGCACTGGTTCTCACAGGAGACCCTGCTGAACCAGATGGAACCTTGAACTTTATTTATTTATTAGTTATTTATTTATTATTTTAATTATTTCAAAATAAACCTAGCGTACTATAAGATACTAGATTGAAAAGTCAAGAGTGATTCTACACAGAGAATCACTTGTAAGAACCACTAAAAACCTTGTGTTTTTATTATTTTTATTATTATTATTATTATTATTATTATTATTATTATTATTATTATAAAAATCATGCAAACGCGAAAACCAAACTGTAATCGCTGTCTACTGTAGACTTCGTGGTTGGGGCGCCTTTCGAGGGCCCCGGGGCCATCTACATTTTCCACGGATCTTCGTCCTCAAAGATCGGATCGTATTCGCAGAGGATAGCGGCGACCGAGGTGTCCGGGGTCCAACCGCTGCGCTCCTTCGGCTACTCTCTGTCCGGCGGAGGGGACATCGACGCCAACTCCTACTCGGACCTGGCGGTGGGGTCTTACCAGTCGGACGCCGTGGTCATCCTCAGGGCAAGGCCGATCGTCAGCGTCGTCGGGGACCTGGAATCGAACCCGAGGCAACTGGACCCGAAGGCGAAGAATTGCTCCGCGGATGGAAAACCGGTCAGCTGTCTTCGGATCAGCGTCTGTCTGCGGATGACCGCAGAACCCAAAGACAAGTCAGTATCAGGATAAGAGGGGGACTGTCCATTAATTACGTCAACAAAATAGGAGGAGAGGATTTGAACATTTTGACAGTTGTTGACGGAGGTCAGGGGTCAAGATTAGCTGACGTCAACAATTTCAATTTTTTTACAAATAATCAAAAATAGGAAATTTCACAGAATACTATTTACTACAACGAAGAAAAACCTGATATAGGCCCTATGCAAAAAAGGTAACCATTTTTATACTTGATGCGCAAAAAAAAGAAAAGGTCATCACTGCACAAAAAAATAACCTTCTAAACTTTTTAAGGGGACCAGTCACTGATCTTAGGGAGCCAAACGTTGTTACATAATTATAGGGGGATCACTGAAAGTTGACAGTTGTTGACAAAGGGGAGAGAAGGTCGAAAATTGCCCAAAAATTGTTGGCATAATTAATGGACAGTCCTAGCATGAATCGATGTTTAATAATAATTATGGTGGAAAACTTAGTTATAACGTACTTAGCGGGTCTGTACAATTCAGTACGTGATATCCGAGGCATGTTATATCCAATAACATCCATTACGGTAGCACAGCACACGATAACGTGTATTGCGGTGCGTTATAACCCAGTATACGCTATAACGAAGTTCTGCTGTACTACTACTACTACTCCTACTACTACTACTCCTACTACTACTACTACTACTACTACTACTACACTACTACTACTACTGCTGCTGGTGGTGGTGGTGGTGGTGGTGGTGCTGCTGCTGCCACCACTGCCACCACAACCACCACTGCTGCTGCTGCTGCCACACCACCACCACTGCTGCCACTGCCACTGCTGCTGCTGCCACCACACTGCTGCTGCTGCTGCTGCTGCTGCCACCATGCTGCTGCCACTGCCACTGCTGCTGACACCGCTGCTGCCACTGCTGCTGCTGCTGCTGCTGCTGCTGCTGCTGCACCACTGCACCACCACACCACTACTGCTGCTGCTGCTGCTACTACCACCACTGCTGCTGCAACAACAACTTACTGCTACTACTGCTGCTGCTACTACTACTGCTGCTACTGCTGCTGCTACTACTGCTGCTGCTGCTACTACTACTACTACCACTAGCATGGTGGTGGTGGTGGTGCTGCTGGTTTGCATTCAGGTTTCAACAGCCAGTGAACGTAAGGTATCGTCTGGAGGCGGAAAAGTTTGCCGGAGTGAGCGTCGTTCGAATGTACGTTGGAGACAATCCTGAGACGTATTTTACGGAAAATGCAGTATCTTTGCGACCACAGGACAGCAGTGCAGTATGCAGAGAACACATCTTTTACCTAAAGGTAAAATATAGCTAAATAAATTCTTCTATTACCTGGCTTTGAAAGTGCCTTAAAATCCTACACAGTAAGGCAACCGTTCAAACTCTGATATATTATATTAACATCCTAAGCTTACACCTAAGTATACCGTTAGAATATTAGAACCGGCGCTATGAAAGTGCTTTATTATTATTATTATTATTATTATTATTATTATTATTTTATTATTATATTTATTATTATTATTGTATTATTATTTTTTTTAAAATTATATTATTATTATTATTATTATTATTTTATTACTATTTTTTTTAATTATTATTGTATTATTATTATTATTATTATTATTATTATTATTATCATCATCATTATCATCATCATCATCATCATCATCATCGTCAGGCCTATACCTAATATTTTAAATAATACAGAGAAAAATTCTACTTAACACAGCTTTATTTCAGTTAATTCTCATTATAAGCTCACATATCCCATCGTTTTCGTTGCTTATTGATTAATAGTTATAAAAATAAAAATATAAATAGTCTGCTTGAAACGACCGAAAGCGCTTCTTTGTCGTATTCTGTTTAGCCCAGTAACAAAGATTTTTATAGCGCAATTGCATTCCGTCTGACCAACGACCTGTCCGACTCACGGCCACCATCGGCGATCCCGAATCAGAGTCCTCCGGAATTCTATTCGTATCCGGTCCTCAACGCGTCCACAGTCAGCAAAGAAATCCAGGTATAATGACGCCACCGTCGCTTTTAGAAACCGGCGATTCTCTCGCGCGTTTCCATGACGACAGAAACATTTCGATGCAAATGCGTTGGAGTTTCATCGTAAATTCCATTATCATAATATTGCACGCAGCATTCCACCATAATAGCTGTAGTTTTCTTCGAAAGATCATTTCCTTCATAGCTATAACGTCCCAACCATGGCTGCTTATTCTTCGGCTCTTAGTGGAAATTTGAAATGGCCACAGCCAAAAGATTGGGAGCATGGCAGGGTAAATTTATACGAAGGGTTATCACCAGGGTGCGAAAAGGAACTGGAACAGAATATAATAATAATAATAATAATAATAATAATAATAATAGGCTGTGGGGAATAATAATAATAATAATAATAATAATAATAGCCTAATAATAATAGCCCTAATTATAATAAAAACGCAACACAATATAATAATAATAATAATAATAATAATAATAATAATAATTTAAAAATAATAATAATGTGCTTTAAAGTGGTTTAGGAGGCTATTAAAATAGGCCTGTGTGAAAACCACTGTAGTAACTCTCCGCATTCAATAACCTAGTTTTCCGAGATAGCCTTTGAATCCGTTTACTGTTTCAACTGTCACTCTCCCACCTCATCCAAACTGTTCCAGATGTCCACAACCCTTGTACTGAAACATTTTTCTCTCTTGGACTCAGTGACCCACCCCGCCATCCGTTAGAGGACGCTATGGACACAGTTCTCGCCAGTTAAGCAACTTGGCAATTCGTCGTTCCTTTGCCAGACATTTTCCATTTATAAGCAGATGGCGTGTTCAAATATAGCGCCAACGCTATATAATTGCGTATTTTATCTATATAAGACTGATTTTTTTTTAGGTTTCGTTCATAAAAAATTGCGGAAAAGACGACATCTGCAGCAGCAGTCTGAAACTATCCGCCAGCCTCCAACTTCCCAGGTATAGGAGTTGCCCAGCTCCGATGTAAACTTCTATGGCGCCGCATCAATCAGCATCTACTGTAGCATACTACTGACGTTTATCATCATCATCATCATCATCATCATCATCATCATCATCATCATCATCATCATCATCATCATCATCATCACTACCACCACCATCATCATCATCATCATCGTCGTCGTCGTCGTCGCAGTGGCGACTCCAGGATTTGGCAAGGGGGCGTTGAGGTGACAACTTCCAAGCATGGGCCAACTATTTGTTGCTAGGTATGCAGTAGTGAGTATAGGGTCTCAGCAGGGGACCAGACATTCAATAAGGGGCACGGCCCCCATCGCCCCCATGTGGAGCCGCCACCGTGTCGTCGTCGTCATCGTCATCATAATGCGGTCGATGTTGTCGTTGTATTTAGAGTGGACGGTGAGTATGAGTTGAGTCTGGAGGGAAAATCGCAGATCGTAGCGAATGTCTCTGTTACGAATCTCGGGGAGGACGCCCACGAGGCCGTTCTGAGGGTCTCCCTCCCACCAAATGTCTTCCTCGTTAGAATTCTCGTGAGTTTTCTTTCTCCAGTGTGGTTCATGAGTAAATTCTGGAATTTATATAGCGCGTTTGTGGTATTGCAGTAGCTATTTTATTCGTAAGCGACTAATCTGAACTTGAAATAGCCATGACCAGTGGCCAATGGCCATGGGAGTCAGTCAGGCATGGTTTAATCTAGGCCGTTTCCGGAGAAAATTGCTTTTTTCCCAGCAAATTTAAAATTCCCCCCGGAAATTTTGGCATACTACATCAACTAACAGCAGCCCCCTAGCTGACTTCCCCGGTCTTGTCAGTCCCCTCCCGGAGTCCAAGAGTCTAGATTAAACACTGCAGTCAGGAATGGTCATTTTATCCAAAAAGTCATTACATTACGAGAGACTTTACGACTACGAAGGAAGTTAATTTTTAAGAAGAGAAATGTTTTGGTAATACGTTCACAAAAGACGCAAAAATAGTAGAAATGCGATTTCTCAACATTTTACCGACCAGGTTCTTGGGTGATTGATACTTGGTGTGCCATCGGCTGACGCTTCCACGCATTTACGAAATGCCGCTATAGAAGTTTAAGATTTGATGGGGGGAGGTTACACATAAAGGCAGTCTCGTACTCCAACGAGCGTAGGATCCATGCAGCGCTGATCTCCGGTTATCAGGAAAGCAGCGACGCGGGTGGCTTGCGCCGTTAATCGAGAGTAGTTTGCATTTGCTTTCTCTAGACCAGCGTTTTACCTTCGCAGCTTAAATTTCGCCGTGTTTTGCGTCTGCTGCAGCCGAAAGAGCGCTCCTGCGTTCCTGTTGAAAAAGGTCTCGAGTGTGATCTGGGAAATCCAGTGGTCGAGGGAGAGACGGTGGCGATCCAGATCACCCTCAATCCGGACAAACTCGACAACTCACAGAACAGAATCGAAATAGGATTTGCCGTCAACACGTAAGCAGCAAACCACATCCCATCCATCCATCCATCCATCCATCCATCCATGGGCGCCCAGACATTTTTTCTAGGGGGCAAAACACATTTTAACATAATGGTCACGGTTAATATTTTTGTAAGGTTTTCAAATTTCACTGTGAAATATTGGTATCTGCATTTTCCAAATGGGGACCAAGTGCCCCCTCTTGCCCTAGTGTGCGGGCGCCCATGCATCCATCCACTTTTCCATCAACTTTGGCTTAGCTGAGTAATCTACAAGTCCCCGGAAAGATGACAGGGAGTAAACTCCAACAAATGTTGCCAATTTCATGCCCCCCCCGTAAAATAAGGAGCGTGGTGTTTTAAACAGGAACACCAAACAGGAGACAAAGCTCACATCGTGCGAAAAATGATATTCCTATAATGATGTATGACTCAGAGAGCTGGACACTTCGGAAAAAGGACTGCAGGCGAATTGACGCATTCGAAACATGGTGCTGGAGAAGAAAAAATGCTGAGGATCTCATGGACAAATCAAGAGGTGATTGCAGAAATCAAGCCAAAACACATCTTAGAAGGACTGATCCTAAAACAAAAACTGGAGTAGTTTTTCTGGCATTTTATGAGAAGACACGATTCGCTGGAGAAATCATTAATGATAGCAGCTGTTGAGGGAAAAAGAAAAAGAGGAAGACAGAAGACGAGATGGATGGATAACACTAGGGAAGCAATGAACATGAACATCGAGGAACTGAGAAATGCGGTCGAGGATAGAAAAGAATGGCACATCAAAGTTCATAATGTCACACAAATTCGGAGACGACTGAATGACTGAGAGAGACAGAGATTTAAATAGAATTTTTATAGCTCCAGACGACGTTATTTCGACATACTCTTTCTTTTCTTATAAATATTTTTATGGCAATACTTTATTCTCGTTTGACTGCAGTACAGAGGAATCGAAGTCATTTCTACAAGATCTCACTCATATATAGGCAGATCGAAAGACACGCTGTATACGATTGATTGGCATCTAGCTGTGTGTATGTAGACCTAACTCTGGAATGATCATAACGTAATATTTCTCCACAGAACAAGCGCTGAAAAAGACGTTTCAGACGACGTTGTCAGCGCCAAAATCAAAGTGGCAACAGTCATCGACTTGTCAGTCATCGGGTAAGAGACGGCAGTCGATGTTATAAGAACTTATGGACTTATTCTGACGCTGCCTATTGTATTTCTTTCGCATTCACCAAACACGCACACACGTCACTCAGCATTAGATCAAATGGGCAGGCTTGTCCATAGGACAGATTTTTCTGTCCCATTCCCATTCCATCCCATGGCAATTTATGCCTGTCCCATCCCATCCCATCTCATCCCATCCCATCCCATTGGATTCCCATTATAATATTAATACGAAATATTATTCATACGTTATACAGTTCAAATGAAATTATGAATTATGAAATTTATGAAAGCTTAGGTTTAATGTCTACTAAGTAGGACTACATGTACAAAGAGACATGTAAATCGACAGAATTTATTAACTCTATTAACTTTTATGTCCCACCACAGAATATAGATATGAACATTATGAATACATGAAGAAAAAGAAGGGTGAAAAGCTTCAGAAAAAGGTATAACAAATTAAGAGTAGGGGTCTGTCCCATGAGTCCCATGGATGGGACGGAACAGCGTGTCCCACCCGTCCCATCCCATCCCATCCCATCCCATGAGACGAATCCCATGGGACGTCCCCATGGGACGTCCCCCATGGACAAGCCTGAAGATGACGCTTCAACACATGTACTCTTCCAATAGTACATACGCTACTCGGTCACACTGACTTATACCTGCTATGCGCCATCTAACAGCAAAACTTTAACCAGAGATGGCACAGGGTCAAATGGGTCACGCGGGTCACGGGTCATATTTAGTGACCCATTGCTTTGTGCAGTATCTACTCGACCTATTAGTTGCATGATGAAGCTCATGCAATTATTGTAGGACTTCTGATCCGAGAGGTGTTTACTACTCGTCAACAGAAAGTCAAAACAGTCCGATAAAAAACGAAGAACAAATTGGACAAGAGATCCTGCACAAATTCGAAGTCAGTGAAGCGACTACCTGTATACCAATATACAGTGGCGGTTCCAGGATTTCTTGGTGGGGGAGGGATGAAATGAATTCATAGGAAGTTGGTGAGGGATGAAAAGAGAACGAAAAAAATCAATAAACTTTGCTGGAAAAGGCTGACAAAAGAGATTTTCCTCTTAATTTTACTACACTTTTACCGAAAAATAGGTTGACAAGCAAAACAAAGGTCATCCGCAGTTTTCCCCCGTAGTTCAACTAAACTTTTCCCCAAAAATAGGGGTTTCACAAGCGAGAAAAGTCCGTAAGTCCGGTGGGGGGATGCATCCCCATTCCCCACTCATCTCCCACGTGGAACCGCCACTGCCAATAAATATACTGCATATAAAGCTGACCAGCTATTAACCTATTATACATATAGTATATGTATCTATTTATTTGTGTTGACCGTAATAAATTCACATGTGTTAAGTTCTAGACATCCAGCGGTTAGCAGGGCCACCTTAAAGCTTAGGCAGTTTAGGCACTGCCTAGGGGCGAACATCTTTTTAGGGGCGAAATAAAACTGAGACGAAAAATTTTTGAGGCGCTTTCTTGATAGAATAATAATGAATGAATGAATGAATATAATTTAATGTTCTTTTCTTTGCCTTGCTATTCTTGGCATGAATAATAATAAATAAATTCGAATCTGCCTAGGGCGTCTAAAAGTCAAAAGATGGCCTTGACGGTTAGATATAGGCGGATAGTTTGCGGCGTTTTGTTCTGCGAATGTTCTGGAACTTTTCACGTCTTTGGCAAAGATTTCCGCACAGAACCGAGACGCGACTTCTTCACCGTCTCTCTGTTTCTGCTGTAATCTAATCGTAGGTCAGAAATATCGGCAGCACCGTTGTCAGTAGGTCGCGTCTGACGATCACGTGGCCTCTGAGAATGGTCACGAGTTCGACCGAACCCTCCTATCTCCTGTACATCATGGAGAGACCGACGGTGAGTGAGTCAGTATGTCAGTGGTCGTCGTCATGTGAAATAAAAGCGCTAGATAAATGCCGATCATTTGTATCCAGTCGATAGTGATTCAGTGGTCGATTTAAAAAAACCTGTATGGGTCAAATGTCCGCCACCCCAAAATTTTAGGGTCTAAAAGGTAAAGGTTAAATTGTCGACCCCACTTCAGCCAATTGGGGAGGGGCGAGGCGGGGAGGGGTGGGAGTTAATGGCTGAATTTATTTTCATATCACGTTTAAAGTTAACTGGAGATTTGAATTTTTGCCTTTGGCTAGAGGCAGGGTTATTTCTAGGATTATCAACTTGGGGGGAAGGATGTCGGTAACTTCTGGGGTTCCCTGCCAAAAAGTCTGACAAGCAAAAACAGATCATCCCATAACTGAGATTGGAGGGTGTTGGGGGTGTCGGTCTCAAATTGGAGGTGTTGGGGGTGTGTTAGGAAGGTTTAAGAATATCCCTGGCTATAGAGGCCTAATAAGTGTGGCCTAAAAAGACTTGGCATCTAGGTTTTCGACCTATCTGTTTATCTGTCTATCTGTTTTCGCCTTTTCTTCTTCTTCGGTGTGTTAAGGTGCAAGGCAACACACGCGAATCGGAAGGAGCCAGATGCGAACTAAACGACAAATACATTAATCCTCGGAACGTAAAAGTTAGCGTCTCAGAAACTTTTATTCAAATAATTTAATTTTCAATGCTAAAGAGTCTGTTTGTTTGTCTGTCAATGTTTGTCATTGGCGTACCCACTGGGGTGGGGGCGGGGAACGGGGAAGCCGCCCCATATTCTGGATGGGATCAGTCGTGAGATTTGCGCAAAACCGTCGAGAAATTTTGGGGAGGAGTAGATAAGATAAGTAAAATGAGCGATGTACGATATTATACCAAGAACTCATTGACGAAGTTTATTGCTTGTAGTCTCTCTTTTGTTCGAAAATGTCCATGTGTCCTCCTAATCCGGAACCCTGGCTACGCCAATGGTATATATATATATATATATATATATTATAGGCCTGTAATATATATACATACATATATATATATATATAAGAATTGGATAGGATTTACATTATTTAACGATTACAATGATTTTTGAAAATGACAAAAGACGGCAAATGTGATGATGATGATAGTGATGGTTGTGTTGATGGTGGTGATGTTGGATGTTTGGATGTTGCTGTTGTTGTTGATGATGACGACGACGACGATGATGATGATAATGATGATGATCATCATCATCTCATCAGCGGCGACAACGTTGATGACGTTGGAGTGTCTTCACCTGTGTCTTTGGCTGCACTTTTCAGGTAAAAGAGTCGAGTCCCGAACCAATTCAGAAGCCAACAGGTGGCCAGGAAGGACTCAGCTACCGTAGTCCTAGAAGACCTATCTCTGGAAAAGCAGGAATGGGAAACATGGTAACATGCCTCCAACTCTCTCTTGCAAACAGCAGTGTAGGTCTATATTGACTGTTACATCATCCGGGCTATCAGGGGCGTAGCCAGAAATTTGATTTGGGAGGGTATAAATATTTTGGGTGGGTATAAATCTTAACTATAAACCACATAAACCATATAAACTACATACATAACCACATGCAAATCACATAAAAAACTTTAAGGTAGACTGATTTTGGTGGGGGTATATATACCGATATACCCCCACCCCGTCGCTACGCCCCTGCGGGCTATTATAACTGAGCAGGATTGACTGATTCGTTGCTGATTTATGTTGAGCTGCGAGCGATTAATTTGCCAAAAAATAGCGCATATATTATGTGAAATTATTTTAGCTCTGTGGCAGATCGTCGAGCATCGAATGCGTCGACATTTCGTGCGAAGTCTTTCAACTGCAGCCGTCCGAAAGCGTTCTCGTTAAAATCCGAACGAGATTGTGGAATCGAACACTGGCAACGGTTGGTCGTCCTTCATATATTGAAACGCTCTCTCGAAGAGTCTCAATATTATACAAAACGGAACTTATAGAGACGAATTCTTGCAGCTGACAAAAGAATTATTATTATTTTCCACATTTTAAACTGAATTTTACCAGCGATTTCCTACCCTGAATACGAATAAATGCACAAATTAGCCACAACTTCTTAATTAATTAATTAAAAATTCTTATCATAAAAATAGCATAGTTAGCTAAGGTCTCGACAAAGAACTGAACTCTAATATTGCGTAATTTATTGTGAGCTGGTTTTGTTATTTTAGCAGAAGCAGTGGCGGCTCCACCGGGGGGGGCATGGGGCCCGTGCCCCCTATTGAGTGCCTGCCCCCCCAGTTGGGACCCTATACTTAATGCTACATACAATAAACAACAAATGGTTGGACCCCGTGATTAGAAGTTGCCACCCCAACGGCACCCCACTTGCCAAATCCTAGAGCCGCCACTGAGCAGAAGCACTTTACGGACTCACAGGAGTGCCTTGAAGGCTGCGCATTTGCTCTAATCAGTGTTTTTTATACAGACCTGATAGAGGGAAATCCCCCCGCCCCACCACAAAAGTCCCCCTCCCCAATCCCAACACTGACACAAATTTTTGTATTGAACTGCGTCTCTTCCCCTCCAGCCAAGTCAATCCCCCCCAAAGGCCTGGAGTCTGGATAAAACCGGTGTTTCTATCCAGACGCCAGACAGACCTTGGAGAGAGAGGGGCGGAGGGGGGGGGTGACTTGGCTCTAATGCTTGGCTTAATGCGTGGAGATCGACTAGTTAGCTGTAACTCTTTTCATGTCTTCGATCGATTCAGCATTTTGCCGACGAATCTGAACTGTGGGCCGTTTCAGAAGCAGCCATTGAGCCGATGGCAGTATCAGGGTCCAACATACGAGACAAAAACACCACGAACGACATCGCACAAGTATGCGGTTATCCATACTATAGTTAACTACTACTACTACTACTACTACTACTACTACTACTACTACTACTACTACTACTACTACTACTACTACTACTACTACTACTACTACTACTACTACTACTACTACTACTACTACTACTACTACTACTACTACTGCTAGCTACTACTTTTACTACTACTTACTTTTATTTCGACTTTTCGATTTACTATTGCTACTTTACTACTACTACTACTACTACTACTGCTACTACTACTACTACTGCTGCTACTACCACCACCACCACCACCACCACCACCACTGCTGCTACTGCCACCACTGCTACCACTGCTGCTGCTGCTGCTGCTGCTACTGCTGCTGCTGCTGCTGCTGCTGCTGCTACTGCTGCTGCTACTACTACTACTGCACTGCTGCTGCTGTTGCTGCTGCACTACCTACTACCACTACCACTACCACTGCACCACCACGTCGACTACTACTACTACGTCGACTACTACTACTACTACTACTGCTACTGCTACTACTACTACTACTACTACTACTACTACTACTACTACTACTACTACTACTACTACTGCAGCATTAGAAGCATATATATGAAAATTATTAATTGTTAATTGAGTTTGACTGTGCAAATGATTGCTTATTCTGCATCCCTGGCTACGCCACTGTATAAGCTGTCGTTGATTATAGCGAGGCTCTGACGCCACTGTATACTGTACACGGAACTGGTTCTGTGATCTTGATCTTAGGCTTCGACGAAAGTGAACAACTCAAAGGCGAGTGAACCGGTCGCCGTTTGGATCATCGTCTTGGCCGCCTGCGCTGGACTTCTCTTGCTAATCATCGTCATCATCGTCCTATGGAGGGTACGTAGACACATAGGCCTATATACACGTTACGCTTTCTACCTCCTAAACATTAATTGCTATTGTAATCTAGGCCTAGCAGTTGTAGACCTATAGCGCCTCTTATAATTATATGCCCACTCATCATAGCACCATTTTAGTAATGCATTTGGCTTCAGTCGATGGTCGCTCCTTGATTTGTATCGTATTCCCCCATCGTCAAATCCAATAAGCAGGGATATTTTACACCCAACATCCCCAATTTGAGACCGACCCCCCCCCAACATCCTTCCGCAAATCTGATCCTGTTATGAACTTTTTTGCTTGTCAGGCTTTTTCGGCAAGCATGGACCCCCAAAATATACCGACACCCCCAACTTTATAATCCTAGAAATAACCCTGCCAATAAGTCAGTCCGATCTTCCGGTCCCCACTAACCCCTTAACCGTGTATTTAACTGTAACTCAATGTAAAATGGACGGATATATCCGGGATCCCCAGTTAAGGGGTTAAGGCGGATAGGCAATAGAGAACAGGAAAAAAGATGATTAAACTGCTAGTTATACTGTAGCTTCGTTGTCTATTCGCATTTAATCGACTTTTCTCGTATCTAGGCCTTTTACTGTAGATTTAGTTCAATGAACAGTTCAGTTTTTAGCAGGGGCGTAGCCAGGAATTTGATTTGGGAGGGTATAAATATTTTGGGTGGGTATAAATCTGAACTAGAACCCACATAAACCATATAAACCACATATAACCACATGTAAATCACACAAAATTTTTTAAGGTAGACTGTTTTTGGGGGGATATATATACCGATATACCCCCCGTCGCTACGCCCCTGGCTTTTAGTATAAATAATATACGAAGGTGTAGCATTCGGTCGAGGCCCTATTAATTAAGAGGATTATAACGGTAAGCGTTAATTTTCAGTGGCTGGACAGAGAATATGGAATTCACTCCCCAGCCATGGTCCACCCCGCCGAGTCTTCCGTGACATTTCGATCCATACTCAATAGTAACCTACCTGTTCTCTATTGCTGCCTATGCGCCATAACCGAGACCGGAAAGACTGACATAACTGGATCTGACAATGGGGGTTTAGGATTGAAATCCAGGAGCGATCATAAACTACGCCTCCTCCATATAAATACTTTGCTGCGGCTGCCTATCTGGATCTACTACCTTCAGTGGCGTAGCCAATCTGGATGTTAAACCCCCCTTGGCTGCCGACGAAAATTTTTTTACATGCTTTCCATACATTTTTCATTTTCGGACGCGATTTTGGAGGTGAAACCCCCCTTGGATGGCTGCTGATTGAAAAAATTTCAAGTGCTATAGAAAATAGGAAAAACTAGAAAGAATACGAGGGTGACGACCTTTTTTTGATCGTCAGCTCCTAAAAAGGAAAAATAAGAAATTTTTTCCAAAGTTTCGTCACGATCGA
Organism: Metaphire vulgaris; assembly: GCA_018105865.1. NCBI lineage: Eukaryota > Metazoa > Annelida > Clitellata > Crassiclitellata > Megascolecidae > Metaphire > Metaphire vulgaris. The sequence continues at coordinate 14,584,616 of CM030850.1, read as the reverse complement.
AAGCAAAACCCCCTTTCTGGAAATCCTGGCTACGCCACTGACTACCTTGACCATCACGGACAACGGATTTCGGACTATGGATTTCATCCAGATTGAGCGCTCGTGAATAAGCTGGTGCATTGCGCCAAGCTTTCGGGAAGCGCTATAGAAATTTCGCTTTACTGACTTACTTACGTAGGCCCGTCGACAGAAAATCCTGGCCCCTGTGCACAGCAGTCACGTGCCCCTGAACACCTAAACAACCTTTTGCTTTGTGGGAATAGTTTTGCGATACGTTTATAATTTATATCTCCATAATTTTATAATAGCCTCCTCCTCAAAATCAAGCGACGACATTTATTTTTCTTCTCTTTTTTCTTATCAAGACTTATAGACTGATGTCAACCCTCTTCTACTCCTCCAACGCTCACAACCCTCGCTACGCCACTGGTCATGTTCGGTTGCTGAGAGACCATTCAGTCATTAACATTGTATCCAGTGGCGTAGCCAAGGGGGTTAAAACCCCCTTGGCTACCGAAAACAAAATATTTTTAATGAGTTTTCATGCATTTTGAATTTTTGACGCGACTTTGGGAGTCAACCCCCTTGGGTATAAATGCAGAATGTAACGGTGTTTAAGAGGCGAGGCCCTTTTTCTGCTTGTCAGGAAAACTGCAGATGATAACGTTTTTTTGCTTGTCAAGATTTTTCGAAAGTTGGTGTCACAATCAAAAACCAAAATCCAAACCCCCCCTTCCGGAAATCCTGGCTACGCCACTGGTTGCATCAAATAAGTTTATTGCGGACCCGTCCAGGCCCCCTACAAATCGCCGGACATTTACCCCACCCCCACCGCTCCCATCTCTCCCGCTCCCTCTCGGCGGGCCTACCATCGACTGAAGCCAAGCGTGCATCACTAAAATGGCGCTAAAGAAGTTGTCGATATGTCGTGTCGCGATCATTTCTGCGCAGATTGGATTTTTCAAGCGAAGGAAACCGGAGTTTAATCCGGAATACAAGGCGTCAATCGTGAAATCCGGCGAAGAAGAAGAAGAAGACAGACGAGTCCAGGAACTACAATAGGTTCACAACAGGAACGTCATTTTGGGGGCGGGGTCAGGGGGCATTTGTCCCCTGATTTTTAGGGAAAATTTGTTTTCGCCAAAATTTTTACTGAAAAAATAAAAATTACACTGAAAAGCAAAAAAGGTCAGCAGCCCCAAAGAAGGAGTTGATGTCGAGTAATCTGAAGTAACTAATCGTTAAAAAATGACTGACAAGCAAAAAAAGGTCGTCAACTTTTTCGCAAACTTGTCAGGTCGAAAGTGTCTTGCCCCCTGAAAAACAGTGGTTAACAATGGCAGCGAAGTCGGGACCGTTTATCAAAATGGCGTCTCCGTCGCGTCGTCCGCGTGATCGACGCTTTTCAACTGCAGCGTCGTCACAACTCACAACACTGTCTCCTTGGAATTCTCGCGAAACGTCTCATTATTATGATTATATGATTATATGATGATTATATGAACGCGTCTTCTTGCCGCATTTTAAAGACAAAGTACTTTAACCGTTAGGTCGACACAGGGTTTAATCTAGGCCGTTTTCGGGGGGAAAATCGCCCCTTTCCCCCAGTGGCGGCTCTAGGATTTGGGAAGTGGTGGTTGGGGGTGGGGGCAACTTCTAATCATGAGGGCCAACCATTTGTTGTTTAATGTATGTAGCATTAAGTATAGGGTCCCAACTGAGGGGCACTGGGGGCCAGGCTCTCAATGGGGGCACGGGCACTGGCCCCCCGGTGGAGCCGCCACTGCTTTCCCCCCCCCGGAAATTTCAAATTCCACAGGAAATTTTGGCATACTACATCTTAGTACATCAACTAACAGCAGCCCCCTAACAGAATTCCCCCCGGCTTTGTCAGCCGCCCCTCCTCCCTCGGAGTCCAGGAGTCTAGATTAAACACTGGGTCGACAGAGGGGTTTGCATTCCTTGTATTGCTGCTAATATTCTAAGTTCGTAGTTAGTGATGTGCTATTGTGAAGTTTAAAAAGGGGCTGTCCATTAATTACGTCAAAAATTTAGGGAGGGGGGTTTGAAAAAGTTTGACAGTTGTTGACAGGGGGAGGTAAAGAGAAGTTGACGTCAACAATTTAACTTTTTACAAATAATCAAAAAATAGGAAATTTAATGGAATACTACTTATTACAAAGGAAAAGGCATGGAAAAAGGTCATCACTACCACATTTTGACACTCGATGAGCAAAACAGGGGAAAATGGTGATCACCGCAAAATAATAACCTTGTTATTGGGACCTGCCATTGATCTTGGGGGAGGTCAAAAGTTTTTAACGTAATTATGGGGGGTTACTGAAAGTTGACAGTTGTTGACAAGGTGGAGGGGTCAAAAATTGACCAAAAATTGTTGACATAATTAATGAACAGCCCCAAAGAACTCGTTTGCAATTCGGATTACTTGTGTGTTTTTTGAAATTGTTTGGTCTGCTTAGGTCTAGGCCCTAATAGGAAGGTAAATTTACTTAATATAAAAATTGCACTCAAAGAATTCCGTCTCCCAATTCATAATTATCTTCTCTAGGCCCTATATCAATATCGCAGAGCGGCCATAGCCGAAATATTAGCGCCACAGCCTACTATAATGTTAATAGGCCTATAGTTGGTGTTTTACATGTAGGTGGGCCCCTCCCTATTTGGAATTAATTTAGCTCATGAATTCACATTAGATTTGCATATGAAGTCTATGGTTTTCAGTTCGACCACGTGTAAGTTTTGCTTTAAAATAATGACGGCGTCGCCAGGAAAACCGGAAAATAAGAAGCATAAGATCTCTGAAAATCGTGTTTTTCAAGAGTTCGTGGACACAGGATTGCATTGGTATGGGTCGCCTGAAAATGCAGGACTGGAAAATGCAGGACTGGAAAATGACGGACCAAATCGCAGGGGGTGAAAATGCAGGACTGGAAAATGACGGACCAAATCGCAGGGGGTGAAAATGCAGGACTGGAAAATGAAGGACCAAATCGCAAAGGGTGAAAATGCAGGACTGGAAAATGAAGGACTGGAAATTGCAGGACTAGAAAATGCAGGACTGGAAAATGACGGACCAAATTATCAAATTGCTAGTACTGACAACGAAGACAGTGAGGAAGAGCAGATGCTGCAGCCGACTGTACATGATAGCTTGCCTTCGGATAACCTGCCAGCTGAGCCAGTGACAGCCCAGAGTTTGGATTGTTGTGAGGTCTGTCTATAGTTGCCCCGCGTGCAGGCGTCCTTGTGGGCATGCCACATTTTGCAACACTTGCGCAGACTCGGTTGCAGAAATGTCAGGACATTGTCCGATTTGTCGGACCCCAATTACAATGGTTATGCGTCTTTATAATTAGTAGATCCTTTTCAGACTTGTAGTTGCTCGACATTTAATTTTTTGCCTTGTTCAATGTCAACTTCACATTGACAAACACTGTATGTTGATGCTTTACATATTTTTCAAGGCTTATACTGTTATTAGCTTTACTTGTTGTTTTTGCCTTTTCATTGCTAACTTCAGATGTAAAACCACTTTGTGTCGATGCTTGATTAACGAATGCTTGTTTTTTTACTAACTTGAAGTCGTTATAATTGACCTTCCTTTGCCTGTTACATGTATAAAGTTTTTACGGAGTTCAATAATGACATTAAATAAACAGCGTATGTCTTATTTATATTTACATTGATAATGATAACAATAACAGTTTCCTTTTTATAGATCATTTACCGTATAAAGAAATTAGGAATTACATTTTCACCCCCTGCGATTTGGTCCTTCATTTTCCAGTCCTGCATTTTCACCCCTTGCGATTTGGTCCTTCATTTTCCAGTCCTGCATTTTCACCCCTAATTTGGTCCTTCAATTTCCAGTCCTGCATTTTCACCCCCTGCGATTTAGTCCGTCATTTTCCAGTCCTGCATTTTCCAGTTATTCAATTTTTTTGGTCCGTCATTTTCCAGTCCTGCATTTTCAGCGCTCCCATTGGTATCTAGTCGCATAGACTATTGCAATTCCCTTCCTTTCGGCACCACACATTCAAATATGCAGAAACTCCAGAGAATACAATATTCCTTAGTTAGAGTAATATCCAGAACTACCAGATTCGAACACATAACTCCAACTATACAGTCCCTACATTGGCTTCCTATCAAATACCGAATTAATTATAAAATCTGTCTTTTATTATTTAGAACCATGCTATATTATGAACCATATCACCTTAAGATGCGACTTATCTCTCGATCTACCAATCACTCCACTAGGTATTCGGCAGGACTTTCATTTGTTGCAGGGGTGTCAAGACTTTTTGGGCGGCGGGCCAAAAGACATGTCTTCCATGTCCTCGCAGGCCAAATGCATAAATGCTTGTCAATATTATATTCCAAATGCTGAGCCATCTAAAAATCTTAAGTAAAATGATGAAAACATTAAAAGGCCATTCAATCATTACATTATTTACATTGATTTGATTACGACCTATTGTTGTAACTATGACAACTCGTATTCTAGTCGCATGCCTAACAGAAACAGTTAAATTTCAAACTCTGTTAATGGCGAAGAACTGAAGATCAAACTGAAAGCATATAAAGTCAGACGACGGTCGATGTAGATGTGGAAACTGATGAGACGTGACATTGTTTATTTTTCACTGGTTTAGCAATGTCTGGTTTTAAATCTGCAACCAAAGCTACTGTACTCGCTAATTAATTTGCCTAGGGTTTTGCTAATTAATGCAAGTATGCTAAGTGAGTATATGGCTGCATATATTGAATATAAGTACACGTATATATTTTTACCATTTGACGAAGAATAGATTTTTAAAAAGACTGTGTATCGTGTGGTTTGAAATGGCTGCCCTTTTTGCGGCATTTAGAACTTCCTAGAATAAAATTGCGACAGAATATATTGACAATTCTAGAACGATTTGACACAATGAAGATGGGGAAACAAGAAAATGTGGTTTTAATTCGTTTCATCACCCTTCTGAATGTTTGCATATCTATAGCTTGCTGTAGCAATTAGTCCTTTCATAGGTTCACCATTTTGGCGCATTTCGAACGCTCCAGAATAAAATGAGATGGAATATATTGACAATCCCGGAAATATTTGACGCTTTAAAGATGGGGACACAAGAAAAATGTGGTTTTAATTGGTTTCATCACTCTTCTGAATGGGCTAATGTCAAACAGGGAATCGATTTCATAATATTTTTGTCGTCTATTTAACTGCAGTAATCTCCCGCTGTTGATGTAGCACGTTGATATAATAGTTCAGTCAATATCACCAACGAAACTCAAAACCAAACAAAGATTTACGCTTTTCCATTTATTTATCATGCTTGCAAAATACAGGATGTACGATTCTACATCAAATCAATTTTTAAAATTCAAAATATTCTGCACGAAAACAATTTCTCAAGCCAAACAAGATTTTACATCAAGCCAATTTCACACATAAACTTTTAGTAAAAATTTTTAAAACGTTAATATTTTCGCGGGCCAAATAAAATCAGCCCCCGGGCCAAGGTTTTGACACCCCTCATTTGTTGTTTCTTATTCTCGCAGTCACTGGTACTAGTTGTTTCTAAGTGTGTGGCCCTAAGCTTTGGAATAATCACTGCAATGTCACTTCGTATGGCTAAGGGGCTGTCCATTAATTGCGTCAACAAAATAGTGGGAGGGGTTTGAAAAAGTTTGGCCAGTTGTTGACAGAAGGAGCGGGGAGGAGAAGTTGACGTCAACAATTTTATTTTTTAACAAATGACAAAAAATTGGAAATTTCATGGAATACTATTTATTACAACGGAAAAATGCCTGACATGCAAAAAACAAGGTCATCATCACCACATTATGACGTTTGATGAACAAAAGAAAGGGAAAAGGCATCATCGCTGCAAAAATAATAACCTTTCAAACTTTTTAGGGAGACCCGTCACTGGTCTTTGTGGGGAGGGGTGTCAAAAGTTTTTGACATAATTAGCCTATAGGGGGATCACTGAAAGTTGACAGTTGTTGACAAGGGGGTCAATTGCCCAAAAAATTGTCGCATAAGTAGTGGACAGCCATTAACAATCTACCGTCTTTCAGAACCGGTCTTAAAACATACCTGTTTGACTTGACGCATCCCCCTTAGATTGCTCCCCCGCCGCATTCTGACTGATGTTTCCTGCTTGACTTGGCTCTAATTCAATTTGGATTTGGTGCGTCACTGGATGATGCCCTGGGCATTATGAAGTTGATTGATTGATTGATTGATTGATTGATTGATTGATTGATACCTGACAAAGCAGACACACACAATTCCCAAAACACAGCCTACAACAACAGATTGGCAATAGGAACACAGAATAGAAGAGAAAGAGATCAAGGATGAGAAAAAGCGAAAGAGAAGAAGCTAATTTGTAGGAATTTCCACCGCGCTATAGAAATTAGGCCGCTTACATTACAGTTTATCAAAAATGTAGGCTATCGCCTATCGGATCGGAAAGTTAGCAGAGTGGTAACAACACTTGACGATTGAGCAGAAGGTCGCGGGTTCAACTCCAGCAGGAGCCCTAAGGTCGACTCAACCTTCTTTCGCCAGATGGCGATGGCAAATGAGTAGCTGATTAATCCGCGGAGTAAACAGGCGCGTTGCATGAGAACACTGGCCCCGTATCATGTAACCTTGCACCAGTCACCTGGCTGAGGGCCTTGGTAACGGAGATCAGCGCCGCCTATGAGCCCTAAAGTTAGCATTGAGTGCTCGGGAAGGACTTTACTTTTTAGGCTATTGAATAATGTAACGAAATTAATTCTTCGACTTTGGCATAATTTAGTAGGCCTAATCATTGTTGACAAAATAAAACATTTTGCAAATGATAGATAGGCTTAAAATGAGATCTTTAACGGGTTTATTAACATATTATCGATCGCTAGCACCTTGATTGTAAATTGTCTAACGTCCCAAACATGACGACTCTTTGAATAAAATGACTGAGCATAGACTTGCTATAGCTAGTTCAAATTTGACCAAGCGCCTAAAAATAAGCAGCTTCTGCTGTACTGCCAGTGGAATCACTGTATAAATTCACGAATTTGAATTACTTAATGCCTGTATAGAGCTACATAAATGACTCATCGTTAATCTCTTTGTCATAGTAGTCTCTATGCCAATCTGTGGAGTCGGAGTTGAGATTTTCTGACTAACATTTCAGTAATTTTAATGTTAGTTTTAATTCCTACAAGTGCCCTGGTGTAAAATTATTGTTTACTGCTATTATTATTATTATTAAAAAATGCTAATTTAATTATATATATATGCGATCATTTATATAGCGCTATCACTGCAAGTAACGGCGCTCTAAATCTAGATCACTGCTGAGTCTTGAGTGCAGCGGTGTGCGAATTTTTGTAGCGCAAATGTTAGGTGTCTGAAGATTTTAGATTTAGTTAGTACGATAGGTAGTAAGTTAATAAGTTAGATATTGTAAAGGAGAAAAATAAAATGATGCAAACAATAAAACAAAGGCAACAGAACTGTATTTGGCACGTTCTAAGAGGAAACTCATTATTGGGAACAATACTGGAGGGACATAAGGAAGGAAGGATAACCAGAGGAAGACCGCGTACGTCACTACTGCACTGGATGCTGACTTAAAAACGGATATAAAGGGTCAAAGACCCAAGCTGCTGACAGAGAAGGGTGGCGCCAATGGGAACCAAGACCTGCTACCGGGCAGAGAGCTTAAGAAGTAAGTTCTACAAAAACTGACTAGATAAATGTGTTTTGCAGTCAGAATTTCGACAGGTTCGTGAATTGTAACTGCAAGAAACCTTTGCAATACAGTCTGAGCTAAGGAAGAACTGTTTTCCTGCTAAAATTCAAACTCTGGTCCACATGTTTTGAACTCTGTTATCAATTTTGTGCCAAACAAATTTATTTATTTGTTACAGGCAGTAGAGAATGGTCTGCTCTCTATTGAAGACCTTTACCTTTATTTGACATCACTGTTACAGTGTTACAGGTAAGACTAAATTTGTATTTCATTGTCATACTACAGCATATGTTTCTGATTTGAAGTAAATAACTTTTTAATTCTTACATTAGAATATTAATTTGATGAGAATCTTATAAATCTTGTGTCCTGAATTTGATAATGCTATTCTAAATATGGTCATTTGGATCATAAATGTTTTTTTCCATTTACCTTGCACATGTAACTAATTGTACTTGGACTTGGATTGACTGACCAAACAAGGCTTTGCTTGTGTGACTTCATGTCCATGGCAGTTTGCAGTTTATATAAAAAATTATTTAAATGGTTTGTTCCATCTAAGCATCTTTTTCAGATTGCTATATATACACAATAAAGTTTATGTTGGCCATGATATTTTGTATCTAGTGTTTCAGCTCTGCTTTGTGTGAGGTATTTCAGTTTCCAAGATTTAATTGTGTTAATTGAAGATGTTTTTTCAAGTTCTCAAAACTTCCCTTGTGCATTAATAATCCATTTTATTTTTTAACGCTACGTAGTGAATTATGTTTTATGTGTGACAAGTACATGTGCCATGGATTAGAATTGCTTGGAGGTGAATGATGTTCGGTTGTATCTTTCATAATTTGTATTTTATTATACTTGGTAAATTTCCAAAAAAGGCAATGGTGGGTCTGACAGCTGCAAACCAAATTTTCAACCTCTGTTGGGTTGGCTTCAGCCAGGGCAAGTTAAAGCCCCTAAAAACCTTGGACAATTGAAATTGGTTCTGCTGTGGAATGGTTATGTTGGCTAAAAGGAGTAGCAATTTAAGTGCGTTGGGGTCACTGGCATTGCCATGATTCCAGAATAGGGGCGCACCAAATTTTTGCAGACCTGACTTTCAAATCCAATTGGGGGACCCGGCCCCCTGTACCCCTCATGGCCTAACTAGTGGTTATTTGGAATAATCAAATTTTTTTCCTCTGATATATTTTCTTTGTTTTGGCTGCTACAACAAAGTCTGTTGGTTTGTGTACTTTTGCAGTAGGCACGGGAGATAATTTCCAATGGACGTTTCAAATGATTCTAAGCCTAATGACGAACAAAGCAAAGGTTGTCGAATAAGGTCAGCAGTTGGAGAAATGTCTTTAATGTCATATGAAAGGAATGATCTAATTAATTATATTATTCATTGTTATCAGTTGACATTAAGTTAGAGTAGGATATATATAGATATATATATCCAGTATATTGTTTTTAAATATGCAAGAATATATAACTCTTAGCTCAATTTGCGAAATAGGTAAAAAAATAGCTCCACCTAGGAATAACAAATGGTGACACTTAGAACCATATATAATGAAAATAATTCTAAAGGCTCATTTTAGACTGGAATTACTTGTATCAACTGAGAAAAAAACATTCTTGTAATAAACTTCCGTTGAATAGGAATTTTGACTTAAATATCTAGTTGCCTGACAGAATTAATAATATGAGAAATGTAGATTGCCAAGATCTTGCTTTAAATCTAATGCATGACCTCTGATTGCCAGTTGTGAACACCAGGCGGCAGGCCATAATTAGGTCACTGTGGGTGGGCAGAGTTTCATATATACTTACTATTAAATATATTTGGTTTAATCTAAACTGAATTGCATTGTATAACACATTTCTTGTCTGTTTGGAAAATCTGGGAAAACGAACCTTTCAAGTAGTTTATAAGCTGCAAAAGAAAGCAGCAATGATTAACCCTTTCTCCTCGTAAGGCCGGTATTTTGGCTTCATAACTTATTGGTTATATTGATCACCTTGATCCAAGGGTTAAAGCTGTTTTTGTGTTGTTGCCTAGCTCCACTTCAAAAAGGAGAACGTCCATTACCACGGTGGCTGAAATGTTACGAAATTCCAGGGTAATAATGTACTGCTGACAGATGTAACTTTTGTATATATATTAATATAGATGCAGTAACTTCTTTAGGAGTTTGGTGGACTTGTGGTAGGATTATTGTTATGCAATTGAAAATAGCAAAAATGTTGAATAGCTTGGTTGATAGCTTGACACCATGGCCATGGGTGCAAACCTGGTCAGAAAAACGGTCGTGTCCTAACTTTGACCTGGTCAGAAAAACGGTCGTGTCCTAATTTTGACCTGGTCAGAAAAACGGTCATGTCCTAATTTTGACCTGGTCAGAAAAACGGTCGGGTCCGAATGCTCTACCATAAGTTTTTTTTTAAAGAAGTTTTTTGCGGTTTGTAATCTGTCCTGTAAACTGTATTGTAAATAGAAGATTTATTTTCTGCATTTCACTGAGCTTTTGTGACGTAATATAACGAATTAACATTAATTTGTAGACAAAGAACATGAAGATCGATGGAAATCCTTCCAAGTAAGTGATTGCTGTTTACAATAATAGTTAAATGACTTTCCTTTGGTGGACAATTTATTAGATTTTGTCTAATTAATTGTTTTTTTAGCTTCTTTGGTTTGTAATATTTCCATTTACAGCAGCTGGGTTGCTTATCTCTTAGAGGAACTGCAAAAATTAAATCTATTAATAAAAATTATGTTATCTATTGCATGGTTGTTGACGCATGTTAAGTCATTCACAGAGTGAAGAATAGTTAGAGATGAGCAAGAACAACTTGTCTAAGGTTGATATGCAGTGGTTAGGGTCTGATATGAGCCTGCTACCCTCCATTTGGGTGGCAAAAATCCTACCACTGCTGTAAATTAATGCGCCAATTGGCAGTGATGGTTCCACGTGGGGGATGAGTGGGGATGCATCCCCACCGGACTTTTGGACTTACTTTTTTTGCTTGTGAAACCTACTTTTGGGTAAAAGCCTAGTAAAACTAACTGTGGATGACCTTTTTGCTTGTCAGCCAATTTTTCGGTAAAATTGTATTAAAATGAGGGATAAAATTCCTTTTTTCCAGCCTTTTTCGGCATTTTAGTGATTTTTTCCTTTCTATTTTCACCCCAGCCCACCAATTTTCTATGAATTCATTCACCACCTCCTCACCAAGAAATCCTGGAACCGCCACTGCCAATTGGTAACATTTTTATATATCCTTTTTGTGATCAACTTATTCAGCTATATTTTTTTCATCACTAAGACATGATAGCAGACGTTATGGCCACGATGATGATGATGATGATGCATTGTTACTTTGGCAGCGCCAATCTAAGAATCGCGCCAAAATCGGAACCGGATTACAAAGAGACAATCATTTACGACGAGTACCTTGAGCGCGGAATCCCGGATAAGCTGCTCGAAGGTCTCGGATTAAATCAGAACACCAACGAACCGGAACCGATCAATGGATTTGAGGAAGAGAAGGAGGAAATCGTTACCAGGTCGAGCTGCGCCAACTCTAAAGATGGCGCCGTTGCATCTACCGCCTTCTGCATGTTGACTCCGATTCCAATGGTGTTACTATCGTCCGGTGGCTTTCTATCTACAGGTAGCTATTTATTTATTTTTATATTTTAATTATTTTTAATTTGATATTCGTTTGAACTTATAGATAAACTTAAACATATTTCTATGCATGTAGTACCCAAGCATTTGCATGCATCTGCAGCTTAACAGAGCTTTTATAAATGTACATCCTGTACAGTTATCGTGAGTATTAACTCTTTCGCCCCATAAAGCTGCTATTTTTGGCTTTATGACCTATTTGTTAGACAGATTGCCTTGGTTAAAGGGTTAATACAGTAGATTGCTGTCTGATCTGATTTGTAGCTTAAGTGAAAACTATTATTTAGTTTTGGAGTTTAGACAGAGTTGATATTCTCTGAAATGGAGTAGAATCTGAATAGATAATGACTGCAATAGTTAATGTTAACCCTTTTGCTACGATAATCTGTATGATCAATATGCTTTGAAGCCGAAATATCAGCCTTGTGGGACAAAAGAGTTACCAAGAATTACAAAAGCTGAGTTTGACTGTCTTTGAAGTTGTAACTAATGGCAATGTGTTTCTAATACGTGTTGGTTTTCTTGGTAAAAATAGTGCAATCACTTGAATCCAAAATCTTTCTTTGTAAATTGTGTGATGAATGCTAAATTCACTTTAATAATAATAATAATAATAAAATGAGTTTGGTATATTTGCATTATGATATTGATGGAATATTTTTAAATTTTCCTATTGGAATTAATGCTTTTATTGTTGTTTGTATTATTTATGCTTTCAGCGTTACAAGATCAGATTCCCGAGGCGTCGAAAGTCCTGCCTCAGTTGGGCGAAGAAACCATCTTGGAAAACAGATCCATATCATGTTCAAGGAACAGGCTCGCTGCGAATTCCGTGACAAAGAAACCGACTCATAGTAGACAAGCTCACCGCAACCACAAGCAACCTCTGGCTCCGTTGTTGCCGCAGCCTTCGCCCACAAGCGACGCCGTCCACAAGGCGTCTACAAAATCGCCTCAAAAGACTGGCGTCCTGCCCCATTATGCAATCAAAAAAGGCGGCGTCATGTACGAATACACGCCGTCAGGAGCGGTCCTGGCGAGTATCATTCGGGACGACGTCGCGACTCCGGATAAACGGTCTTTGCACGGTCGTGGCTTATCCAGAAAATCTTCTACGCCGACAACGACCGATTCGAAGAGTTTGCCTTTAGAAAGTCTCGATGACTGCGGATTTGACCCGATGAACGTCGAGAATCTACTGGACGACCTGTACAAGGAGATGGAGTCGATGCGACGGAGCCTGTCGTCGATGAAAGATGATCTGAGGCGGGTGGGCGTGAAGGCAGATGTGAAGCCGGATGCGCAGTGCACGAAAGAACAGTCGGAGAAGGCGGCCGAGGTATCGGTGCGCATACAAAGACTGTACACGGAGCACGTTAAACTGTTGGAGCGCGTAGAAAATTCTAAACAGACCACCGGCAGCACCGAACTCGACAGTAGTGACAGTTAAATTTTTATTTTTACATATCTAATTAAAATGAAGAGAAATGCCAAGTGTTCCATTCTGAATTGTGTCAGGTTTTGTTGGTTTTCACAGCAGATACAAAAAAATCACGTTATTTCTGAGCAGTCTTGGCTTCTGTCGCATGAAGGGTTTGAGCCATCAACTGAGTTAGAGGAATAAATTATAGAAGCCTACAAGAGATCGGAAGGCTCTCGAGTCATCATCATCATCGTTGTCGTTGAACTTCTATAGTGACACATTTAAGTAGGCTTAATGCTAATGATGAAAGAGGCTCATCCAATCCTACATCTTCCCAGTGCCGACTTATGGATGTGAAACCTGGACAATGAACAGGAAGATTATGAAAAAGATCATGGCCTTTGAAATATGGTGTTACAGAAGGATCTTGAGAATCAGCTGCAGATGGACAAGGTTACAAATGAAAGAGTCCTAGAAAGATGCAAAACAACAGCAACGTGGAAACTGGAAATAATAAGAAGAAAAATATCCTATGCTGGTCACATCATGAGAGGTTCAGCTGGAGACCTCCCTCTGATAATAATGGAAGATAGGAAAGAAGGAATAACGGGAAGGGGTTGACCGAGAAGAAGCTGGATGGACGACATCTTTGACTGGACAAACACAAAGAATTATGAAGCCTTAAAAAAGAACAGCAGAAGATAGAAATGGAGGAAAATAACTGTCAACCAGGAATTTTTCTACACCCACCCCACCCCACGAAAAAACAAACACCGCCCCCAATTTGAGACCGACACTCCCAACACCACCACCCGCAATCTCAGCTATTGGATGACCTTTTTTGTTTGTCAGACTTTTTTGGCAGGGGGCTTACGGACACCCCCTCCCCCAAATTAATAATCCTGGAAATAACCCTGCTATCAACCCTCTGATAGAGGACGACACATAAAGAAGAAATGCAGAAGTGGTTACACATCGGGGCAGACCAGCTGACGGAACGGGTTCAACTCCCGCAGGAGCCCCTAAGGTCGACTCAGCCTTACTTGCTAGAGGGCGGTTGTAACATCAAATTGCGGAGCAGCGTTCGCTGCGAAGTAAAGCGCGGGCCTAGGTGCTTCTCTGGCAACCTACTCTAGGTTAATGGCGTATGCCACCCGTGTCGCTGTATATCTAAGAGACCGGAGATCAGCACCGGCCCCAAAGCTCGAATTCGGGCATGGGGTAACACTTACTGCTGCACTTGGTATCAGTCGATGGTTGTCCCCATGATTTGAGTGGTAATCCACCATTGTCAAATCCAATCCAAGACCCAACTTCTGGGCTTGTCTCTGTTGTTTAGTATCTGCAAATGTCACTTGAACTGGAATGCCTTTTGAACGCAGATCAGCTTCGTTGGGAAAAGACAGCAATAAATGCACGTTGGAGTCAATCCATATACTGTATTACGTACGCACTGAGGGAAAGGGTAACAGTGTACGGGAAGGGGTCCTGACTGAATGCGTATACCTACGTATGCATAAACACAGATTAATATAGGCCTAGGGCAAACTAATGGAACCCTGGCCAGGGGCGTAGCCAGGAATTTGATTTGGGAGGGTATAAATATTTTGGGTGGGTATAAATCTTAACTATAAACCACATGTAACCAGTATTAACCACATCTAAATCACACAAAAACTTTAAAATTGACTGATTTGGGGGTTTATATACCGATATACCCCGTCGCTACGCCCCTGACCCTGGCCTTCAAATTACAATCCTGGTCGATTTTGAAATACTATTTAAGGACGATGATTATTGTGGAACATTTGAATGATTTGTTGCAATTCTTTAAGAAATACTGTATTAACGTTAGAATTAGAAAAGACAATTTTAAAAACTAATTTTAAAAAGTTGCAGAACAAATGAATCGTAGTCTCGTAGCCATGGCAAAAATTCATTTTTCAACGGGGGTGGGGGTGGGTGGAGATGGTAGAGAAGCTAATTTGTACGTACCCTTAAGGGAGTCAAAAAATATACGGGTTGCAACAGAAGCGGGGCAGAGGCGTCATTTGGGATTGGGGGGGCCCCAAGGAAATGAAAATATTAATTTATAATGTATTAATGTGCAAAAAATTTCAAAAATTGCCAAAAATTGCAAAGTATCCAACATTGGCCCTAAAATTTGCCAAAATTGTTCAAAATTAGCCAAAAAATTGCAAAAAATTGCAAAAATTTGCAAAAAATGCTTAAAATTTGCCAAAATTTGTGAAAAATTTGCAAAAAATTTTCTCGCCCCCCCAAGAAAAGTGTGAAATGACGCCACTGGGGCGGGGGTCGGAAATATGCCATTTTTGCGTACGTTATATATGGATGGGCTCTCGTTCGCATGCTTTTCACTTGGGAAAGATTCTGGCTGCGTTGAGACAGACAGAGAGAGAGAGAGAGAGAGAGAGAGAGAGAGAGAGAGAGAGAGAGAGAGAGAGAGAGAGAGAGAGAGAGAGAGAGACAGACAGACAGACAGACAGACAGAGACAGACAGACAGAGGCAGAGTGTCGAACTGTCGATTCCACATCAAATCCAAAGAAGATAACCCGACGACGAGCTGGAGTTAAAAGAGAAAGA
Source organism: Metaphire vulgaris (assembly GCA_018105865.1). Taxonomy (NCBI): domain Eukaryota; kingdom Metazoa; phylum Annelida; class Clitellata; order Crassiclitellata; family Megascolecidae; genus Metaphire; species Metaphire vulgaris. The sequence goes on along the minus strand of CM030850.1, from coordinate 14,569,127 downwards.
AAACAATGTTTCGATCTTCGTCTCGAGAGCCAATTAGGCCACTATACTCTCCAGCTATTTTGATGAATCACCTTCAGTTAATATATACACTGTTACACGAATAATGAATTTCCCGATGAGGAGATAAGGAAACTAAGTCTTCTTATTAAGTATTGTTGATATTCAAGTGTACTGTAGTCGTTAAAATGTCCGAGCTCCATGGACAATTTCAGTTATTCACTGTTTCGCACCTGTAAATAAATCAATAGACTTCTATGGTGCAACTGCAGTAGCCCAGGTGGGGCAGAAGCAGTGGCGGTTCCACGTGGGGATGAGTAATCCCCATCCCCAACCGGACTTCCGGACTTACAATGAATTCATTTACCCCCACCAAGAAATCCTGGAACCGCCACGGGCAGAGGGAAAATTTTCAAATGATAGGATCACGTATTAACCAAGCATTTCTTTCTTAATTAATTATTTAATTTAAAATAACTATTTCACCTGATTGATTAAGATTAAGATTGAATTGTTATAATTATAGGAACATTTGCAATAAATAAGGACAAGAAATAACCAATATCATTTTTGACCAGCTGTCATTTTTTAAGACATGGTTGTAAACAGTCATTTGCAACGTTTATTATCATTGTTATTAAGCCTATGGTCATGGTTGTTACATGGCAAGAATCCTCCCACGTTAAGTCATTTGTCAAGTCTATGTGTCGATCAATGACGATCATTACAATATTTTCAGCCCATTCGATTCATTCATTGAATGGATGGCGTGCCTGAATAAATGCCCGGGGAAAAATTTCTGCCCGGTTGAAAAAATAAAAAAATTATGCCTTTAATATTTGTATTTAATATAACAAGGTTTAAACAAGGTTTAAAGTCAGTAGGGACGACCCTTTTGCACTGATGGTTTGCAATAGTATCATCTAAAACTAAAGTATATCTGGAAACCGTGTTTCACAGGTTAAGGTATCAGAGGGTGTTTGGCAACTATATGTATCTACGTGATATATCGAATTTCACTTTCCCTAATGGACGATTCATTTCTCTTCCTCTACCGAAGTGGACGCTATATATCTTCAGTGTAAGGTGTTAATTGTTGCATATTTCACCGGACCCAATTGCTTTCAACCTCTTTCAAACCATCCGTGCAAAATTTAATAACAATTGAGATAAGGGTCTACAATCTGGCCTGGCAGATCTCTGATATTTTTTACCATTAAGGGGTAACTGGTAATTTAATAAATCAAACATTTTGAAAATTGGACAATATTTGGTCGAGATATAGCAAATTATAAAAGCCCTTCAAACGACAATCTATCAAGGAGAGTGCCATTATATCTCGACCAAATATTGTCCAATTTTCAAAATTTTTGATTTATTTTGTTCCAATTCTGCATTTAAAAGTCTGCTTATTCCACCCATCCATTCAATTATTAAATTTTGCACATGGTTTGTGATAAAATGGTGGAATCCGACAAAAGTCCAAAATTACATCAATTTATCCAGCCCCTGAAGTATAGCTCGCAGTTACGTCCAGGCAATCTAGTAGTCCTTGCTCTGACCTCTGCGCTCCAAAGACCTCGTCGGGTCGGGTCGTCGCAGCTGCTTTGAGACCAGCGACACTGGTCGGAAACGGTAAGGTCAGCACTGGGCAACAAGATAACATTAAGAGAGCATTCCTTCCTAAAATTCTAGGGGCCTATGGATTCACTCTTTAAAATTCATCTGTTGAGCACTTGCGTTGCCTCGTGGAATGGGATCAATTTAAAATCATCGTTAATTGTTTAAATAATTTTTGTTGAGTGTCTGTCCAAAAATTAAGTAAACAAAAGAGGGAGGGGTTTGAAAAGTGTGACAACTGTTGAAAAATGGACAGTCCATGGTCAGCTGCCCGGGTTACATTTTGACTCTGGTTACGCCACTGGTAAGCCTATCAGCTTCATAACGTGTTGTCAGCTAAGGCATCGGTTTCTTCTTATCGAGCTTCTTTATAAATGTGCCATCGACATCGTCAGTATGTCCAGTTTAACCCATTCTTTTAAAAGATTGTCAGTGACGCCCACAGAAAATTTTCCATGGGGTAAAACACAATGGTCACAGGGGCGTAGCGACGACGGGGGTGTATATCGGCGTATATACAGTGTTAGGAGTCTTAGATCAAAAGATCAAAGATCACGATCAAGATCAAATTCATGATCTTTGATCTTTGATCTGATCACTTTTTACTAGTGATCTTTGACTCTGATTTTAAATCACTTTTTCAGTGATTTTGATCTTTATTATCAACAGAAGATCAAAGATCAAATTATACGTCTCCCAACTAAGTCAACCAATCAACGAACTTCTATGTGTATTGAGTAAAATGGAGGAAAAATCAAGCATTCGGACCTCAATGACCATGTTAGTGCAGCCGGTGCAGATGATGAGGATTATGGATGGCCCTGACATTAGTACTGGCACTGCCAGTCTCAAAGGGAGGCTTGCTCAGTCAGTCAAGATAGAGGTCCACCTGAATAACCCAAATAAGGAACTTTCAGCTTGTTGTACCCACATCAAGGCAGCATTTGTGAAATATTTTAAAATCTTCTGATTTTTAGTATTGGAGGTTTGATAGCTACACCGCGAGGAAACAGGTTGTCTGACAGGTTGTTTGAGCGTCTGCTCATGCTGAAAATGAACTCCGTGTTCAACACTGACAACTGAAAAAAATTTTGAACTGTTTTCAGTTGTGTTAGTAACATAGTATTACAAAAGTTTACATGCATCGTAAACATTTGTATCGTATATACGGTCATAGATGATATAATAACTATATTTGTATGATCTTTGATCTTAGATCACTTTTAAAGTGATCTTGATCTTAGATCATTTATACTCTAGTGATCTTTGATCTTGATCTTAGATCAATTTCTCTCTAGTGATCTTGATCTTTGATCAAGATCCTTTTACAAGTGATCTTTCCTAACACTGCGTATATATATAATCCCAAAAAATTAGACTACCTTAAAATTTTAATGTGTTTTTTAGATTTTCAAAGTTTTTAAAGATTTATGACCCAAATCACATTATACCCCTCCCCAATCAAATTCCTGGCTACGCCCCTGAATGGTCACGTTTTCAAGATATTAAATTCCACAGTTATGGGCTAAAGTTAGGTTTCTCAACTTCACTTGGTGTAGGCCTATCTATGTAGCGTTTTTGTGTGAAAATATTGACTAAACACCAAAATATAGTTACCTACAAAAATAGATTCGCATTTACCGGGGGGAGGAGGATCGAGGAGAGTGTAAGTGTCCTTCTTTGCTCCAATGTGAAGTCGCCCATGTGTCTCGTATACAGATGGTTGTAGTTTGATTGTTATCACTTCAATCAAATTCAATCAATCAATCAATAAACTTATAGTGCGCAGTGGAGGGTGGTTAGTGCACCGGTCAGCAAATCTTTGAGGTCCACGGTTCAAATCCCGGCCGCGGCAGAAACAACTGTTGTTTTCGGTTAACAACTCAGTGGAAGGAAAGGTGATGACTGATGAGGCTGGCAACCAGAGGCATAGCGACTGGGGAGAGGGAGGGGGTATAGTTAGTAGACGCTTTTGTTCACATGTGGGACATTAACATATGTTTTGATTTTGACATAGCAATGACTAGCTAAGATTTATACCCCGCAGCCCCATACCTCTCTGGTCTACGCTAATATCAATAGAAGCATTTTCTAGGCCTGTGCGTTCAGTGTTTTATCCAGACTCCAGGCCTTTGGTGGGGGAATTGACTTGGATGGAGGGGAAGACACGCAGTTCAATGCAAAATTTGTGTAAGTGCTGGGATTTTTTTGAGGGGAGGGGTGTTGAGGCTTGGGGGAATCTCCCCCAGTAGGCCTGTATAAAACACTGTATGCGCTGTTAAAATCGAGTGCTAGAGAAGCTATGGACCTCAAAAGTTTGACAATCGGTCTGCCAGAGATGATCTTACTTACTGTTCGCGCAGCTTTGAATAGCGGCTGCTGTCTTCTGGGCTCCGATACGAAACTTCTCCGCTTCCGGTCTCTGCTGGCGCCCTCTCTCGAATGAAACGAGCGCCATCTCAAAGTTCCCGATTGCGAACAGCGCCTCCCCCTTTAGGTACAACGCCTGTCAGGGATAAGACATCAGCAGGGTGTGATTTGTGACCTGGAGCAGTGGGGGGATATGTCGAACTTGGGGGGTGTAGTTGTTGGGAAATGTAGCAGTGGGGGATGTAGTGGTGGGGATGTAGCAGTAGAGTAGTGGCGGCTCTAGGATTTGGAAAGTGGGGGGGGCCGTTGGGGTGGCAACTTCTAATCATGGGGGCCAACCATTTGTTGTTTAATGTATGTAGCATTAAGTATAGGTCCCAACTGGGAGGCCACTGAGGGGGGCAGGCTCTCATTAGGGGGCACGGGCCCCCTGCCCCCCCCCCGTGGAGCCGCCACTGCAGTAGAGGGATGCAGTTGGGCAGTGGGGGGAGATTCTCCCCTTCCCCCTACAAATCGCGCCCTGGACATCAGCGCACTGCGACAGACAGACGCGTTAAGAATAATATTATTTGCTGAATTGTTTGATCAATGCTCCGATTAGAAAAATGTAAAGTTAAAAAAATCAGCTGACAAAATAACAATAACCTTCACCTTTTTATTTATTATTATCATTGGGCATAGTGCTATATAAATTGTCAAAGATATAAATAACTAAGGAGGTAAAGGTAGGTCTCGTACTCGAGTCCGAACATTTGGTTCCGGTGCTTATCTCCGATCTAGACAATCAGCGACGTAGATGGTATAAGACATTAATCTGGGGGCAGGTTGCCATTACTTTTGCGCTAAATTTTACAGACCCGCTAAGTACGTTATAACGAAGTTTTACTGTATTATTATTATTATTATTATTATTAGTAGTAGTAGTAGTAGTAGTAGTAGTAGTAGTAGTAGTAGTAGTAGTAGTAGTAGTAGTAGTAGTAGTAGTAGTAGTAGTAGTAGTAGTAGTAGTAGTAGTAGTAGTAGTAGTAGTAGTAGTAGTAGTAGTAGTAGTAGTAGTAGTAGTAGTAGTAGTAGTATAGTAGAAGTAGTAGTAGTAGTAGTAGTAGAAGTAGTATACACCGTGTTTTATTTAATCCCGCACCCTTTTGAAATTTGGCTATAACTTTGTCAAGTTTCGACCAATCTTGGTGAAACTCGGTATAGGAATGTAACTAAAAGAACCACCAACTCACCTATGTTCAGATTGTTCGCAACATATTTTATCTGTAACAACCGTATGTCAGGAAACAAAACACATCGTAATAATCGTAATTATTCGTTTGCATTACATACATTTGGCAGCAGTGGCCACAGTGTTAGTGGCAAATGTGCAGAGCCGGAAAAGGCACAGTCAGTGGATGGCAGGAAGCATCTTCTGCAGCAGCTGCAGCACATCACGGCAGCAAACGTCGTTCACCTTGATATCCAGGAAGAAGACGACTGATGCAGCCCAGTTCATAATAAAACAATGGAAACCATTACTGACTTCTAGTGGCGGTTCCAGGATTTCTTGGTGGGGGGATGAAATGAATTCATAGGAAGTTGATGGAGGGATGAAAAAGAGAAGGAATAAATCAATAAACTTTGGCGAATAAGGCAGACGGCAGACAAAAGGGATTTTTTTCTTTAATTTTACTACACTTTTACTCCAAAAAACAGGTTGACAAGCAAAAAAGGTCAACTGCAGTTTTTCTCGTAGTTTTACTAGACTTTTACCGAAAAATATAGGTTTCACAAGAGAGAAAAAGTCCGGAAGTCCAGTGGGGGAATGCATCCCCGCTCATCCTCCCACGTGGAACCGCCATTGCTGACTTCCTGAACTTTGAACATATATGCGAAGCAATGTCTCATCTGGAATGACACGTTTCTTGACTGCAAACGAAGCGCAGGTTAAATGGCGGTGTTGCTGTAAAGAATTCTGTCGGGCACATTAATATTCACAACGATCTACATTTGAAGTACAGACGAACAATTGCGTTGTGCTTCGCTTCGTGACAGCCATTTGCTGCAGAGAAAACATATTACGAACAACCTGAACTTGTCTGAAGTCTGTAGGTGTGTCGGGAGTTCTTTCAGCTATACATCTATACCGAGTTTTATCAAGATTGGTCAAAATCAGTCAAATTAAAACAGGGTGCGCAACTTCTCGGTCCACAGTGTATATCATCTACTCAAGGCAATCACAGTATTTATGTAGCGCCCAAGTCGATAAGCCCAGAATATAAACCTTCGTTCGGACAACAGCCCTGGCCACTAAAATGAAAACAGGCTAAGATTCCCCCCCGCACTAAGCAATATATATATATATATATATATATATATATATATATATATATATATATATATATATATATATATATATTATAGCCAAATTAAACAAGACAGAGAAACAGGAGAAGCGTCGTGATCGTGCTACGATGACGTCGTCATGACGTCATTGTCAGTCACGACGTGACACGACAGAAGGGGAAACCCCGGACGTCGTTGCCATGGGGTGATGACCTCTGGGTTGTCGGGGTCGACGGCCAGGGCGGCGTCGGCGTCTTCGAGCGACTGCTTCGGTCGCTTCAGCTTCAGCGCCGCCTTCGATCGCCCCGTCAGGACGTCAACGTCCGATGCGTTCAACTTCATCGCCTTAAAAGACAACAGAAATATATATATATATAAAATATGACCATGCAAAATGACCATGCACACACCGAGAGACACAGATACATACACGCAGAGAGAGAGAGAGAGAGAGAGAGAGACGCACAGACACACACAGGGATATTTCTAGGAATGTGAATTGGGGGGGGGGGGGAGGTGTCGACCTCAAATTGGGGGATGTCCGAAGCTAATTAGTATGAATTTTGTATGCATACCATTGTCACATTACCAAATTTTGGGGGTGTCGACCTCAAATTGAGGAGAGTGTTGGGGTGTTAGGGGTGTAAAAATACCCCTGCACACACACAGCACTCTATCATCGTCGTCGTCACTGCAGTAGCCACGGGAAGTCCGCCCCTTCCAGGCTTCCTACCCCCTATTTGGACTAGAACCTTTCGTGGCATTTTTCAAATCCGTTGAGTAGCTTAGGGGGTTATGGTGGGGGAGGGGGTATGTAGCATGAGAATGAACGAAAGAAGGTGAAAGCGATGGAGCTATACGACGTATTTTGTTGTTGCTCTTCAAGAATTTTTCACCTGTAAACCATAAACTGTCGATGTGTCCCCCCTCAGTGGCGTCATTTCCACTTTTTCTTGGGGCGAGAAATTTTGTCCAGAAAATTTTTTTTACTTTTTGGAAAATTTTTTGACCGAGTTAGTTTTAGTTTCAAAAAGTTTTTTTTTTTTTTTTTTTTTTTTTTTTTTTTTTTTTACGTTACAATTACCCAAAAATAGTTGATGGAATCGTTTTTTTTTGCTTGGAAAAGGTTATTAATGCATTGTTAATAAATTAATAATTAATATTTTCATTTTTTTGGGGGCCACGTGTTTTTTTGTTGTTGGTATTAATACATTATAGATTAATATTTTCATTTCCTTGGTGGTAGTAGTATCCAGAATCTTGGGTGCAGTGTGGTTGTAGTACTTGCATGGAATCGTAAAGGGAAAAGTGAAAGCAGTGTTTATAGTGATGGCGGTGGTGGTGATGGTGGTAGTAGTAGTAGTAGTAGTAGCAGTAGTAGTAGTAGTAGTAGTAGCTGTAGTAGAACTAGTAGTAGTAGTAGTAGTAGTAGTAGTAGTCTAATAATAATACTACTACTACTAATAAATAATAATAGTAGTAGTAGTAGTAGTAGTGTAGTAGTAGTAGAGTAGTAGTAGTAGTAGTAGTCTACTACTACTACTACTTACTACTACTACTACTACTACTACTACTACTACTACTATAATAATAATAATAATAATAATAATAATAATAATAATAATAATAATTTAATAATAATAATAATAATAATCTTACTTTTGTGTAATATTGGAAGGCTTTGTCATACTTGGAAGACTTCATAAGATTCGTTGCTTCTGCTTTGAATTGACAGAAACGCCGCTTGTCCTTCAACGATTTATCCCTTCTTCCATCCTCCTCCTCTCCCATCATCATCACCACCGTGCCACCACCGCCACCACTGTCAAGTGACCTTCCAAAAGGACGACGACTCTTTTAAGAATCGAAATCTTTCTGAATCCAATCCAGCAAATCCTTTTATTCGGCTTCGATTGATAAGCAATCGACATTCGGATCAAACCGATTCTAAACGCAACGACGGATTCTGATAGGAGCTCGATGACGTCACATCTTTGTCACTCGTTCCTATGGCAACCGTACATAAAACCTCCGGAATTCAAACGATCAACAGGAGATTATTTGCGTCACATCGTTTACTGCACGTCAGGTATATTCTAAATGGCGGCCCGCGGGTCAAATCCGACCCGCCAAGGGCTGCGAAATGGCCCGCGAAGACACCGAAACGATAACTACTTTCTAATACCACGAAATATTGATAAATGACAACTGCTGGTTTCAAAAACACCCGGCCTTCGGGCACCAGTTACCAAGAATTCCCCTTTATGAAATTAATTTGGCTACCCACTGAGTACGTTTTGGGGACATAAAATTAGTCTGGGATGTATCATGTAAAGAAAGGAAACTGGGCAAGATGTTTAAACTTTGAAAAGTAGACATAGGGCTTTTTGCTGGCAATCTTTGGTCATGTGCCAAACCAATGCTGTCTCATGCCCGGACAGTTGTTGGCCCTCATGCTTTCTCAGTGCCCCCTCCCCAATTGTCAGTTTAACACACACACGCACGCACACCACGCACACCCACCAGTGTTTATTCTAGCCACCTTGACATTGGTGGGGGGAGTTTAAAATGTTTGGAGGGGGAGAAGGTTTGTCTGCCCAAAAACCTTGACGAGCAACAACAAAAAAGTCATCCCGACATTTGAGATGTTTTTCTCGTCGGGAAGTGGTGACAAGCAAAAAAGGTCATCACATCATGTTTTTCCCCTCTCCTAAATAAAAAAATTTAAAAAACCCTTTCGTCACACTTGTCACACTTTTTTTTTTTTTTTGGGAATTTCCATCCCCAATGCAACACATAGAATTTTTTTTTTTTTTTTTGGGGGGAGAATTTTAAAACTTTGGTCGGGGGGAATCCTCCCAAAAAGGACCTAGAATAAACACTGCACACCCGCAGTGGCGGCTCCACCGGGGGGGCAGGGGGCCCGTGCCTCCCTATTGAGTGCCTGGTCCCCAGTGCCCCCCCAGTTGGGACCCTATACTTAATGCTACATACATTAAACAACAAATGATTGGCCCCCATGATTGCCACCCCAACGCCCCCCACTTGCCAAATCCTAGAGCCGCCACTGCACACCCGCAAACGAAACTCTGGTACTCAGTTCCTTAGCATGTGCTCACTGTAAAATCTATTATAACATTTTAGAACAAGATAAATCTTTTGTCGAAGATCGCGCGCTATTCAGGATATATACTCAACCCCCTCCCCCAAAAAATCGAAGTTTGGGCTGCAACTAAGCAGTACAGATATCACTATTCAAAGAGGCAGCTGTGTCAATGTTTCCTCGTTTACAATAGTTTGACTTCGACTGATGTCAAATTCTTCGTATTTCGTATGAAAATAACGCCATTTTATGAAATAAAACCTTTGGTCAAAACCAATGTGTTCATCTAATAATTAAATTAATTGCTAATCTAAAGTAACAGTCTGACACGCAAAAAAGTCATCGAAAGCTGAAATTGAGAGGGGGCCTGTAAGGCGATTGTTAGGTGGGTATAAAAATATCATTGGTACGCTCTATCCGAAAGACGTTATGTCCGATACCAACCATTACGGTAGCGCTTTAAATGGGACCGTACATTACATTGCAGTCGTTTATAACCGAGTACTCGTTGTAACCGAGTCTGTTATAACGAAGTTCTACTGCAGCTGTTTAGGCGTTGGTCTGATCGGCGGCAGTGGCAGTGACTGCTGGGAATCGGGTTCCGTTAAGAGTGGCAACGACGGTGTGGTTGACGACGTTGGGCCCCCCTCTGTCCGAGTGATTTAGAACAACGCCGGCGTCGCCGCCGACGGAAACTTTCCGTCGCATGACGAGTACTCGGTTCTCCTTCATCAGCGAGTACTTGGACACCGAACGCCCCGCGCCCGGCGCCGCCGCCGCCGCCGTCGACAGGTTGCGACCGACGGCGAGCCGCCGCGCGAACGGCCACGGCAGGACCCGACAGAACTCGACGAGGAACTTCTCGTTCATCCAGGCGTACAGGAACGGGTTGTACGCGGTGGAGCTGATCGCCAACAGGTGGGCGACGAAGAACGCCAGCAGGAAGTAGCGCCAGCGTTCCAGCTGCGGATGGTACTCGATGGCGAGTATGACGACGTTCAGCGGGAGCCAACAGGTGACGAAGATGGTCGTCATGGCGATCAGCATCCGATTCGTCCGCTGGTTGCGGGTGATCTCCTGCTGCCGCTGTTTCTCGGCGAACGAGGACCATCTGGTCCTCGGTCCCCCGGCGTGCACGGCCGTCCGGCGAGACCGCGACACCGCCCGGGTGCGCAGGGCGGCCGAGACGCGGGCGTAGCAGTAGGCGATGACGCTGCCCGGAAGGACGTACTGCAGGACGAGGCTGGCGACGGTGAAGAAGCGACGGGCCGACCCGGGCGGCCACTGCTCGTGGCAGACGAAGACGCGCTCGGCCGGGAGCCAGGACAGCGTCTGATAGACGGCGAGGGGAAGGGAGATGGACGCGGCGACGATCCAGATGGCGGCGATCAGAGCCAGACACACCGGGATCTTTATCCGAGGCCTACAGTTATAATATATAATATATATACAGTATATATATATATACAGTATATATATATATATACAGTATATATAGGGGCAGAAAATAATCAGTTTCATTCATCGGGTTCGCCCCAAACCGTTGTTTCGCGCGGCGGCGTAGCAATATAATCTCGGGGGGCCCTTGGCGAAAAACGGGCAGGGGGCCCTTTCCAGAGACGATCTGACAAGTTTGCGAAAATGATGACGGCCTTTTTGCTTGTCGGTCTTTCGATCTGATAACTTTACAACTTTGCGAACGGAAAAAAATTGTGTTTGGCTCGGGTCGGGGGCCCTTTGCAGGTCGGGAGCCCTTGGCATTTGGCCAGGTTGTCCATATGGCTGCTACGCCTCTGTTTTCGCGTATTTTGGGGTTCGGTGACGGAATATCGCAAGAAAGATTCCACGCGCGGAATGATACCGTGAAACCAAAGTGAACAGATGAGGATTTGGAGTAAAGTGTCGTGAATTCAGATAAGTGAAGTAAAAGAGAAAGGAGGGGTAGGAGCGGGCGGAGAGAGAGAGGGAGGGTGAGGGAGAGACTTAAGTGGTCTACCAATGTCCTAGGATATGGGAGATGGGGCAGGTACCCTGGACATCACTTGAAGTGGGCTCCAAAAACTGCGATCTTGCTTTCAACTCATCGTAGAAAGAGAAGAAACTGAGAAAACTGACTTCGAGGAGCACACAATCATAGACCAGTTCTCATTAAGTAAAAGCAAGAAAAGTAGTGCATCTGCAGTTTTAACATTGCGTCAAAAGGTTGTTGACAGCACACCGAGTGCCTTTGGGCAAAACCGGTCAACCCTATTTCACTATTATAGACAAAGCTTTGACATTTAGAGAGAGAAAGAGAGACAGAGACAGAGACAGACAGACAGGGACAGAGACAGAGAGATAAAGAGAAAGAGAGACCGAGGCAGACAGAGATAGAGAGAAAGAAAGAAAGAAGAGAGGGATGATTTGAACTCATTCCGTGTGGACAACTCGTACGCAGACGACACACGGAGACAATGAACGCTTCTGCATCGTCAGGTACATGACCCTATGCAATGGACAGCATACATACAGCGGCACCTGTTTTGCATTCTGTCGTCATATAAATGCTGTTGCCTTCTTCTGCAAGCGAAGACGCATTGTCCAGCCGGACAATGGCTCGCCCGTTCTGCCTCGGGCGGCGGAGTTCGTAAATGACGTTGAATTCCCGCTACAAAACGTTTTCCCTTCTGCAGCCAATCGATTTGAACGCGGACCGCGTATGGCTCTCCATTGTGCTGTGACAACGTCCATGTATGCATGGCCCATCGGGGAAAGGGGGGGGGGCTGTTTTCCTTAGACGCAAAAATTTCGTCTGAATCATGATTTTACAAAATAGCGACTGGGAAAGTAGATGTGGTGCAGTGGCGGCTCTAGGATTTGGCAAGTTGGGGGCCGTTGGGGTGGCAACTTCTAATCATGGGAGGCCAACCATTTGTTGTTTAATGTATGTAGCATTAAGTATAGGGTCCCAACTGGGGGGAGCCACTGGGGGGGCAGGCACTTAATAGGGGACACGGGCCCCCCTTCTCCCCCCCCCGGTGGAGCCGCCACTGATGTGGTGCCAGACGAGCGATTCTTTACATCGGCACACTAGAGCAGCACAAGAGGAGGCCATACATGTAAACTCCACAGGAAATGGCTGTGACCACAGGAAAAACACAGTAGTGCGTCTCCAGTGTATGGAACAATATTTGGACGAAATGCAGTTAACAGTTGAAGCAATCGATGAATCCAAAAGTTATTTGGGAAAACTGGATTAATAATAAATGCCAAGAGTAATTATAGTGCTTTTCACGTGGACAAATGCCTCATAAACCAATGGAAATCACGTTGCTTTATTATTATTTTTAAATTTATTATTATTATTATTATTATTATTATTATTATTATTATTATTATGTGAAAGTTCTGTGGAAGGCGACTGCGTTAAATCTCTGGAGTGTCACAGATATTTGTTGTAGGATTATTTATCATTATTATTATTGTTATTATTATTATTATTATTGTTATTATTATTATTATTATTATTATTATTATTATTATTATTATTATTATTATTATTATTATTATTATTATTAGTAGTAGAATTAGTAGTAGTAGTAGTAGTAGTAGTAGTAGCAGCAGCAGCAGTAGTAGTTAGTAGTAGTAGCAGTAGTAGTAGTACTTTGTCAGCTGTCTGATATCGTATCTGTCTGTCTGTCTGTCTGTCTGTCTGTCTGTCTGTCTGTCTGTCTGTCTGTCTGTCTCTGTCTGTCTCTCTGTCTGTCGTGAAGCATTCTTTACGAAGCAGACAAATTTTCCGTCCGTTTGATGAACCTGCTGCAGTCACGTGACCACACTGCTTCCGCTCTGCTGACCACGTGCTCAGTTGTTCAGACAGAACTGCTGTTCGAAATGTTGCTTTTATGATTTTATCGTCGATTTCTGTATTCTTCCTTCGCGTCGACAGCAAATCCGTCGTCGAAACAGTTTGGTCACGTGTTCTGCTTTGAATAATTTATCCGTGTTCACTTCCGAAATATTTAAACTCTTCTTCCACCGACAAGTGCAAAAGTGCAAACGATTGGTGAAAGGGTACCGTGGGGAGGGGGAGGAGGAGGAGGGGAGCGGGTGAGTGCAACAAAAGCTCTCGCAATTTTTTTAGTTCTGAGATTTTTGGCGATTGGTTTTTATTGCGTACACAGCACCAAATACCTGGAAAGGGGCTGTCCATTAATTACGTCAGCTAAATATGGCGGAGGGGTTGAAAAGTTTGACAGTTGTTGACAGGGAGAAGGGGTCAAGAGAAGTTGACGTCAACAATTTCACTTTTTGTAAATAATCAAATAATCCAAAAATAGGAAGTTTCATGGAATACTATTTATTACAACCAAGAAAAGCCTGACAAGCAAAGAAAGAAATGTAATCATTTCGACATTTGATGAGCAAAAATGGGTAAAAGTCATCACCGCACAAAAAATAATAACCTTCTAAACATTTTAGGGGACCCATTACTGATCTTAGGAGGATCGAAAGTTTTTGACGTAATTATGGGGGAGTAACTGAAAGTTGACAGTTGTTGACAAGGAAGGGGTCAAAAATTGCCCACAAATTGTTGACATAATTAATGGACAGCTCCAAATGCTATTTTCGTCTTAGAAACGGTTCTCTATTATTCTGATGATTAAAAAGGTCGACGAAAAATTCTGGACGTTCACTCTTCACAGTAATCCTCGTGACGCCTTTGCACTGATCCAAGAGTTCGCCGAACTCTGGACACTTGACTGTTCGTGATGCAGAAATATCGCGGCGTCTGTGATGATGATGATGATGATGATGATGGTGGTGGTGGATGATGATGGTGGTGGTGGTGATGATGATGATGATGATGATGGTGGTGGTGGTGATGATGATGATGATGATGATGATGATCTGAAGGATGCCGTCTTTTGATGTAACATACTTCCGTTCATATCAAGTTCTTTCAAAATCAAAGTCGGTCTTCGCTTATCATCTCATCCGCTGCGGAGTCCACCTGCCAGGTAGGAGGGTGGAAGGAAGGAAGAAAGGAAGGAAGGAAGGAAGGAAGGAAGGAAGGAAGGAAGGAAGGAGGGAAGGAAGGAGGAGGAAGGAAGGATGAATGTTGGAGAGAATTAAAGAATTTTTCAAGGAAAAACGAAAGGAGAAATGAATGATGAAATAGATGTACAATGGATTGATGAATGTTGGATTCGTCAAGAATTACAAGAATTTCTCGTAAAATAATAAACGCCGAAATGAGAAATGAATGAATTCAAAAAATATTGATGAATACTCTCTCTCTCTCTGTCTATCTGTCTGTCTGTCTGTCTGTCTGTCTGTCTGTCTGACAGTCTATCCGTCATTTTATCCGCCTAGCCATCCTTAATACCTGCCTTTGGTCGTTACCTTGTTTCTGCCTCCTCTTCGCTGCAGATGACTCTTTCTCCTTTCATTTTCTCCTTCAGTTAAACTCATTCGTCGCCCTGCGTCTCTTTGTCCGTATCGTCGCTTGACCGATCGCGGCCTTATCCTTTAAATCCGACGTCGGATCAGAGCCACCTGACGGACGTTTGTTCCGGAATTTTAGACATCCCTTAGTCGCATCGGTCGCAATTTGCAGAAACATTTGCTAAATCTCAGAAAATTAGACGATAGCTGCACATACGACAAATTTTTTGGGGCGGGGAGGATCAGCCCCTAATTCTTCTTTACAGTCTCCGCTCGTGAAAATAATTCTCAAAATGGCTGACGTTTCACTGCGGCTGAATCTGGGAATCTGAGAGTTTTTCCAACTCTCCTCTGTCTATCTGTCTGTCTCTGTTTGTCTCGCTGTCTGTCTGTCTGTCTATCTCTCCCTCTGCCTCTCCCTCTGCTTCTCTCTCAGTTTATATGTTTCCCTCTCTTTATTGTATTAGACTGAATCTTTTAATATGCCTCATTTCAATTTTTTTCATTTGACAAAATCATCCATTATGACAGACTGATAATAACATGTGGCAGATGGCAGACTGATTATAACACGTTGGAGTAGATAGCTACGACAAGGATCCTGTCCCGTAGGAGCTTCAGCCTTCACTCGCTAGAGGGCGGTGGTGAGTGAGGAGCAGCGTTAAGCTGCGTAGGTAAAACGCGGGTCCAGAGAAAGCAAAAGCAGACTGCTCTAGATTAATGGCGCCATCAACCTGAGTCGCTGCCTGCCTCGTTCACGGAGATCAGCGTTGGACGCCGCATTATGGACCATCTATTGAGATTCCGTGGACCAAACTCCTTGGAAGAATAATCTCTTAACGTCTACGAGGTCCTTCGACATCCTTTCTTCTGCGTTTCGCTGGCTCTTCGACGGAACGTCTTTTTCAGGGCGCGATTTGTAGGAGGAAGGGGAATCTCTCCCTCCAATGCCCAACTACATCCCCCTACTGCTACATCCCCCACAGCTACATCCCCCCACTGCTACATTTCCTCAACAACTACATTCCTCCCACGCTCGACATGTTCCCCCCACCCACCCCCACTGCTCCAGGTCACAAATCGCACCCTGGTCTTCTTGCCGGGAGACCGCCTTCTTAAGGGTCCACCGCCCGATTTCGCCACACGACAGCAAACTCTTCGAACCATCGGAGCGGTTTTTCTAAGACTAACATCTTCCGTTCCTCGTTGATTTTTCAACGATGCAATGCGTTTGGAAACATTATATCTGCACAAGCGCAACATAAATAACCCAGGGTTATTTCTAGGATCAGCAGTTTGTGGGGGAGGGGGTGTCGGTAAATTCTGGGAGTCCCCTGCCAAAAAAGTCTGACAAGCAAAAAAAGGTCAGCACATAGCTGAAGTTGGGGGAGGGTGTCGGTCTCAAACTGGGGAGGGTGTTGGGGGAAAGGGTGTTAGGGGTGTAAAAATATCCCTGGAATAGCCATTTTGATCGGATATGATTATTATCGACTCACCTGAACGGATGAACGATGACAAAATACCGGTTGACGGCGATGGCGGTCGACGTGAGGGTCGACACGTGCACGCTGACCCCCAAGGTCATCGGGAGCACGTGACACAGGGCCTCGCCGAACACCCACGACCGCAGCAGGCCCGACAGGGGCGTGAACGGGGCCGCCAACAGGCACATCATGACGTCCGAAGCGGCTAGGTTAGCGATGAAGACGTTCGTTATCGTCTGCATTGACGGATTCCGAGCGACGACGTAGACGACGAGCACGTTGCCGGATATTCCGACGACAAAGATGACGCAGTACACGACGACGATGACGACACGCAGCGTCACGTCGCTCATGACGTCGTTTGCGTACGGCGGCCGCATGACGACGCTTGACGTCTGCCATGACGTCGTCGTCGTCGTCGTCGAAGTCGCCAAAGTCGTCGTCATGACGGTCGAAGTGTTTTCGCTCATCGCTGTACATGTTTAAAAGTACAGTGGGACTTCGCTGTAACGTACGTAGTGGGTCTGTAATATTTAGTACCAGGGGCGTAGGGACGCTGGGGGGGTATATCGGTATAGGCACTGTATATCCCTCAAAAAGTCTACCTTAATGTTTTCTGTGTGGTTTATATGGTTTATGTGGTTTATAGTTAACATTTAACCCCCCCCCCAATATTTATATCTCCCCAAATGAAATTCCTGGCTACGCCCCTGTTTAGTACGTAATATTCGCGGCAGAGATGGCGATGGACTCCGATGGAGCCATAATAATAATTGGCCCCATGACAGATTTTAACTGCTAGCATTCTTCGTGAAACGTTTTAAACTAGACATACAAAACGCTCGCGTTCAATAATTCCTAAGGCTCTAAACAGTCATTGGCAATACGCAGAGGCAGTGGCGGTTTCACGTGGGGGGATGAGTGGGGATGCATCCAGTGGCGGCTCTAGGACTTGGCAAGTGGGGGGCCGTTGGGGTGGCAACTTCTAATCATGGGAGCCAACCATTTGTTGTTTAATGTATGTAGCATTAAGTATAGGGTCCCAACTGGGGGGCCACTGGGGGCCACACGCTCAATAGAGGGCACAGGCCCCCCTGACCCCCCGGTGGAGCCGCCACTGGATGCATTCCCCAGCCGGACTTCTTTTTTTGCTTGTCAAACCTATTTTTGAGTAAAGGTTTAGTAAAACTACGGGAAAAACTGAAAAAACTACGGATGACCTTTTTTGCTTGTCAACCCATTTTCCGGTAAAAGTGTACTAAAATTAGTGGAAAATTCCTGTTTGTCAGCCTTTTTGGGCAAAGTTTATTGATTTTTCTTCTCTTTTCACCCCCCACCAACTTTCTATGAATTCATTTCACCCTAACCCACCAAGAAATCCCGGAACCGCCACTGCTGCAATTATTTTGAAGTGTCCTATAGACAGATATTCTAACTGTTCTCCTTACAAACATTGCGCTTGCGAGAGGAACAAACTATTCCAGTCTGGATTTGTTGACATCAAAATGATGCAAAATGCTCAATGAGGGGACATTCAGAGGATGTGGTTCCCTCCTCTGGTACCTTCGATAAAACGCGCATGGCTTATTAACCCCCCTGGAGAAAAAGAATCGCAAAATATGTCCAAATGTGCGTAAATTTGCCCCATACAGACATTCAAAATCGTTTGAAAAAACGTCATCAGGACTCAGAAAAATTTGGGAAATACCGATGGGTGGCGACCACCCAACTCCCCGGCGGTGCGAGGCATCAATGTGTTCGATCGCATTAAATGAAATTAGCTGAAAAAACATTAACTGTAACTGATAAAAAATAGCATTAACCAATGTGCATTGGAAAAAACTCGTAACTCTAACAGTGGCTGTGGTGTTAAAATATTTACCACAACTTGAGCCACACTGCGACAAACAGAGTGCGGTCGAATTTTTGTTTAATATAATCCATTCTGTGTTTGGACGAATTTGCCGACGAAATAGAATCTATCTATAATATTATTCGCGAGAATCCCAGGTCTCGTCGTCATGGCAACCGAAATGGCTCAGACCAATTTGTAATCTAATCTAACACGACGTTCTCTGAACTGATCTCCGGTCGGAGTCATTGATCTACGGAGAGAGAAAAAGCAACTAATTTTTAAAAGCAAAACCAAAATTAGATTGGCATTAAGCCTCCTATGTGAAACAAGCAACAACGTCGTCGTCTTTTAGATGCGCTCTTATGACGCACCTGTTTGGTTTGGTTGAATTGGGTTGGGTTGGGTTGGGTCAGATTTTTCCATATTAATGGCGGGTTGGGTCGTATCAGAAAATAAGTCATGGTTCAAGAAATTTTAATATATTACGGTGGGTTGGATTGGGTTGGGTCGAGTAATCCTTTTACCGGCATGGATTGGGTTGGGTCGGAGATTTGATGGGTTGGTTCTAAAAAATGGACCCACGGACATCTCTGAGTTTGAGTACTCAAGTAAAAGTACAAGTATTATGAAAATGTTCTATTCAAATAAAAGTTTAAAATGCATATAAAAAGTTACTCGAGTGAAAGTAGAAAAGTACTCCCAAAAAGTTACTTTTTAAGTAAAAAGTACCGTGATGGACGGAGTTGTGGGCAAATTCACATTATCATGCTAAATCACATTTTATTACTGCTTTTAGGCAACCTGTAGAGGCCTCAACAGTCAACAAACAGGTACACATTTATTGCATTAACTGCATTAGTACAAATGCTGGTTGCATTGAAGGAAGACCAAGTTTTTTAACAGTCAGCAACTCAAGTAAATGCAACAATAGTTGGCGATGAGAAATTTTACTTGTAACGAGACGTAGAAGACATACGAGTAATGTAACGAAGTAAAAGTACTCATATCTGCATAAAAACTTACTTCGTTACAAGTACAAAGTTACAGTACGAAGTACTCAGAATTGTACTTAAGAATTGTAGCGCGTTACTACTACTTTGTTATAAGAGCCAGAGAAACAGAGACAGACAGACAGACAGAGAGACAGAAAGACAGAGAGAGCGTCTCTATTGGATCAGATCGGTGAAATGACTTGAGTATTTGAGGACAGAGGCGTATAGCGACGGGGGTATATCTGTATATATACCCCCTCAAAATCAGACCACCTTAAAAATTTTAATGTGTTTTTTAAGATTTCAAAGTTGTTTAAGATTTATACCCACGAACACATTATACTCCCCCAATCGAATTCCTGGCTACGCCCCTGCTGGAGTGATATGATCATATTTCGGGAGTCCTCTTTATGGTTCGTGCTAGAGAGAGTTTTGTTGTATTCTTTGAAGACTTTGAATGGAGAGAATTTAGAGATTCGTCCAGAGAAAGAATTGCAGTAGTCCAGGTGACTGAACGCCAGAGCAGTGGCGAGTGGAAGAAGAAGAACAAAGTATCTGATTCTGCGCAGGTCACGAATGTGAATGATAATGAGAAGATCTGTTTTACGGAATCGATGTGCTTGTCAAATGATAAATTGGATCATTGGAGTCGAAGATAGCGCCAAGATTTGTCGCGGACTAAGATGTATGAATGTCAGATTTTCCAAGAAAGAATGAAAACAGATAATTGAATTGTTGAGTTGGCCTGGCCCAGTGGCGTAGCCAGGATTTTCGGAAGGGGTTGGGGTTTGGATTTGGTTTTGATCGTGACCAACATCAACTTTTGAAAAGTCTTGACAAGCAAAAAAACGTTCCTCGCCTCTTAAACACCGTTACATTCTATTTTCTACACCCAAGGGGAGTTTCACCCTCAAAAGTCGCGTCAAAAAATTAAAAATGCATATAAACTCATAAATATTTTGTTTTCGGCAGCCAAGGGGGTTTAACCCCAACCCCGCCCCATTGGCTACGCCACTGGCCTGGCCTTTCCAGCAGCGAAATTCGGTTTTAGATACAATAGACTGATAGGTAATTTATTGTCAGTCATCGAATGTTGCATCGTTTCAAGCACGCAAGACAATAAGTTGAGGCAATTTGAGGTTGAAGTTAGAGATGAAAATTGACGAGGATCTGAGTATTATCGGCACAAGGCTGTCATTCTACATTTCTGCGCCAATCCCACAAATCGGGAATTTATGGGGTCAGAGTAGATGTAAAGACCAGGAAATCAAAGATTCGGAGATGTTCAAAAACGAAAACAAAAAGAAAACTTTGTTTAAAACCTAGAAATCATTCGTTGAATCTTTTCTATTGCGACGATTCTTTTGAAGGCCACGTGATCAGTGGCGTAGCCAGGGGGGGGGTTGGGGGTTAACCCCATTGGTTGCCCTACCAAAAAAATTTGTTATTGTGTATTAATTATTCTGTGGGTGGAGGGGCGCCCAAATCGGTTTAAGGTAGTAAAAAAGAAAAAATGAGCAAAGAAAACTATCAATATGGTTGTACGCGCTCATATAGCGCTATATGACTCACTTAATCAAGCAAAATAATAGGTGACTTTTTGCTTGCCAAGATTTTTTTGAAGTTGGGAATCGGGTATCATACACACCCCCTTCGGGAAATCCTGGTCACGCCACTGCACGTGATAACGTCTTTCGGAAACTATTTTCCCAGAACTTGTCTCTAGTCGCGCCGTTTGCAAGGACAAAACTCACAGAAACTGATTAGATTTTTTTGTCTCGAGGAAGACGCCTTCGCCTCAAGACATTTCGAGACAAAGAACGTCAGTTTCGAGGAAGACACGTTTTCTTCAACGAGAAAATCGCTGGCCACGTGCAGTGGCGGCTCTAGGATTTGGCAAGTGGGAGGGTGGCAACTTCTAAGCATGGGGGTCAATTGATTTTATTAAATCAGCACATACAGGAAGAATGTCACCTTCGACTGGGGGCACTGAGGGGGCAGGCATTCAGTAAGGGCACGGACCCCCTCCTGTAAAACAGCCTCTGACCACGTGATCACAGTCGCTTATTAATTTTATTCGTGTTGTTTTAATTATTGGTTTTCGCCATGACGGGAAATTGACAAACAAAATTCAGGGAGTTTGGAGTAGGGACACGCGAACCCCTGCGAATCCGTCCCCTGAAGACGGGTAATTCGATGATTTTCGACGTCTTACAGTGGCTGTTGATAGCTCTAAAGCAGGGATGTCAAACATATGACCCGGGGGCCGGATACAGCCCGCGAAAGCTTTTCATCTGGCCCGCGTGTAAGTAGTTGAATACAAGAAAAAAACTTTACGTTTAAGCAAAGTTACTTTATTTAAGGCATGATCAAAAAGTAGATATATGAAAATCTGGAATTACATATACGAAACTCAAATATTTTACATGCGATAGAACTTAAATAAAAAATTTCGTGTTAATGCTATGTACAAATCAGGCCCGCGACAACCACAAAGACTTTTATGTGGCCCGCCATATGAAATGAGTTTGACACCTCTGCTCTAAAGTCACGTGACCAGGAAACAGCAAACGAAAGAGCATCAGTAGCGGCGGTTCCACGCGGGGGAAGAGTGGTGATGCATCGCCCCACCGGACTTTGTTTTGCTTGTGAAAAATCTATTTTTGGGTAAAAGTCTAGTAACATTACAGGGAAAAAACTGCGGATGACCGTTTTTGCTTGTCAACCTATTTTCCGGTAAAAGTGTAGTAAAATTAGGGGAAATTCTCTTTGTCAGCCTTTTTCGGCAAAGTTTATTTATTTTTCCTTCTCTTTTCATCCACCCCAACAACTTTCTATGAATTCATTTAATCCCCACCCCCACCAAGAAATCCTGGAACCGCCATTGAACAGCAGGGCGGGTTCTACGCTTTCGTTCTCTAAGGTCACGTGCTATCGATGAGGAACAGATTCTCGGTTTTGTCGAACGAACAAAAGCGCCGACTTTAATTACTGGTCAAAGACGAGCTTAAAACGGCGCCAGAATAGTTTCCATGAATTCAACGCCGAAAGCCATTCGCAGAAGTCCGTCTATTGCTTAGGCCTATTTGATCAGCTTTAGTATCGTCTGCTTCTGCAGTCTCCATTCTTTAATTCTCTGGCGTTCCATTGTACAGTTGTCGGCAAAAGCGTCGAAAGATGGTACGACGGCGGCGGCGGCGGCGGCGGCGGCGGCACAAGAGGCCGTCTGTCGTCGGGCACTGTTTGGAGATCGGCGGCGGTTTCATAAACACGTGACACAAGCAACAGGTGTCATCGTTTTGTTAACAAAGATTTTTACTATTTAATGGGTCTCGTTGGTACACTTAAGTCTTGTCTTGTCTTGTCTTCAACCGTCTTCGCTCCGAAGATTGGTTGCATTATGAACTGTCATCTTCCAGATGTTACGATCTTCTGCTCTTCTTATCGTCTGCTCCATAGTGAGTGAGTCCTGTCCATTCTTTGATGTTGTCTTCCCACTTTTTTCTCGGCCTGCCTCTTTTTCGTGATCCAGGCATTGTGCCCTGCATTATGTCCTTCTCCAGACATTCCTGCTTTGTTCGCATAATAATTATGTCCCCAGTATTTCAGTTTTCTTTTCATTACTGTTTCCAGTAGGGTTCTTTGAACTCCTGCTTTATCCATTACCCACTCATTCGTCTTCTTTGCTTTCCAAGAAACTCTCATTATTTGTCTTAAACCTTTCATTTCGAATGCCTGTATGCGCCGTTCATCTTCCTTCATTATTGTCCAGCTTTCACAGCCATATGTAGCAACTGGCCACACCATTGATCTCATTAACCGGACTTTTGTGCTCACAGGAATGTTGTGACTTTTCCATATTTTGTTTAATGATGTTCTCGCCCCACGTCCTTTATTCAATCTGCTTCTTATGTCTGCTTTGCTTGAAGTGTCGTCTGATATGATGGACCCTAGATACGGGAAGGTGTTGACCTGTTCCAATACTGTACTCTGAATTTTGATGTTGCAGCTCTTGTCATTTGTTGCCATTACCTTGGTTTTATCAATATTAATCATCATGTTGTATTTTTTCCTATTTTATCCACCCTAGATACCAAATCTTGTAGTTCTTTGTTTGAGCCACCGAATAGTATGACATCGTCTGCGTATCTTAAGTTTGAAATCTTCTTCCCTCCTATTCTAATGCCCCCCGTGAAACCGTCCAGTGTTTCTCTTATTACCTTTTCTGCCATGATGTTAAACAGATACGGCGATATAACACAGCCCCCCTGTCTTACTCCTTTCTTTATTTTTAGCCAATTTGACAGTGTTCCGGCCACCTTTACTTTTGCTTTCTGTTTTCTTTCTTTCTGCTTTCTGGTACACTTAAGAGACCAAGGAAAAGAGTCGATGATGATGATGATGACGACGACGACGACGATGATAATGATGTGACGACGACGGCGATGATGATGATGATGATGATGACAATGACGATGATGAAACAAAGATGAAATATCCAAGGCACGTAATGAGAGCCTTGAGAGGATCATTCTTAGTAATGCTCTAAGCTGCCCGAAGAAAACTGCAAGTCTCGTCCCATTCAGCAACAACTGCTACCCACCCAAAGACCGTAGTTGTGGGGTTGTTTTGGGTGTTCAAGCCGCACCCGAAGTCATATAATAAAACTAGATAAAAGAATAAACAGCCTAAGTGATAGAATGTAAGCATGGATCGTCAGCCTATATGAGCTGTTACGAACGAGGACGAGGTTTTTTTCAAATACTTGCGCAATTAAAATAATTATTTCTAAAATGCGCCATTTTCCTATATAAGTATAGCAACATCTGAACGAAAACGTCTTGTATTGTGTGACAAACATTGGACCAGGGATATTTTTACGCCCCCTAACACCTCCAACCCCCCAATTTGAGGTCGACACCCCCCAAAAAATTCCTAATCTAACAATGGCTAACAGTGTTAAGCACCCTAAATAGCCCCCGAACACCCACAAATTTTACCCACCCCAAATTCACAATCCTAGAAATAACCCTGCACTGGACCTAACAGTTGAGGTCATTTGCAACGCCCGTGCATGTTGAAGATGATTCAGAAAGCAAGGACTGTTTTAAGAAAATAATTCATCACTGCACTAAACTCAGAGAAAATTTGTGGACATCCACGCAAAAAATGCCAAAAAGGTCGTCGGGAAAATCTATCACTGCACAAAGCACAGAAAATTGCATTTTACCACTGCACCTTTTTCATTTTATCGCTGCACATTTTTTGTGTATCTATCACTGCACGTTAAAACAGGCCCAGAGCAGGGGCGTAGCGACGGGGGGGGGGTATATCGATATATATACCCCCCAAATCAATCTCCCTTAAAGTTTTTTATGTGATTTACATGTGGTTATATGTGGTATTTATATGGTTTATGTGGTTTGTAGTTAAGATTTATGCCCACCCAAAATATTTATACCCTCCCAAATCAAATTCCTGGCTACGTCCCTGATGCAAGCCGAGAGAGTTTTCTCTTGGCTGTTAAATCGTTCACAATGAATCATTCGAAACCGATTTGTTTTTAATGTACTTAAGTATAGGGTCCCAACTGGGGGTACTGGGGGGCAGCCGAGACGTGATGATCCACGGCAGCAACATTTCCATCGCCCGGATAATAATGATAATAATCTAATATTGTTGCCAGTCGTTCCGCGCGACGTCGCCAGATGGCGAGGAGACACGCCATTTGCGTGTCTCCTCGCCATCTGGCGACGTCGCGCGGAACGACTGGCAACGAACGATCGATTGCGTATTTTGTTCGTCTTCAAATTTGTCATCGATGACAGATTAACCCCTTAGCCGTGTATTTAACTGTAACTCAATGTAAAATGGACGGATATATATTCGGGATCCCCAGTTAAGGGGTTAACGGCTGTCATGCAGATGTGCAATTTCGTTTCCACAATCATTCCATTATTAATATTTCTCTCGACAGATGGATAGATTGGGGATTGACATAGGCTCAGTGTTTAATTTAGACTCCTGGATTCCGTTGGGGGAACTGACAAGGCCGGGGGCGGGGGGAGAGAAGTCAGCTAGAGGGCTGCTGTTAGTTGATGTAGTATGCCAACATTTTCGGGAGGAATTTGACATTTCTGGGAGTGAGAAATGGCAATTCCTCCGCCCCTCCGGAAACGGCCTAGATTAAACCCTGCATAGGCGTAGCCGCTGGGCGGGCGACTGTCCCTTCCCTATTATTAGGGATGGTATCGGTCGTGGGATATGCGCAAAACCGTTGAGTAATTTGGTGCGGGGGTGGGTGGATAGGTAGTAGGGGAATGTGAGGATGAATGAAAGTGGCTCAAAGCGCTGAAGATATTGACAAAGACGACGATTTTTTCTCGTAAAGCGTTTTTTCACCTGAAAATGTCGAGATGTCCTCCTCCCTATTCCGGAATCCTGGTTACGCCATTGCTAATTGATGACGACGCTGATATAAATCCACAGACGCGGTTCAGTTGCTAATACTAATCTGCTATTTGCTATTCGCAAGTGCCTATTACCATTCTTAATTTGCTATTTATGACTTTTCCTGACTATGGTCTTTAACTGCAGGCATAGGGTAGGGTCGGACACAGATCGTCCGAACCTAAGATCGAACCAAGGGTTAAGACTAGTGGTGCCTCCCAGCCAAGACCGCTAAGTTTGGGGACAGATCCCTTTCAAGGAAATGCCATAGTGTGGAATTCCTCCCGGTAGACGTCAGGTCCGAAATCTCCCCGACCGTTTCGCTCAGAAACTGAAAACTTACCTTTTAGTACGTCTTATGGAACTCGTCTGTAAAGTGCTCTCGACTACCGCCCGAGCTTTAAGATAGCGCTATAAAAGTCGTCACTCTAATAATAATAATAATAATAATAATAATAATAATAATAATAATAATAATAATAATAATAATAATAATAATAATAATAATAATAATAATAATAATAATAATAATAATAATAGCCTAATGGATTATAATCCTGCGGCGCTCGGAATTTTATAGCTTTTAAACTTGAAATGCTAGAATGATTAATTGATTCTTAAAATAAAAATTCATCAGAAAGAAATAATGAAACTAGAATTGCTTTGATGGTTAAACATCAGCTCTGTCCAAACCTTGAAATCGACCGGAAAAGATGTTTTCAAATGCGCTGCTGTCGACGGTAAAATCGCATCGAATCCAGTGCTGTATTCACGGGAACGGTTGAATCCGGATTGCATGGACGCAATGCACTTTGTCCGGCGCGCAAGTGCAAGAGAAATAATTAATCTGAGAATAATTTTCTATTTATGAGGCGCTTTGAAGCGTCGACACGAACGGGCGTTTTTCAGCCTAAATGAACACATGCACACGTTCTGGTCATAAACGCTGTACTTCAACGTCCATCTCAATTGCCGATTTCGATGCTCGAACACGGGTAGACAGGATGGCTCTGCGCACGGCGGTCGCTCCAGTCCATGCGCCGAGACAGCCAGAAGTCAGGTACAGATTCACTCGAAAGGTTACATTTGTTGCTTACACTTTACATTTTTCGAGGTGTCGGTTTGCCATTTCATAGTAACACTGTAACACCAGTACATTGCTTAGTGCGTGCGTGTGTTAGTGTGTGTGTGTGTGTTTGTGTGTGTGAAAACATCCGATTCTGGTTTCCATATCGCCATGTAGCATCAGTAAAAGCAAGAAAAGCGCATTCGAAGTTTCAATATTATGTCTCCCCTTGTGGCTCCTAGGTGGCGCAGCATTTGACCTATTTCGTCAATGCCTACCTGCCTCGGCTTGAGATGCCGTCATTTTAAGCCCCGCCTACTACTCAAGGTATCACGATCACGTGGCATCTGGCGCCTACCTGGCGCAGCTGGCCAGGTTTTGTTTATCTTGGATACGGGTCTTAAAGCATACCACGGAATTCGACAAAAATTGAAAGTTGTTATTCAATATCCCACCACCATCATCACCGTCATCATCAGTTTGAGGTAAAGAAACATTGAACCTACATATTGTAAGAATAATAAACTTTATCAGATAACGAAAATATATCTAACTACATGCAGTGTTTATTCCAGTCACCTTGACATTGGGGGGAGTTTGAAATGTTTGGGGGACAAGATTTGACTCTCCACGCTTTGGGGTAGGGGGAATTTCCATCCCCAAGCCAACATATACAATAGGGGATTTTAAAACTTGGGGGAATCCCCCCAAAACAGGCCTAGAATAAACACTGAACTACATGCATCCAAGTAATCAACGCACTGTTACCAACGATGGACACTTCGTCCACAAAATACAAAACCAAACGCCTTCGTCACAATCGATTTGAGCCAAAAAAAATCAATCACAGTTGAATTATACACGTCACCGTTTCCACGACAACCGTACTATTACAGTTTCCACGGCAACCAAATTGCTACAGTTTCCACGGCAACCGCATTGTTACAGTTTCCACGGCAACCATACGAGAGAATTCTACCGTGCAATTGGATAGGCCTAAATTTGCGACAAAAATCTTTCACGCTAAATTCTGCGCTGGTGAACTTTTTGGGGTCTGTGGGTCGATAATTTTTATCCTTTCGACATGGATTTCACGATGCCGTCCGTTGAAGACCTGGGCGGTTCCCAGCAGGAGAGCTACACCAGCGTTACCAGTGTTGCCACTGTAGTTGACGAAAAGTGTGAGGACGAGGGAAATGTCCCCAGTACACACAATGTTGCTGAGGCCAGCGTCATCGAAATCGGCGGTCAGTATGCATTGGACACAGGGATATTTTTGCACCCCCCTAACAGCCCCAATTTGAGGTCGACACCTTCCCCAATTTTCCTATTTCCGAACACCCCCTCCAATTCGAGAAGTAACACCCCCAAGACCTCCAGCTTTATTTCTGTGATGATCTCTTTTTTGCTTGTCAGACTTTCTTGAGACCTGATAACGTTTTTTGACAAGAATTTTCTTTTTTGAGATTTGATAAGGTTTGGTTTTTTGCCGGTCAGACTTTTTGTGGGATGACTTTTTCCACGCTTATTCGACAGAGACCCAAAATTTTACCGACACCACCTCCCCCCAATTAACAATCCTAGAAATAACCCTGATTGGACATCGCGGGCATCTGCCCCTTATCTGCCATGCCTTAGGTATGCCACTCTGGCTGCTGTCAGTTTGAACGGAGTTTTCGGAATTATCAGATAAAGCAAATATAAATGTCGTATGACTGTGCAATGTGCATACATCTCCGTGGTGTGGGTGCAATACGAGGGTGGAAGGAATACCAAAGTAATTTTTATTAATTTTAGCTAATAAACGTCATCTAAATGAGAGTTGCGGATTGAGTATTATTGTGTTACCGAAAAATAAATAAAACACGAATATTTTTATCGCTGATGTTTACTCATCTGTATGCAAATGACACGCATTTTTGTACGAAACGGTGCTCTTAGCCTCCAGGGGTCTCCAACTTAAATCACATGGCGGGCCGCATTGGACCACAAACCCAACGTCGCGGGTCGCGCATGATTACCAGTACAGATAATAAATACCTTGGTCTAAGACTAAGTCTATAAGTCTAAGACTCTCAGTAATTAACTGTGTAAAGTGTAAATGTAGGTTTAAAAACACGATGAACATTGCATTACACATTGTTATTTATTCTTGTTCCGTGTCCTTGTGGCTAAGTAAGCAGTTTGGTAACCTCCTAGTCTTAGAAATAACGGTAATAACCGGTCCTATAGCTATAATTGTTATTTTCCCTAACTCGGTGGCGGGCCGGACGAAACTGTCTGGCGGGCTGGATACGGCCCGCGGGCCGCCAGTTGGACAACCCTGTCTTAGCCCCATGGGCATCCACATAAATTTTTTCAGGGGGCGGGGGTGGTGCAAAACAGGGCCATGTGACGAAAGAGGCAAAAACTATACTGTAGAAGACTGGCATCATATTAACCCCTTAACCGAATAAATGGCCGGTTAAGGGTTAAGCCAAGAGAGTGAGATTTCCTTCAGCTGGCCAGAGGCTTGCTTTGGTCGCGGTGGCGTTCTTATTGCGGCAACCAGGGGCGTAGCTACGGGGGGTATATCGGTATGTATACCCCAAATCAGTCTACCTTAAAGTTTTTTATGTGATTTACTTGTGGTTATATGTGGTATTTATATGGTTTATGTGGGTTATAGTTCAGATTTATACCCACCCAAAATATTTCTACCCTCCCAAATAAAATTCCTGGCTACGCCTCCGGCGGCAACCAACTGCTGTGCTGTGTTTTCTTTGATCGATAGAAATGATCGATTCTGAATTTCGTTGATTTGAACACTATATATAGGTCTGTTTCTGCCGGAAAAGCAAAGCATGTTCGAACGACTGAACGACAAAATCGGACGAGTGCACCAGGTCGGCGCCCCGGACCATCATCACCCGAAGGAAGCGTCTCATCACGCCGTCCGAATATTTGACTACAGTTGCATCCCTCCACGTAGGGGACATATTATACTCTCTAATAATTATGGTTAACCAAACAGCATCTTCACAGCGATATTTGTATGCTGGAGGCCAGGGCCTGTTTTTTTAAAAGATAAATAAGTTATCATTGCACTAAACTCAGAGAAAATTTGTGGACATCCGCGCAAAAAAACAAGCAAAAAAGGTCGTCCGGAAATTTTATCACTGCAGAAGACACAGAAAATTGCATTTTACCACTGCACGTTTTCATTTTATCACTGCACAATAATTTCTGTGTCACTGCACGTTAAAACAGGTCCTGCCCGAGGCCTACTTGTGCAATGTGCATGTGTTGATGTTTTTGTGGCATTGCACTACCTTAAGAGTCTAAGAGCCTGCTTTCCTAAAAATCAAATAATGTCCGTGCATTGATCCAAAGAAGTAAACTATGCACTTGTTTACTAAATAATACATTTTCTGAAACAGTGGGTCTATTACAATCAATCAATCAATCAATCAATCAATCAATTAATCAATCAATCAATTAGTCAGTCATTCAGTCATTCAGTCATTCATGCACGCAGTTAGTCAGTCAGTTGGTCAGTCAGTCAGTCATTTAGTCATTCAGTCAGTCATTCAATTAATCAATCATCAATACATTGATTGATCAATTGATACGTGTAAAAGTTTTAGTTATTCCTGTAGTTTCAACGTCTCAATCTCTAACCTTATTGGGAATTAAGTGGCGATATGATCAAGCATGATCCATCCGGTCGCTGTCTGGCAGATCGAAGGCAGTTACTGTACTTGTCGTCTGTATGACTGCTCCGTTTTCAGGCGGACGTGATTTTTTTTCATACAAAATGTATTAATCCTGTCTTTTTTCAGTGGACGATGATAGTGAGCTTCCGTTGAAGGCAACTGAGATCGAATACAACGTCGAACTGAACGCAGCATCTCATCACACGGACATGTTCGAGATGACGAAGATCCGGCAGGAGTCGGACCCGCTGCCTAAGCTCGTCGTACGACGCGGTCTTCCGTTCTTCCTCAAGTTCTGCTTCAACGACACGTTCTCTCCAGACACAAACGAGCTTCTGTTGACATTTCGATTCGGTGAGAAGCTAAAGGAGAATTATTGTTGGCTGTGGCTCCAGTGGTATATGAACATTCTCCCCTCCTGGACATAACCCCCCCGGACATTATTCCCCCTCGGACATTATCCCACCGGACATACCCCCTCCCCGGCAAATAGAAGTAATAGATCTTAATATATTTTGAAAGGTACTTATCGGTTATCTGATGCCATGGCTGCCGTCAGTATCGTTTAGGGTTAGTGTTTAGTGTCTGGTTTATGGTGTGGGTAATGATTATATAGTCAGAGTCCATAGAGTAAACAAAGGGGGGATTATGTCCGGCTGTCATTTCAATTTCAAAGGGTGTCCCGGGGGATAATGTCCGGGGGGATTATGTCCATGGGAGAGAATGTCCTACAATCGGCTCCAGTGGTCAGGGCCGTCTTTAACCAGTGCGGGGCTTCGGGCACCTGGCGGCCTGCGGGGCCCTAGACGTGAAGATCAATGTTGACAAGCAAAAAAGGTCATCTCCAACGTTTTTGAATGTTGACAAGCAAAAAAAGAAAAGGTAATCCTACGTTTAAAAAAGTACTTTGCGCGCGGCGCGGGGCCCCAAAAGATGCGCGGGGCCCCGGGCACTGTGCCCGAATTTTTACACAGTCAATGGCGTAGCGAGGGCAGAGGAGACAGAGGCGGCACTAATTATTAGGGTTTTTTGCGTCAGACTTTTTAGAGACTCAGTAAAGATGTAAAGACGCCCCTGCCAGTAGTCGACTCCGTTGTTTGTCAGTATTGGTCATAGGATGTAGTTTTGTAGGATTTCGTTATCCTATAGCGTACAGTACTTATCGAGCCTGCACAATTGAGTTCGTTATATCCAATATGGTACCATCCAATACCGTTGCGCATCACACGGGACCGTGTTCATTGCGGCGCTTTATAAACTATAGTGCACTGTACGCTATATATACCGAATCCGTTATAACGAAGTTCTACTGTAGTTGGGCACATTGGCCAGAATCGAATTGCTGGGTTTGTGACCGATTGACGCCAACGAAGTATTGGACTTAATTTGTTTTTTAAACTTTGGTGAAAACAAAGAAACTTCCCCAGTCAACAGATGAGAAACAAAGAGAGAGAGATGGGGGAGGGAGAGAGAGGGAGGGAGGAAGGGAGGGTCTCCGAGGGAGGGACGGATGGGCGAAGGGAGGGAAGAAGGGAGAGAGTGAGGGAGGGAGGGAGGCAGGGGAGGGAGGAGGAAGAATATTTTCAATGTTTGAATACAAACACTGATCCATTGACTGCATCTTGTTTGAAAATTGTCGGCCACAAATATATATGGTAAATCTTGGAATGACATAGGCCTACTTTGAAATAATTACCATTTTGATTCAGTCAGTCAGTCAGTCAGTCAGTCAGTCAATCAACAATGATTTGAGATATTTTCTTTCCATAATTATGATAATTGTTTCTATAGTATTAAGCAGAAATCTAGATTAATCGTTTTCTGAATTTGAGACGTTTCTGCCGACTGCTTAAACGGAAATGTTACAGTTTTTCTAAGATGCAATATTGCTGACTGTTCCATTTGCGCTCGCTTAATTAATTAACAAGCGGTCGTAATAGTACTGTATACTGTTCCTATTATAGGACAGGGAGCTGCGATCAGCAGAGGCAGCCAGATCACCGTCAGTGCAAACAAGGGCATTAAGCCTCACAACTGGAGTGCCGGGTTCAGCAAGATCGAGGACTCGATCGTTACCGTCCAGGTGCTGACGCCGAATGATTGCATCGTCGGTAAGTGTTCGCTCAGCGTCGACACAAAGAAACTGGATCCGAACGACGAGGAGGACAAGCACTGCCAGTCGAACGGCGATCATGCTACGGCCGGGGCCAAACAAGCGACCGTTCTGCGCTATCATCATAACGAACCAATCTATATTCTTTTCAACCCGTGGCTCAAAGGTTCGTAAGCACAGGCAACGTCTTTTTTTTATTACGGGGTGGCCAGTGAGTGTAATAGCAAACCTCTCTGGTTCTCCAATTCTTTTTATGGTCCAAGATTCACATCCATATATTAGTACTGGTGTTACACAAGTGTTGAGAATTCTTATCTTGTTTTCATCCCGACGTCATAACATACACTGGTCTATAAATATTCATAGTCTGTTCACGGCTGTTGTGTTATTGGAGCGATAATGGTGATTGGCTGTCGTGCACCAAGCGGTTATTTTAAGAACTTAATTTGTCAGATGAACACATCAGCTAGGTCGTACAGGGATAAGGCCTAATTGAATGATCGCTTTTAGAAATATTGTAAATCTGCCACAACAAAATCTCGTTGTAATGGACTTCAGTGAATCTGCGCTACTCAACTGTCCACTCAATGCAAATTAGCCGACTATACTGGCTTGTCGCTGTCTCTTTTGTCTTTTATTGGCTGCCCTTCCATTTGTCTGTAAAGCTTTGTGATTAGGGGCAGGGGCGTAGCGACGGGGTGCTATATCGGTATAAACAACCCCCTCAAAATCAAATTCCTGGCTACGCCCTTGATTAGGGAATGACCGGACGTATATTTTCCACCGGATATCGGATCCGGATATTTTGGGTCAGCATTTGCCGGATCCGGACGCGACGCGAATATTACTGGACAGGATTAGAATGACCCTACGAGTCTTGGATTCACAGGTAGACTTCGACTACCTGGGGTTGAAAATAAATAAGTATGATAACCATTTCCTCAGAACTAAAAAAAGACTCGTTGAACTATCGCACGTCCCACAAACATGAAGTGTTGTGACAAATTTCAAAATCACAATTTCGACTTCAAAGTGAGAGTCAAACGAAATCCACAAAGTTACAATCAGGGCCGGCCATAAGCCTGGGCAAACCGGGCCTGTGCCCAGGGCTCCGCTCCTCTAAGGGCCCCGCGCAAGCCAAGCGGGAGTGGGCAATACAGTACAACAGTACACCCCGCCGGGCGCCGGATACCCTCGCCTGGGGCCCCGCAGGACCCCTCGCCCGGTGCCCCGCAGAACGTAAGGCCGGGCCTGGATACAATTAAATAATTCGACACATAAATTTGAAAACCAAAGCAAATAATCAATATTCGTATTCGGTAGTTTCGTGACATAAGTATTCGCCGAATCCGGATATTGCCGAATACCACACTATATATCCGACGCCGGAATGAGTGTCCGGAGCGGTGTCCGGTCATTCCCCCCCATTTGTGATGTCCGCATTTCCTGTGATATCCAAATGTTTTCAGACGATCAAGTTTACGTGAAAGATGACAAAGTTCGAGACGCATACATCGTGAGTGACTTTGGCAAGCTGCTTGTCGGAAACTATAAGCAAATCGTCGCCATACCTTGGGCATTCGCTCAGGTAGGGAGGCTTGACAAATTATCAAAGTATTATCTGAATGCTTGTGAACTGCTGTAGAACAAATCAAATTCCTGGCTACGCCCCTGTCGCGTCCGTATAATGAATTCGTTCTTGGCCACCCTATTTTGCCATCATCACATCATCATCAGGGCCGCCAAGAGAATTCCTGTGCAAAACCCCTGACCTGGCAAGTCTGTGAAAAAGTTGACGACCTTTTTTGCTTGTCGGTCTTTATCAAACCAGAATTTTCCGGATCCACGCCGTTACCTGTAAAAAGTGTGAAAAAGTGCTGATGACCTTTTTTTGCTTCTCGCTCCGTTTTAAAAAGGAGATTACTTGATTACTTAACATGATTGGCCCTGGCCCCCTGACATTCCCCGGGCCTCTGTGCTCGTGATGAGAGAATGGCCTTTTTCCTTGTCAGTCTTTTTTAGGGTTCAGGCTATTGTTAATGCATCATCATCGGGCCTGGGCCCCCTGCAGGCCGCCGGGCCTCTGTGCAATTGCCCTCACCTGCTCCCCTCTCGGCGGCCCTGATCATCATCATATCATCATCATCGCCATCATCATCATCAGCAGCAGCAGCAGCAGCAGTAGCTCAAACTCCTCTCAGGAACCGTTGGGACCAGCATCTTGTCGAACGACCCTTTTCCAGTTTTCCCAATCATGTGCCACATAAACCACCTCCACCAAGAGTTAATCCCGTCCACTCTCTGATGATGTCGTCAAACCGTCGTCTTCTGGGCCTTCCCTGAGGGCGTGTTCCCTCCATTGTTCCCTCCATTGCAACGTCCCGAATTCTCTTCTCCTCCATGCGACCGATGATGCTCGACCAAACACCTGAAGCTTTCTGTTTTGTGGCAGTTTGAAAGAAACGTCCTGGATTGTTGTCTGCAAATGCTGGACGCAGTACACCTGGAGCACACGGCCAGAGGAAACGCAACGGTGGTTGTCCGCAACATCGCGTCGTTGGTGAGTCGCAGGCATGCTTAACGTAATGCTGTGCTCCTATCGGGTCATCATAAATTTTGACTGGAGCTGTAGTTAGTCTACGACGGCTGTACGTCGTGTGCGACCGGTTCTCGTCGGAACACCGAAGTTAAGCAACGTCGAGCGCGGTTAGGACTTGGATGGGTGACCATCCCGGGATCTAATCGTGACGCCGTCGGCCAACCAAGCCGTTCATCGTTTAGGCGTCGATAAATTGGTGGCAGCGCTAAGTTGCGATGGTAAAACGCAGGTCTAGAGAAAGTAACGGCAACCTATGCTCTAGATTAATGGCGGCGTAAGCCATCTGCGTCGCTGCTTGCCTAGTATCCGGAGATCAGCGCCGCAAACCCTACGCTCGTTCGAGTACGGGACCACCTTTACTTTTACGTAAGATCATCAAAAGACGATGGGTGTCCGGCTCCTCTTTTGTCAACAGGACTTGCCATTCGGATATAGCGGAGTTATGCAGCCACTGACCTTCACTGATGGGGTTTTCATAGATCGTCTCGAAAATGTTTCTATTTGCGATGTGCTGGATTATACAGATACTGATTAAGTAATTGTGTTGGAAATAGTTTTTTAGGCCTTGTAGGATTTAACATGCAAACGATTTTGACATTCTTGACATCATTAATTTTGACTAGGATCTTGCACGATTGAGATTTGGCGTGTCATTGACTGATGCTTGCATGCATTATGAAATGGCGCTATAGAAGTTTAAGATCAGACTAGATTAGATATATTGCAGATACATAAGAACCGTTATTACAGGTTTATCTTGACTGGTAAATCAAGGTTGTGAAAACTGTCGACAGTGGTAGGCTAATATTTGTTGTCAACGAAACAGAAATTGTCAATATGTTGCGGCATTGCTCTTAAATGTAGTTTGGAAGATGTATGTTTGCTGCTGCTGCACATCTATAGATTCATATATTAAAAAACCAACGATGGCATAACAAGTCTCTTGATACAATAATAGAAACACGGACGACAAAACAGAAGAGAGTTCATAACAATATTAAAACCACGATATATATATTATATATATATATATATATATATATATATATATATATATATATATATCAATGCAGCGGTGGCTCCAGTTCCAATGGTATTAGTTGAAGCCTCCAGAGAAGTTGTAAATATGCTGTTGGTAATTATACGTTGATGTCATGTTTATAGCTTGTGTTTTTTGTATCGAAACAGATACTAGATAGGTCGTTTTTCTCGGAACGATCATATTCTGACCAACGTGGACTTATATTTTTCTGCATTCTAAGCACTTACTTATGGCGTCGTTCTGTTAAAATGGATGCGCTGTGGATAGCCATAGCCTATGTGGTAGCGTCGTGAGGATGCGAATTATTCCGAATTATGCGCTGTCCATTTCCAGGAAGTGTTCTAAATACAGATTTTGTTGATCTACTGCAAGCATTTGGCGGATCAAAACAATCTCTGTATATATATATATATATATATATATATATATATATATATATATATATATTCCAGGCGACGTTTTAGTTATTTTTTTATTTTTTCGATATCCTGTAGATCACCACCACCAAAATGTAGCTTGAAGCCTTGAACCCCGACCACTGCATTAACTTAACTTAACTTAGCATGATTTAAAGTGGCTTAGAAAGCATTGCCTCCTGTGTGAAAGCCACTAGGAGCACTAACGGAGCTTGAACCCGCTCCGTCAGCCTGACGCTCCAGCACGTAACCCACTCTGCCATCTTCCGCCCCCATGGTTGTGCTTGGGTCAGGTCGGGTCAGGTCTGGTATCGATCATATACAGTACTAGTATATCAGTACCCGGTACTTGACATACGCAGTAGTTTATGCTCACAGATTTGTAATCTCTTTTTGGCATAAATTTAGTGTCTGTGTCAGCAAATGCAGGCTGTTTGTGTTCAAATTGGTTCAAAATATCTCGGTTCGATTGACATATTATGTTGTTTAGGGCAAAACATAGCATTGGTTTTCACGAAGATCATCGTTTTAGTTTGACATTATATCTTTGACGCAGCAATTAGACAGTACTTTCTCCTGTTGATGTCTCACATTCGTTCACAGTCAATCTGGAAAGTTGGTAGCCAAGCTGGATGCAGGCAAAAATTCCATTTGGGCAGGGGCGTAGCTACAGGGGGGCTTACCGGTATATATACCCCCGAAAATCAGACAACCTTAAAATTTTCAGTGTGTTTTTTTAAGATTTTCAAAGTTTTTAAAGATTTTTACCCCCACCATCACATTATACACCCAAATCAAATTCCTGGCTACGCCCCTGCATTTGGGGTAATTGGTAATGTGCCTTAGTGCCCCTCCCATCCACCAACCCATCCATCCATAGATGGATGGTGGGGATGGATAGATCCATGTTAGAATTAGGGGCGTAAACCACGGGGGACGGCAGGGGACGGGCCCCCTCTCAATAATTGGTGATGTTTTGCGCTTCTTTGCAGCTTTAACGATTATCACTAGTTTCTTGCTTCTTTAACCCCTTAACTGGGGATCCCGGATATATCTGTCCATTTTACATTGAGTTAAGTTAAATACACGGTTAAGGGGTTAATGTCCTAAAAGTCTCTGACAAAAAGAGTCATCACTAGATTTGACGGGTACATAGGGCCTACATTTTAAACACTTTTCTCTCCCCTCTCCCCCCCCCCCCCCAATGTTGGCGGCAGGATTACGCCAATGGTTAGAATGCGGTTTGAAATACTTATTGTTATTATTATTATTATTATTATTATTATTATTATTATTATTATTATTATTATTATTATTATTATTATTATGTGCACATATATATTTAGATTAACTCGTGCGAAGACAGCGGCGTTCTGTTGGCCGACTGGTCTGGTCACTACAAGGACGGCACCGCGCCAGCTGCGTGGCTCGGGAGTCTGGCGATTCTCGAGGAATTCTGGAAGAAAAAGCGTCCAGTGGGATACGGACAGTGCTGGGTGTTCGCTGCACTGGCTACAACCGGTACGCGAGTTTAATAATAATAATAATAATAATAATAATAATAATAATAATAATAATAATAATAATAATAATAATAATAATAATAATAATAATAATAATAATAATAAAGAAAATCGGCAGTATTCTATCACGACAATCTGGAGATTAAAGAGAGCCATCTAGGCTATCTATCTAGGTTAGAATTAAGGCCTTCAAACGTAAGGACTTATTCTACGCAACGTGTTCACATTTCCTTCATTTTCAAATCGTGCTTTGTTAAAAATATCGCTGGTATTTGTACTACCAATTGAATTTGGTATTCGGTGCATTGGCATTTAGTTTCAGTTTCCTGTGTGTTTGTGTGTGACGTCATCTAACAGAATTCTCGCACTATATATGACACCCGCGCTGCCCCCCATTTGTCCATTGTCTGTAGTCTGTCGCTGTCTCGGAATTCCGACACGTTGCGTCACGAACTATTCGTCGGCTCACGACTGCGACGGAACGAACGCCATCAACTACCACTGGAGCATCCACGGGGAACCGCTGGAGAGCATGAACTCAGACTCGATCTGGTGACTGTCTTCTGTCGACATCACGCACACGTAGCGTAGAATTCATGAACATAGAACGGATTCGGTCCGCAGGGTGGTCACCTGCTCCTCCCCAAAGGGGCGGAAGATGGCAGAGTGGGTTACGTGCTGGAGCGTCAGGCTGACGGAGCGGGTTCAAGCCCCGTTAGTGAGTGCCCCTATAGTGGCTTTCACACATGCAGTAATGCCTTCTAAGCCACTTTAAATCGTGCTATAAGTGCTAAGTTAAATCCACTACAGAAATTCTATTTTGCTGATTTCTCAGTATATGGCGAACGGCCAATGTAATTACCACCGACCTAATGGTACCAATGGGACCCACGCGTAATTACCTCCGTATTGACCGTTGGCTTTTGTACTTTGAGGACATTATAACGATGTTGTGCTCTTCGTGGCGTGGCGTGGCGTAGCCAGGATTTCCGGAAGGGGAGTTTTTTGGTTTTGATCGTAACCAACTTCGAAAAATCTTGACAAGCAAAAAAGGTCATCCTCAACAACAATTAATGCGCGCAAAGTTCCGCCATAAGAAAAATTGTCGTTTGATTGTTGATTTGTTGCCATCTGCTTCATCACAGTTATTAAGCCAATGCAGAACAATCAAATATGAGCTACAGCCATACAGTAAAGTCGTTCATTATACGCGAATACAGGGATGTTTTTACACCCCCATCACCCCAACGCCCCCCTCAATTTGAGACCGACACCACAACACCCCGCAATCTCAACTATGGGATGACCTTTTTTTTACTTGTCAGACTTTTTTGGCAGGGGACCCCGAGAATTTACCGACATCCCCCATACTGATAATCCTAGAAATAACCCTGCATGAATATGATTAATGTTTCGTCTTATTCCAGGAGCTTCCATGTTTGGAATGAGGCGTATATGACACGATTCGATATTCCTGGTTCAGTGGCAGGCTGGCAGGCGTTTGATCCAACTCCTCAAATAGCCAGCGATGGTATGGATCGCTTTGCATGCAATTTTTCAACAGAATTTATACAAATAATG
This sequence comes from Metaphire vulgaris, assembly GCA_018105865.1. Classification (NCBI taxonomy): domain Eukaryota; kingdom Metazoa; phylum Annelida; class Clitellata; order Crassiclitellata; family Megascolecidae; genus Metaphire; species Metaphire vulgaris. The sequence continues at coordinate 14,529,466 of CM030850.1, read as the reverse complement.
CGATAATAATAATAATAATAATAATAATAATAATAATAATAATAATAATAATAATAATAATGATAATAAGGCACTTTTATTACACCATCTGCCTACCTGGCGTTGTGCGACCGCGTCCAATTAGAATACCGTTGCTGAACACATTGAACACAGCTTGTACTTGGATGGATAACAGGGATATTTTTAAACTCCCTAACACCTCCCAACACCTCCCAACACCTCCCCAATTTGAGACCTACACCCCCTCTCCCCCTCTCCCAACACTTCCCTCCCCCCAATCTCAGCTGTGGAATGACCTGTTTTGCTTGTCGGATTTTTTTGCAGGGGACCCCCAGAATTTACCGACACCCCCAAATTGATAATCCTAGAAATAACCCTGATGGGTAACCATCCTGGGATCGAGTTGTGGTACCGGCGGCCAAGCCGTTCATCGGTTAGGCGTGGATAAATTGGTAGCAGCATTAAGTTGCGAAGGTAAAAGGCGGGTTAAGAGAAAGCAATGGAAAACTACTCTGGATTACTGGCCTAAGTCACCTGCATCGCTGCTTTTCTATGGTACACAGTGATCAGCATCGGATATCCTCTACGCTCGTTCAAGTACGGGACTAACTTGGCCTCCTTTAGCTTCACAGAGCACCACTTCTAATGTCCTGAGGCCGCCTCAATCAATGGGACTGTACACCAGATCAGACCCGTAAAAGACCGGGTCAATTCAGACCGCAGCCGGTGCATGGATAGGCCTAGAGCAGGACAGACGAGCAGTGTTTTATCCAGACTCCATGCCTTGGGGAGAATTGAGGCTTTCGGGGGCGGGGGGAATCGACTTGGTTGGAGGGGAAAAGACACAGTTCTATGCAAAATTTGTGTAAGTTCTGGGATTTTTTTGGAGGGGGGATTTGAGGTTTTGGGGGAAAATCTTCCCTCTTGACAGGCCTGTATATAAAACACTGCAGACAAGCAGTGGCGGTTCCAGGATTTCTTGGTGGGGGGATGTAATGAATTCATAGGAAGTTGGTGGGGGATGAAAAGAGAGGGGGAACTCAATAAACTTTGCCGAAAAAGAAAAAGGCTGACAAGCAAAATAAAGCAATTTTCCCTGAATTTTACTAGACTTTTACCGAAAAATAGGTCGACAGGCAAAAAAGGTCACCCGCAGTTTTCTCCCGTCGTTTTACTTGACCCTTACCCAAAAATAGTTTGACAATCAAAAAAATTCCGGTGGGGATGCATCCCCACTCAACCCCACGTGGAACCGCATTGAAAGCGCCAAGGGGCCAGAGAACATGATTTAAATTACCAATATTTTACATTAGATTTTGACATGCAGAGTTGCAGACGGCTGTGGAGACCCTTCGCGTTCCTGGGACTCTCGAGAAAAATGCCCCCTTTCTTGCCCTCTCTGCATCCCGCGCATAGAACTGCGGAACTGTGATGTTTTTCCAGGCATCTACTGCGCCGGGCCATGTCCGGTGGAGTCGATAAGACAGGGCGACGTCCATCTGCGCCACGACACTGCGCTTCTGTTTTCCGAACTGAACGTCAATCGATTCCACTGGATTCTTCGCGACGACGGATCGTGGAGAACTATTCTGCAGAGAAACATGTCAGCTTCTGTTCGTCTTCTCTTCTGTTTGTTGGGGGGGGGGATTTACACAGTGGCGTATCCAGGATTTCCAGAAGGGGGGTTTGGTTTGCGGGTTTGACGGTGACCAACTTTGGAAAAATCATGACGAGCAAAAAAAACGTCATCGCCTCTAGGTTTTTTAGGTGACAAGCAAACAAATCTTTCGGGTCCAGCCAAGGAGGGTTTTCACCCCGAAAATCGCGTAAAAAATTAAAAATTACAAATGCATGGAAACTCATTAAAAATAGTTTGTCCTGGCAGCCAAGGGGGGTTAACCCCCTCCCAAATCCCCCTTGGCTACGCCACTGAATGTAGGCCTACATCTTAGCGCATGACTGAAACTGTTTGCTTTCTTGTTAAAATAAATTGATCGAGGGGATTCTCCCCGAAGAACATATTTTTTAGAGTTAATAGTTTCACGCAAAACTGTGCCAGTTGTAAATACTAGTTTTTTTCATGGGCTTTAGATGAGCTCTGTAGACGTTTTACTTACAGGGAAATCCCATTAATGTGGGCGCATATAGGCCTATAGCATGTATCCAGTTCATTTGACTGTCCAAAACTTAATAGGTCCTCTGTATTCAGTTAACACGGACTTTGGAAGCTTTCTTCAGGTCTCCAGAAGTCAGTCGTAATAAGGGCGTTACAGTAGCCTATATAAAATGCACAGCGATAATTTTGTCTTGTTATTTTTTTAAAAGTCAGAGTGGGCTTACAGCGTGGTGCAATGAAACCGGTACCAGTGGCGTAGCCAGCTTGTGCAAAGTGGGGTTGTTAAATGGAGGCACTATGCAACTGAATACAAGCGGGGGCCACGGCCATCCCCCTCACTGCCCCACCTTAAACCAAAAGCCAACGGATTTACATAAATTGTGTTGGTCATATTTTTTGAAATGGAGTTTTTTGAACAACCCCAAACAACCCCGTGGCTGAGCCACTGGCCGGTACCAACGTGTTTCAGTGGATATATTTTCTCAGCCCTTTGAGCTAAAATGCATGAAATTTGGCACACCTCTGCAGTATTATGTCCTGAATGAAGCCGTTCGGGGTTTTCTTTCAAATTCCAAAGTGAAGCGGCGCCACCTAGCGAAAACCAGGCTAGGTGTAGGATGCAACCATCGAAAATATAGGAGCTACTGTGTTCGATTGCTGAGTCGCTGACATTAGTTTTGTTGTGACACCCTGTATATTTATTAAGCTTTGGACTATCTTTTAGTAGTTAGGTTATCTGCAAAATTCCAATGTCTTTTATTAACCAACTGAACTTCATTTAACGTTCGACTTTGATTCGATGATTCCAAGCATGAATTCCAAGTATGTGAAACTGTATAGAGCTGGAAAAGCAGTGGTAACGCATTCGCCTCTTGACGAGTCCGCTCCAGAGGGCAGTCGTGACTACATCGACCTCACTGACCAGTACAAGTGCCCCGAAGGAACGAAAGAAGAGAGAGCAATGCTGCTAAGGGCCAACACCTGGGCAACAAACATGGGGGTGTTCGACAAAGGAGAAGGAGTATGGTCACAGTTTCATCGTTGTTATAGGCCTATTTACTATTTACACGTTTGAAGAAGAACACGCCCAAAACTTTGTAATAATAATAATAATAATAATAGTAGTAGTAGTAGTAGTAGTAGTAGTAGTAGTAGTAGTAGTAGTAGTAATAATAATAATAATAATAATAATAATAATAATAATAATAATAATAATAATAATAATAATAATAATAATAATAATAATAATAATAATAATGACAGGGTTTAGAGTGGTTCAATAGGGTCTGCCCTGTGTGATAGCCACTATGTTCCACCCATCCATTCATTCACATTATGGTCTTGCTGTGTAATCTCATTCTTTGCCCTTTTGTCCTCTGGTAGGTTTGTTCCTGCTTTCTCCATCTTTATTTTCTTGTATTTGAGTCTACAAATAGCAACAAAACTTTGCAGCATACAGTTACTACACTCACTATTTCTACAATACTCTTTTCTACAGTCTAATAGTTATACAAGACCAACCATTGCGTATTTGTATACATTGCCGTATAATTGGATTTAGAGGCTGTCCATTAATTACGTCAACAGATTTTGGGCAATTTTTGACCCCCTTGTCAACAACTGCTAAACTTTCAGTGACCCCCTATAATTATGTCAAAAACTTTTGACCCCTCCCCCGATAAGACGGGTCCCCCTGAAAAGTTTAGAAAGTTATTAGTTTTGCGGTGATGACCGTTTTTCCATTTCTGCTCGTCAAATGTCAAAATGTGGTTTGGTGATGACCTTATATTGCTTGTCAGATTTCTCTCCATTGTAATAAATAGTATTCCATGAAATTTCCTATTTTTGATTAATTATTTATAAAAAATGAAATTATTGACGTCAACTTCTCTTGACCAGGGGCGTAGCCAGGAATTTGATTTGGGAGGGTATAAATATTTGGGGAGGGGGTATAAACCTTAACTATAAACCATATAAACTACATATAACCACATAGAACAACATATAAATCACATAAAAAACTTTAAGGTAGACTGATTTTTGGGGGGGTGGGGTATATATACCGATATACTCCCGTCGCTGCGCCCCTGCTCTTGACCCCTCTGTCAACAGCTGTCAAACTTTTTCAAATCCCTCCCCTATTTTGTTGACGTAATTAATGGACATCCCCTTATGTAGCACCTCTATACAGAGATGGATCCAGTGATTGAGTTTTGGAGCATTTAGTGTTTCATTCTCTATTCTACCATGTCTTTACCCTTCCACATACATGTAAATTAACCCCTTAACTAGGCAACTATTTGTAACTCAATGTAAAATGGACGAGCGTTACTCGGGGCACCCAGTTAAGGGGTTAATGCATTTTACTGAAATGTTTTAAAGGGAAGAAAAGCAGACACTCGCTAATTTACGCATGCCTTTGTAACTTGTTGTCCATCTTCCGTGAAGAAATATTTTGGAGTGAGTTGGGGGTGAAGGGCTTATGCCCTCTGTTTTTCATGGGCGCAAACATGACCCATGTACTCATGTCCTGACACGAGTATTTTTTGCATAGGTCGTGTCTCTGTGGTTTGGGACATGGGTGTTTTTGGCTCTAAAATTAATACAATTATGTCAGAGCCCCACGATAGGACAATATTATTGGGGCATGACCGTTTTTCAGACCAGGTTTACGCTCTACTCTGCCCCCCTCCCCTCCCCATGGTTCCGTCCACTCCTCTGTATTATTATATTTGTTTAGCTTGAATCATGATTGAGTTCCTGCTGATATATAGGCCTATATGGTGTGCAATTGACTTCACAGAGAGAGTTTATATCTACGCGTTCGTGCGTTATATTTAGGACGTTAGAATTGCACTGAACCAAAACACCGAAGTCGTCGCAGGAACGTCTTTCGACGTTTTCGTCCAGCTGCAGAACAGAAGTCGCTTCGACAGAACCGTCAAAGTCACGCTGACCTTGCTGTCAACCTACTACACCGGACACAGGAAGTACAAAGTCAAGTCACAGACATCCGACGTCGTTGTCTGCCCTCTCAAGAGTAGGCTACGTCGGCCATTGTAGTTTAATTGTATCAGTCAGTCAATCAATCAAACAATCAATCGATCCATCCATCAGTCGATCAATCAATTTCTATGGCGCCAATATCAGAGGAGGGAAGGCGACAGAAGTGGTTACACGCTGGACAGGCACACACTGACGGAACAGGTGCAAATGTTAACTGAAACTGAAACTTTAGTTTCGACAAGTGCAGTTGTTACGCAGTTATTCAACTGAATTCGCGTAAGCACCATCCGTCCACTTCGTTCACATTGTGTGATGCAATTTGCATGAAATGAATAATATACAGTATAAAGTACTCAGTGGCGTAGCGTGACTTTTGGGGGCCCGGGGGGGGCATCCTTGAATATGGGGTCCCCAGGGTGGCTGACGAACAAAAAAGATCGTCGACTCGGACGTCGCATGGTAAAATTAGAAAAACAAACCACTCTTAGGGGGCCCCCCTCTCCCGGGGCTGTCTGTAAAGTGCCCCCTCCCCGCCCCCCTCACGTTACGCCACTGAAAGTACTGGCATAAATGGTTAACTTGAACAGTAATAGAGAAATTTATATTTGTTATTCTTTGAGACATATACATTGGCTGCAATTGTGTATGAGAACATTTCCATATCATATAGGCCTAAGGAAGCTGTGATTTTTGCCAAGACATTTTTACGGTGAATTTTAACTATGGCATAATATAAATAATCATAAATCATTTCAGGTGAACAGATATCAATGAGGGTTTTAGGGGAGGACTATGCGTACTACATGTCCGACTGTTCCACCTTCAAAATATGTACAATGGTCCGAGTCATTGAAACCGATCAGCTATTTGTCGATTGCACAGACTTCTGCGTGCTGTGTCCGAAGTTGGAGATTGAAGCAAGTTTTACTGATGATGATAAATTATGCTTTTGTAAATATACAGTATAGTAGTATAATAGTCGGGAGCGGCGCTGGGTTTTGTTGGCTGGGTGGGTCTAAGGCAATCTACGCAACCAGGACCCGGCTCAGACTACCTCTCCCCCTCCCCTCCCCAAAATCAAAATTTCTCTGCGGATCTGCACGATTTGTTTGTGTGGCCCTGCCCGCTGGGTGGGTCCGGACACGCGGACCCACCCCCTAGTGCCGCCCCTGATAATAGTACTGCTTGTATTTTCTTAAAAAGAAACTTCAACAGCGTGTGGAAGAGTGCTATGCTCATATTAGCTTGCAGATTATTGCACACTGTTAGGTGTGCTAAGACATCATTTGGAAAATTACAATTAATTATGTTTAGTACTCGTGCCTAAGTGCTATCAGGGTGCTAGATTGGTCTCTATAATTGCTATTAGACTGTAAATTATTGTAGAAGTAGTAAGTAGAGCAACTGAATGAGGCACTGATGACATTTTATATTGCAAAGTTGTGTTGTTATTTGTAAATTCAAAGAGAAGAAGACAAGGAGGAGAATACAGGAACAAACCTACCAGAGGACAAGAGGGCAAAGAATGAGGTTACACAGCAAGACCATAATGTGAATGAATGACCGGGTGGAACATAGTGGTTCTCATACAGGGCAGATCCTACTGAACCACTCTAATCTCTGTTACTCTTATTATTATTATTATTACTTATTATTATTGTCGTCGTTATCATGATTACTGTTAGTAATATCGTCTATATACAGCAGTGACCTCATGATGAGGCTATACAGTAGGTACATCAGCAATAGTATCTATCATATTGAAAATATTGGTTCTTGTTGTTAATTCTTTGTGGCAGGTTCCAGAATTGACCCAAGTTGGCAGAAGTTTTGATTGTACGATCAAATTGGACAGCCAGATGCCAATCGATCTTACAGACTGCGAGTGGATGATCGAATGTCTCGGAGTTACTCCAGCAACAAAGATTGCGGAAAAGTTAGCATTCTGATGCACTTGGAAAGATCGTTCTGCAATAAAATGGCATATTTTCCATCTTGCTTATCATTATGTCGTTTTCAAATGACGACATCTGTGGGGAAAAAGTGTTGTTATAACTTAGGACACCTTCTTTAGGAAGTTATAGTTTTGGAATTCACAGATTGCAGATGTAATCGAAATGTCTGTGCTTTATTATTTCACACAAAAGCTATTGCAGCTAAGATGCCTACTTCAGATCATAGCTGTGACGTTCAAGCGTTTTGAACTTTATTATTGTTTGAACTTTTTGAACTTTATTAATAAGGCTTTAAAGTTCATAAAGTTCAATTCAAATTATCACTGCAAAAGCCAGGTCGTATGAGAGAAATTGGTCAGCATTTGAATTTATACACACACAAAATGCAACATTCTCTAATTTAAGACAGTTGAGAAGATTGTAAAAGTGCATTGTAACTTACGACTGGTGGATAAGTTCGAAAACATCTGCTATGCATATAGTTATAATAGGCCTACGTCGACTGGTCTTCTGAAACTGAGTCATCTGACGAGGACTAAATTGGAAATTTGAACTTTTCTTAACTTTATTTTTTCTTGAACTTTATTGAACTTTTATGAACTTTAAAAAAATTTCTTTGGACTTCACAACTATGCTTCAGATGACTCTGGATTGAATTAAGCAACAAGAATTCAATTCAGGGCAATTTACTTCCACTTTCTTTTGCTTGTCGGCACTCTTGTGTTCTGAAAATATCAAATTGTCTTTGGAAAATTCTCATAGCCAAAGACTGTTGCAAAGTACCGATACACTATTTTTTAATGCAATACAGTTGAGACTCATTATTTAAAACTTAGAATAAATTATGTAAACCTTGGAAAGGTTAGAAACCTCATTCAGATGTGTATTTCTAGCATTATTTCTATGGTATTATTGTTATTATTACTATTATTATTATTATTATTATTATTATTATTATTATTATTATTATTATTATTATTATTATTATTATTATTATTATCGTCGTCATCATCTTCATTTACTGTTATAATGTTATTTCTTTTGTTAATACAGTAGAATCCAGATATATCAAACTTGCTTATATAGAAATCTCAGTTATATCTATCGAAGCTGTTTTTCAGTTTCTGTCAATCAGAATTCCATGGGATATACTGCAGTTACATACCGTATATCAAAGTATTTATCACGGTCCCTTTTGCCTTGATGCAGTGGGATTCTACTGTATTCCGGTTGTTCTTACCGCCCTTGCTAAGTTATTACATTTTTGATGTTATTATTTACCATTGGCAGAGTTACGGGGACATGGGGAGGGACGCTGGGAGCCTGGTCCCCTATACTGATTGGGACCAGTTGTGAGTTTTACCAAAACCGGTGGGAGGGGGTTAGAGGCAGTGTTTACTCTAGGCCGTTTCCGGGGGAAATTGCCCTTCCCCCCCGGAAATTTCAAATTCACCCCGGAAATTTTGGAATACTACATGGACTAACAGCAGCCTTTAGCAGAATTCCCCCCGGCTTTGTCAGTTCCCCCCGCCTTTTCAGTTTCTCCCCCGGAGTCCAGGAGTCTAGATTAAACACTGGTTAGGGGTTGTATTAGACCAAGGAAAATGCACCGGATAGTAAAGTTTTTCAAGTATTTGAGACGACAACCATTTCTGCTCGTCAATTTAGAACCCCAGTACTCCGGAATCCTGGCCATGCTACTGTTATCTACAATAACAACTGCTACTGTTATTATTGACAGAGACTTGGAACCGTACGCTCAGGTGCAGCTGAATTTTTCCCTGAATCCACAACGTCTTGGCAAAACCATCTTCATGGTAAGCTTCAAGTCCAAACAGCTGATGGGAGTCTATGGAACTCGGGAGATAGACGTCACACATTGAGAGAAATGAGTTTCTATTCGTCCGAAATGGCACATTAATTCTGCGAGTTTTACTTTCTAGTATTGATTGCATTTGTAGTGGGCGACATAGCTTGTATATTTTGAAGATTCGTAATTGTCAACAGTATTACTAATATTGCTGTATTTATAATTTAGTTACAGCAGGATGCGTATGTTAATTATAGTGTACGATCATCAAGGATACCGGTAATCTCTTTTTTAAACTTTTTAATGAATTGCAAATATTGATAAACAGACAGACTTATCATTTGAAAGCTCTTTGCTTTGAACTTCTTAATTTTACATTGACGTTTTGTCAACCAGGGTTGTTTACTTTTAAATATTTACAAAATAAAGTTCAGTAGTCTTATAGTGTGTCGTCATTAAATGCATAGCAGATTTTTGTTGTTGAACATTAGTGACCTTGTGGCAGTAGCAAATTCTCATTATATCAAAAAACCTTTAATCATCTAAAGCTGCACTACTATTATAATGATGTAACTTTTGTAGATATTATCGGTTAAAGCAATCAGAAGTTTTGAAATGTACACATTTTTGTTAGGCCCCATTTTTATTTTCCAAATTCTAGTTGCATTCGACTGAATAAGAACATTCTTTAAAATTATTTTCTTATTGCAAACTAATCTTGTGAGTATTCCAACAAAATGAAGCATAGCACTAAGGAAAATGTCTCCATTATTACAGATTTGATTGTGAACAGAAAAGCTTGTGCCAAATAAGAAAGAGACTGAATGACACTCTCATACCTAAGGAGAGGTTATATCATAATTTACCAAGCTTTTTAATTAAAGGTCTTTAGCATAAAGGACCATAGCATTTGAGAAGGAAATTCTTAAGTGCTACTAGTAATCTAGGCAATCAAGATTGCTCACAGAAGATTTCTTGTGAATGAAAAAAAACTATAACAAAATATTCTCACAATAAACTGAGGAATATAAAATACAATTATTCCAAAACCAAATCTTCAACTAATACACAAGAGAAAAGCTTAACTTCCTTCCAACCACCACAACCTAAATAAATTTATCCACCAAAGTAATTTTGCATCACAATGACAACCAAACCATTACCGCGTACTGGTAATGCTATCTTGTTCTAAGTCCTCAGAAAGTGACAATAATAACTCGATCAAAACTAGCTAAACATTGCATACTTTTCTCTCATTATATACAGCAGTACATCAGTTAACCTCACTGCAATATTTCAATACATTACACAGAAATGTATGCATTTTAATGGAATGAAGAGAAAAGTTACCACTTAAATGGAATTCCAAAGCAGGCTGTGTAAAACAAGTACAAGAAAATGTGATGGAAGACCATAATACCACATTAATACCGCTACAATCACAACACCCTATGATGCAAGTTCAACTAGTTGAAACCGTGATTTTTACTATTAGAAAGAAAATTGCAACTTAACTAGAAATCTGGAAATATTCATTTGAAACTAACAAACATTAAATTTTGTAAGAATATAAGATGTTTCAAAGAGATTTTCATATATTGTACAAATCTCGATCATTTTCTATGAATGACCCTTTGAAGATACTGGCAACCTATGCATGGTCACGCAAGCTGATGTACTTCAGAAGGTCAACAACGCGACGACTGTAGCCATACTCATTGTCGTACCTAAGTCAAAGCAAAACCATCCCTGTGTATTTTACTTCCTCGGACATGATACCAAGAGAAAAATTACCTTCTAACATCACAATCACAATCGAATGGGGGGGGGGTCCCCGTGGCTACGCCACTGCTGTTCTCAAAATTACGAACTCCAAAAATTAAATGGCTAAGCTAATAAAGAACTAAATTCTAAATAATGGCATCATAAATCTGAAATCACTAAGGTCTTGTATAAAAGTGTAAATTGCAAAAAAATATCGGATGAACTGAAAGCATCAGTGATTTTTGTTGTTGCAGGAATTAATATTGATACCAATAGAGACTTTTGCAATTTAATCCAGTTTCAAATCAATCTCCATAAAATGTGATTTATTTCAAATCAAAATCCACAAAAATGCGTTTAAACTCAATTTTGGCTTTTCCTATGTGTGCAGATTTCTACAGTCATTTTAACCCTAACTAAACGTAACAGTTAAGCAACATTACCTTTAAACATCTCCGATCACTGAAATGTGTAAATATAAATTCGAAAACTCCCAACTTGAAATTCCAACCATTCCTAGAAATTTCAAAATCCGGCTCAACCACTGCTCTTCCAAAACAGTCGACGAACACAAAACTTACCAGGATACCAGCTTCACAAAGTTGTTGTTCAGCGAAATTCCAGCTTTGGCGTCAAAGATGCTGCTGTAGGTGCTTGTGATAAAGTCCGACGACACGACCTCGTCCTCGGTGTAGGCCAGGATGCCCTTAAGCCGAGCGCTCTCTGAGGCCTCTTGGATAACGGCCTTGATCTGTTCATAAGTGGCCTTCACGAAATAAAAGATGCAATCAAAATCTACTCAGATTCAAGATATTATAACTTTGCAATATACAATAACTAACATTAATTCCAATTCAACATCAAGTACAACAAGAGCTTTTCACTGCATAGGCATTTCCCCATAGTGGTTGGCCAGAATTCCTTCGTACTGCACAACTGGTTGATTGCAGAAGAGAGAATGTTGCAATGTGAACAAAAAAAATGTCAACAAATCAGAGACATTAAATCTAAGGCTGGGCCGAATAGGAGTTTTCAGCTATTCGGATGAATATGAATAGTTGGATTCACTATCTATTCAGTGAATACTGAATATGAATAGTATGTGCAACACCCCTCCCATTACAAGTAGCCATATTGCTATCTGCAACAGTGCCAAGCACTACTATTATAACTTATAAACAAGTGGTTTAACTAGTATATTTGACCCCAAAATGGACAGAATTATTCTTTTAGTGCATGTGATATGAATAATACATGCATTCCTTCAGCGCTACTTGAAAGCTGGCCAATGGAAACAAGCATATTCGTCAGCATTTGAATTTACAAAGCTGAAGAATTAGTCTTTAAACTAACACAACACACACCGTATGCAAATTTTGAACGTCACGTGACCACTATTCAAATTCGTTTTGACCAGCACTATTCGGACGAATATGAATAAACTAATTGTCACACTATTCAGTGACGGCAAATAAGCAAATATTTGGTCCAGCCATAATAAAATCATAACACAAATCAGTGCTATGCCATATTTCCTCAAAGGCAACTCTCAATAATAAACAGTATTGCAGAAATATGCTGACAATAGAGTCAAACCAAATGACTCTCCTCTCAATGTCAATTTCTTGAAGAGTCAACATGTGGTCATGTCAAACTCCTGGGCACCATCCATAAAGTACATCACTCTTTTTTTCGCCACTTTTGACCCCTCCCTCTGTCACAAACTGCCACAAATATCGGACTCCCCCAAAAGTACGTCACAAATGACAGACCCCTTACAGCGTTGCCCATAAATTACGTTACACAGGTTTTCTATTTACTATATTCAAGTTTCTCATTCAATTTTCTGCAGTAAAACAAATATTTAACTTCCAACAGTGATAACGAATATAATTGAGACCTAAAATTTTAAAGTATCTTGGGCAAAGTGTTAATGAGCAATTAAAAACGTTTTTACTATACCTCCTATCAGGTATATTTGTTTTCTTTTTTATACAGAAAGTGTGACATCATGCTGTTCCACCTTCCCCCTGTCACAAACTGTCACACTTTCTTAGACCCCCTCATCCCTTGAGCATGATGTACTTTATAGACGCCCTGACAATGCCACTGATCTTACACAAATATAATAGTCCCTTTAAAGTCGACATGAAACAGCTTAGCTTTACTTCCTTGCCAAAATGTTGCAATACAATTCAATCTCACTCATGTGCACCAACTTTCAGATAAACAGTCTCCCACGAGAACTGCTAACAGATAATCCTGTGTATTTTTAATTACTGATAAACCAGTAATACGAGTAATTAAAGGTAATTAACCGGTAATATGAATTAGCACAATGATATCCAAGGATAATAAACAAACAGCAGAATCACTTCTGGTTCATAGTACAGGGTGGTGCAAAAAAACCGGACTAGTCACATTTAGGTTTGCATTTAATACAGTCCAGGTTTTTTGCACCACCCTGTAGATACATCAGAACTTCATTATTATGTACTTAGTGGGTCTGTAAAATTTAATACGTTATATCCTTATATCCAATACCATTCAATATGTTAGCGCGTCACAAAGGATCATACATTGCAGTAAGCTATAACCAAGAATTTGTCATAATTGAGTGCGTTATAATGAAGTTCCAACTTATCGTTTAGCAGAATCAGAGGCATAGCAGCCATATGGACAACCTGGCCAAATGCCAAGGGCCCCCAACCCGAGAAAAAAATGTTTTCCCACAAAGTTGTAAAGACCGGCAAGCAAAAAAAAGGTCGTCAACATTTTCCCAAACTTGTCAGATCGTCTCTGGAAAGGGCCCCCTGCCCGTTTTTCGTTCGTCAAGGGCCCCCGAACATATTGCTACACCACTGAGCAGAATACGTACTCCCTTCTCAATTCGGCAAGTAAGGTCGACGACGGACACATCTGGAACAGGCACACGGAAAGCCATTCCAGTCAGCTTTCCATTCAGTGACGGAATAACTTTTCCGACAGCCTTGGCAGCTCCGGTGGACGACGGAATGATGTTCTGAGCGGCGGTGCGACCGCCCCTCCAGTCCTTGTTGCTCGGTCCGTCAACGGTCTTCTGCGTGGCCGTGTAGGCGTGGATGGTCGTCATCAGGCCCTCAATGATGACGAATTTGTCGTGGACCACCTTGGCCAACGGTGCCAAGCAATTGGTCGTGCATGAAGCATTACTGTCAACAGAAGTAGCTCTTAAAGATCAAATGTATTTGTCTCTTATTTCCATATTGTCATGAACATGTTAATTATTTCCAATGTAAATAAAACAATGGTATCACAATGGACTGAACACATGCACTCAGAATGGAAGAAATAAAAAACCCAAAACAAATTTCCAACTACAAACCAGAAGGAAGAAGATCTAAAGGAAGACTGAAAAGACGATGGGTGGACGGAATTGGAAGAGGATCTGCACATGGCAGGGATGAATCTCAACGGAAAAACTGACGGAAGACACCGAATGACTTTGGAAGAAATAACAAACTACAGAGAACTTTGGAGAGATGTCATGGAGAAGTTGATAGCTGGACACAGCTGGAGAATGAAAACCTGACCTGACCTGATATATTGCAATACCAACAGTAAGGTTAGCTGGCCTGATATCCTCGACTTGACCTGGATCTTGTGTGACTGTGATTTGGCATACCATTCATTGACTGATGCTTCAACGCATTATGAACTGGTGCTATAGAAGTTTAACATTAAATTAGAGACCTCGCTGTAAATGACATGTTTCTAGTGCAAAAGTGAAGCCAATTTTAGAAATTCAAACTACAAACCAACTGTTAAACACATTAAGACTGCAAATTTCAAAATGGGTCTGCAAAAATTTAAATCCTAAAAAATCAGAAATGAACTAAATGAAATAAAATTAATTAACTTAATTAACTGCATTATCATTAGAAACTCTGCAAACAATGGCCAGGCAAAGAATTCCTGGGCGATTAACCCTATGACCACGACAATCCATATAACCATTATGTTATTAAATCAAAACATAAATTTTACGGGGTCAAAGTACATTTTAATCTTAATGTGAAACTGGTAAAACACAACTAGAAAACATTTTCTCAAATTGGAATAACAACTCTTTCTTCACTGGGAGTTAGAAAGACATATCTCATAATAATAATGATTCATAACTGAAATTTCAACCTCAACAGTCCACAAAATTGTACAACCTCAGGAAATTATGAAAACATTTACAAGAAATCTTTTGTTTAGGTCAGAAACATATGCTATTCCAAATGATAAAAACTCTTGTCTACCTGATAACAGTCATCGACGCGGGGTCATACGTCTCCTCATTGACTCCCATCACAAACATCGGGGCGTCAGCAGATGGCGCTGTGATCACGACCTTTTTCGCGCCGGCCTCAATGTGCACCTTCGCCTTTTCTATGGTAGTGAAAATTCCAGTTGATTCAACAACATATTCTGCACCTTCCTTGCCCCATGGGATAGCCTTCGGGTCTCTTCTATAAGGGACAAAAAATGCACAAAACTGGTATTATAGTATCTTGAGAAATGAACAAGCTGTATGAAAATATGAAAACACTCTTCATAACAGACACAATCGCTAACTCACTCATAATCATAACCCCCCAACTGCAGCCATTGTCCTCTAAATATGCCAACATGATGCCAATGTTAACCCTTAAACCAAAAGATACTTTGTAACTACTATATGCAATCTAACCAAGTATACTCGGTTAAAGAGGTTTAAAGGTTAATAATCACAATTTTATGTCACTGCCGACCACTGGGACACTGCCACAGACATTCAACAAAAACAAGATCACCATGCCAGTAGAGTCTACATCTAATTAATCTCAATTCACTTTTAGGATTATATATATTATAGGAGGCTTCAACCAGTTAAATTAATATGTTTTAGATAAAAAATTTCTAAAATCCAGAAGACTATTTAAAATTTATCCATTACTGTCATAGAAAGTTTCTGTATAAACACCTGTATGAACTCTCTATACTATGTCCTTCCTTCATAGTCTGTCTTACAGTTTTCCATGTTGACTGATCTCTGGAATTGACCTGGTTTTTTATGAATGGATTTGGAGTACCATCGATTGATACCCTTGAGTAAATATTAGAACTGGTGCTACAAAAGTGCATAATTATTATTATCATCCTCGCTTCTTTCCAAACCTCAAGTTAAGCTTGAGTTCAGGTCATTACCATGCTGCAAAGAGAAAAACAAAGGAAACTCCTCCATCTACATGTATTTGGACACATATGCAGAAAGAAAGAGGACAGAAAGATCAAAGCTCTGATGTTTGGAATAATGGAGGATGCCAATAAGAAAGGAAGACCACACAAGAAATGATGCGAAGATGATATTGAAGAATGGTGTGGAAGCAGTTTACAAGATCTGAGTCACAGAACAATTAACAGGAAAGAATGGCAGAAAACTGTAGAGATGTCATTGTACAATGTACACCAACGGGCAATCAATCATTCGATCAATCAATCGATCAATCAATCAATCAATCAAAACAGTTTATTCCTCAACAATGTAAGGATACAGACAGATTATCTTATACATGCACATCTTGTAATCACAATGACTCTGGGGAGCCCATGGTTAATGATGATGCTAATAACGGATCATTATTTGGCATATGTAATATTCAATTTAGTGAACATTGATTGTTATTCAGGTGCAAATCAGCTTGAACACAGTTATGATAATAACAGCTAATGGCTGTGAAAGAATCTTACATACTCCATGTAAACACTAATGGCGTTTCCGTTGACGACCAGCTTGTTATCTGCAGCTTCCACAGTTCCTTTGAACTGTCCATGAGTGCTGTCGTAACGAAACATGTAAACCTAAAAGTTGATCAAATGCTTTAACACTTGTAATGTAACATAGTAGAATATCTGTATAGTGCCTTCCCTGAAGAACCACTGCAATTATATTGATTAACACTCAAAGAAACTGACCCCAAAGTCAATCAGCATGGTCAGGCAGTCACTATTCTCTGCCCACACAAATGAATTTTCGACAGAAAGATAAAATAATTTGAAAAGACAGAAGAACAAATTTGGCATACCATGTACTCTGGATCAATGAATGGATCGTTAATGGCAACAACTTCCAGTCCACACTCCAGAGCATTGCGCAAAACAAGGCGTCCGATACGACCAAATCTGGCGAAAACAAATGTTTAAGATTTTCCTTACCATAACTAAAACTGGTTAACTTTACATTTTAGGTTATTTGCAAATTATTAAAACAAGACTATCATCTTGAGTTTCTAAATTGAGAACCACTTATTAACCCTTAAACCCCTGAAACTGAGCACACTCGGCTACATTGCATATAGCTAAAAAGTATCTATAAGGGTTAAACAGTAAAGAAATTTGGTTCATCATGACATAATTGCATGATAAATGATAACATCTACCAGACCAATGATACACAGGCTTTTTGACCTCTTGTCCCAAACCATTAGAAAATTCTTCAAATTATTTACAAACAGATAGAAACCTGAATGCCAACAACAGCTAGAAACCAACCAATGGAAATCCACTTGGCACGTGATATTTAATACCACATCCATGCACAGCACATCTTCCGTGGAACTAGATACCATATACATATATATAGATATATATATATATATATATATATATACATATATATATATACATATTTCCATAAACCATACCCATTAATTCCAATCTTTGGACCCATTTTCAACCTGCTTTTGGAATGTTCTACAAAAAAGCAAGCACAATTTGTGTTTCTAGCATATTGTAAGCCTACAACCTGGTTCTGTCAAGAATCACGTCACTTTAAATAAAGGTAACATAATTGACAATATGGTGATGGCGATGTTGGTGGTGATGGTGGAGAAGGAGCACAATTATAGCACCAGTACTGTTAATGCATGAAGGTATCAAATGGTACTGTAATCTTAAATCTATACGATGCACATGAAACTAAATTCATATAAATGGCTCTTTACGCTCAAACAGCCAAAGCTTTTCTTCTAGGAAAAAAGGTTTGGGAACCCATTTCACATCTGTTTTAGCATAAGAAATTATAATCGAATTTGACCACTGAACATTATAATATACAGGATATTTAAAGAAATAAGCGCATTTTACAAGAAACTAAGAGACTCTGAGTTAATTTATCTTTAAAACTGTCAAGAGTAGAAGTTATGCAGAATATCGGTATTAGGCTTTACATCAATTTCAAGAGTTTTCTCCAGTTTTCATCTGGCAAATCGTCTCAATTTCTTTTCTTGCTCTGTGAATCTAGAGCTGAATGTCTGCCGCAATTATAATTTCTTACACTAAAACATATGTGAAATGGGTTCCCTAACCTTTTATCCTAAAAAAGCCCTGATTATTATTATTATTATTATTATTATTATTATTATGTGAAAGTTCCGTCAGCGTTAAATATCTGGAGCATCACGGATATTCATTGTAGGAGAAAGGATGTCTCTCATCTTCAGATTATTATTATTATTATTATTACTATTATTATTATTACAGGCCCGTAGGAAGTGGGGTGCAGCTGCACCCCTGGAAAAATCAGGGGCTGCAGCGCACCCTCTGCAAGATAAGGCTGCTTTTTACATTTTTGTTTGTGAGGATTTTTAAATAGAAGAGAGATTATGGCCTTTTTGTTCGTTAGGGCTGTTACGAGGAAGAAATAAATGAATAAGTTAGTGACGAAATTTTTTGCTCGTCAGCGTTTTTTCAGAGACGATTTTCCCCTTGGCACAACTTCTACCTTGAAAAATCTGCACCCCCTGCTGAAAATTCGTTCCGACGTGCCTGCATTATTTTTATTATTAGAGACTGCCATTTATAGTCTAATGTCAACTATCGTCTGATCCGACGATCATCGACGAGCCACGTAGACTACGAGACTCAGACTAAGAGCAACATCCAACTGAATCCAACAAGTCCTCGACCACATTTTGGAAAAATGCTCAGAAATTTCATTTCCAATCTTACCAGCAGCAGTTCTAAGAGGTGGAAACGTTCAAACGTCCGTTTCGAACGCGCTTTTTCTGCAAACAGAATCCAAACACGCCACTCCTGTCTCTCCTCCTCCTCGACCTTCACCGACGTTTAGGGTCGTTTCAAGGCCATTATTGCATGCATCAGCGCTAAGCTAGAAAACACAGCGCTTGTAAGTCTTGTTATAATATTCAACTGGTGTTCACTATAGTGGATCCATCTACAGTCGAGTACCTCTGTTTAATCATTATTAATGATAAAACAGAGGTACTCGGTAAGCAGGGCCGGGAAGTTAGCAGAGTGGTAACAACGTTGGGCGATGGAGCAGAAGGTCACTAGTTCGAGATCCGCAGGAGCCCTAAGGTCGACTCAGCCTTCATTCGCCAGATGGCGGTGGCAACTGAGTAGCGGATAAATCCGCGGAGTAAACAGGAGCATTGAATGCAAACACTGGCTCGTATCATGTAACCTGCGCCAGTCGCCTGGCTGAGGGCGTTGAAACGGAGATCAGCGCCGCCCAAGGAGCCTTGGGAGCTCGGAAGGAACTTTACTTTAGCATTTTGAAGATTTTGAAATACCATTTGATTGATACCCTTGGGTATTATAACTGGTGCTATAGAAGTGCATAATAATTATTATTACTTACCTCTGCTTAATATATGGATGAGCCCTTAAATAATCATATTGATGGTAACAATGGAGGCAGAAGATGGCAGAGCGGGTTAAGTCCCGTGGCTTTCACACAGGCAGTAGGTCGAATGTCTAACCTAAGCCACTTTAAATCATACTATTTTTTAAAAACAATTAAAAGCACTGATTGCAAAGAAATACAAGGGCAGATCTAGGCACAAGACAATCTCTAATTCTTTGAACAGATCTCAAATTTGCAAACTCAAATTGAGCATATTTGAATAATGTGGTCGTTACGTGACATTGTTTTGCGAAAATTGCACCTCGATTTTGATTAGATTGACTCTGGATGACTATTCAATTAATTTGTTACTACATTCAAAATATCCTTTGTCCATTAACAACATGACTTCCAAACAAATTTTTTAGACTAAATGTTACATATGTGTAGAGCTTCAAGAGTGTGGTTACAAAACTGTGCTTGGCATAGTTGAGCAACTATTGCCCAGGATTAACTCTCTTCAAATAATAATAATGATATTATTATTAGTATAAGGAACTTCAGAAATCTATATAAGTTTCAATGAAGAATGAATGACAGACTGAAAAGAACAAAACAATGCAAATACCAAGACAGCATGAAATTTCTGCCTCTTCTGAGTTACAGTCTCCCCGCCCCGCATTAAATCGCCCCTTGTTTTCTTACCAAACTTGCCTCTTGTCAATGAAAAACCCAGAACAGATTTCCTCCCATGTAATTTCCCTCTTTATGTTGTCCCCAGTTTGCTGTCTTCGTCATGCCTGAAATGAGACAAATGTGTTTCGACAGGCGCACTCTTCCCTCACTCGTTCACCAATGGATACAAATAAACAGTGGTGGAGCCAGGATTTCCCGAGGGAGCTTGATTCCCAACTTTGGAAAATCCTGACAAGCAAAATAAAGGTCAAACTATTATTTTGCTTGATTAAGTGAGTTATCTACTTCTTTTTTCTTTTTTGCTACCTTAAACCCGATTTCGGCACACCTCCATCCACAGAATAATAATAGGCAATAAAAAAATTGTTGGCCAGGCAAGCAAGGGGATTTTAACCCCCAAAATCCCCTTGGCTGCGAAAAAATGGTGGAAATCTGCCCATACCACAGCCTTATGCGGTGTGGTTGAGCATCGGCAGTTCTGCAGAAAGTCAATTGCCCATAACTAAAGGGGCTCACATCAGAGGGAAAGAGCAAGAGACAGGGGAGGAAGATAAAGAGTGACATAGACGAAGGAGGGAAAGAGAGGTCCCATTTGTGCAATTGATTAACAGCTGGCTCTAATAGGGGATCAGATTAGATAAGAGAGAATGGGTAAGAGGCAGAGGAGGGGAGGGAGATAAAGAGAGACAGAGAGGAATAAAGGGAGATATAGAGAGAGAAGTACAATCTGTGCAATTGCTTAACGGCTGACAGCTCTAATGGTGGCTCACGTCAGCAAGAGTGGGCAAGATGCATGGAAGGGGAGGGAGAGACAAAGGGATGACTCAATTGACTTGCCCTCATTATAACGCCACCCCTGCCCTCTTGCCAAAATAGAACCCCTCCCCCGACATGGGCGGGATAACAACATGGTACGACTGTATTTTCATACACAAAAATGCAGCTACAACAACCAATGCCAGAAAATCACGCTGTTCCCGCAAACAGACGTGACGGTCAAAAACCGTTACAGAATCCGCTCGGCCAAGGCGGAACGCGAAGCCAACATCTCCGAATCGACAGAGCAGAACTGTACATAACAACAACAGTCAGTGTAGTCTGATGAGCTGTTCCACGTGGACGCCGAAAATTCTCGGTTCACTTTACGACGGGCAGCTGCGGGTCTGCGGCCTGGTGTTTCCAGCGCCGGGACTTTTCTTCCGCAGCAACGTCCTCGTGGCTGGGATGCCAGAGATGGTAGAGAATCCTCTGGATGTTCAA
This sequence comes from Metaphire vulgaris, assembly GCA_018105865.1. Taxonomy (NCBI): domain Eukaryota; kingdom Metazoa; phylum Annelida; class Clitellata; order Crassiclitellata; family Megascolecidae; genus Metaphire; species Metaphire vulgaris. Next base: position 14,508,206 of record CM030850.1, on the reverse strand, counting down.
AGTGTAAACCGTGTGAGACGGAAGACAGCTTTTGTGCACCTAAACATTCGCGCCAACATTCACAAAATAATCACCTCAACCCACGGCAAAGAAAGCCGTATGCTTGGCCGTGGATATTCCACTAATTCTATAGAATCACAGGTTTTCATATCAAAGAAGTCTGATTCGGCTTGTGATATTGAAAGTGCAAATCAAAGCGGCCGTAAGCTCACACAAATTTTCATAAAACATCATGACAAAATTGACTTTCTCTGTTTATTTAGATTACGGAGAGACACTTCTCCAGAACCAGGACAGAAGAGATTTTCTCAAGTCTGCACAAGACATTATTATTATTATTATTATTATTATTATTATTAACTACTTGAAATAACATCATTATTATTATTATGCGAAAGTTCCGCGGAAGGCGACAGTGTTAAATCTCTGGAGTGTCACAGATATTATTATTAATATTATTATTATTATTATTAAACAAGGGAGAAACCTGCCACATCTTGAGTTGAAATCTGATTATATGGCTCTGACTGTTGCATAAAGCTTTCTAAATACAACATAATACTTAACACATTGGGCACCAGGACCTACAACGTACTTCCCGTTTTCTATACATTTGCATGGGTTCTTTGGCGTTCAAAGGGTTAAATATACTGCGAGTTTTGTTGAAGCTTTTCAATGCAAAACTACTGGTCACCTGAAGCGCTTCAAGTAAGTCGTAGAGTGTAGCCACGTGTCGTGTCGGCGCAGTTGGACCGGCACAAGCCAGCCGAACGGCACAATTTCTCTGCGCCACCTCAAACGATGGCTTCATCGATGGAACCTGAAGACCCTGACAGGAAAGCGTGGTTGGAGGCCTACACACCACAAATATAAATAAAGACCATTTCCAAAAGGAATTCTTCTACGTCAATGAAAGACGTAAAGCAATACAACAAAAGCCATTTTAACTAATGTTTAAATTTCAAGACACTAAATGGAATTGAGAATTAGAAGAGATAAAATTATAAATAGATATGGAAATCTAAAAACTATGAAATTCTGTGAAACTGTGTCTGACACAACACAGGACGAGATCGCATTCAATGCATCAAAATGAATGCAATGTCGAAATACAAAACCAAATGAGGTCTTACTGTGGCCAATGGTGCCCTCAAACATAAATCATCTGACTAACAGTCAAAGACAGTTAAAGTCATATTCAAAAGACAGTGCACACCAAATGACAAGAAATTAGCAATCAATGACAGACATGAAATATTTGCTGTTGAAGCTGCAAAGGAGATAACCAATGTCATTATTATTATTATTATTATTATTATTATTATTATTAATATTATTATTATTAAGCTGATAATTTAAATAGCACTACAGGTGAAAAAAGTATCACCAGGTGGCTGCACATTACATTTTTCAATAATGTTTCAAAAAGCACAGCCAATGTCCTGTGCCTACTTTTATAATCCATGTTTTTCTTTACATGTCGTTCCAAAGTGAATTTCATAATGTTTGGACAACAAATGCAGCTAAACATTCTGAGCCCAGCACACAAGTTCTACCGACAATATCATTGTCTTCGCCAAATGTCTGTAAACTGCCTTCCCTCTAGAGGCGTAAAATTCTATTAGGCCGCAAGACACAAACTCCCTCCCACATTTTGAGAGGCTAAGCTAGGGAATGGGAAAGGCAGATAGGAGTTGGGTCCCCTACTTTTTTAGTCCAAGTTTATGGCTATGCTTCCCTCTTTCCTTTTCCCACAACACTACTAATAGTTTTGCTTCACAAGTTTCTTAGCACAAATGACATAAACATAAGCAACAACGAAGAGTAAAATAAAAGTACATACACATAAATATATGTACATATATATATATAAATATATACATATATATATATGTGTATATATATATGTGTGTGTGTGATTTATTAATTATATTATTATTTATTTATTATTTATGTGTGATTGATTTAAATTCAGAAAACTTTCTCACACATCTTCTTCGCAGTCAAAGAGAGAGCGCCTGGTCTGGGCAGGTGGTACCTGCGTCCCGAACGAATGACGGAAGCGGTTTTCGTGCAGACGATACGCCTGCTGCCGTGATACGATGGCGGCCAGAAGCGTCTTCAACTGTGTCTGAATCAAACAGAGAATAACCACACATAATGAGAAAAATCCAAGCTAAACAGTTTTAACTCTTTGGTCCCATAAGGCCGGTATTTTGGCTTCATAACATATCGACTGTATGGATTGTCGCGGCGAAAGAGTTAATTCACCACAATGAAAAGCAAAGTGAGGACACAACGCCAACAGAAAACACCACACTTCTTTATCGAGTGACTCCACAGCTGAGAACGATTCTGAGTATAAAAAATGAAGAGGTGCTATACAAATCTTACATTACATTACCTCATTACAAAAGCAAGGGAAAACACTCCACAATAAATCACTTAGTTCACTAATGTATTGTCATATTATTTGTCATATTAGTTGACATTAACTTGGCCAAAGGAAGACCCATTTGTTTTCCAAAAATCCTCAGAAGAATTAACGAACGAATGAATGAATGATTGAATGAATGAATGAATGAGTAAATATTACAGCAGACAACTTTCCCGAAGCACAGCTTTCCTACTCTTTCCACCCGCACTATTCGTTTGGAATTTTAGAACCTTATAAGCACAAGTCAGTAGCTACCCATTAAAATTCACAGTATCTTCTTTGGTGCAGCACCATAGGCTGGGCACAAATGTGCATCAACCAGCGCTAAACCTAACTCATTTCATTTGTTTCATAATAATTGTATCCTAACAAGTTTAAAACAGACAAGACCTCAAAACCACAACTAGGTACTTTCCCAGCTGTGCTAATAGCTATCACACCACACATCATCAACAAATATTCTGCTACATTACGTTTACATCGTCAAGACGATGCATTAACCTCGATGGCAATCATCATCAGGTGGATGACGTCATCTTCGATCGTGTCGAGCCCGAACTCCCACGCGGCGACCATCACTCGGCCATTGACAAGAGCGATGTCGGGTAAAAGCATGTCACGTGATGCATACTCTATGAATATTCATCATAATGAAGAGCAAATTAAACATTTATAATTAACTACTAGAGACCAAGCATGGCCTTAACCTATGAATTTCTTATCAGTGCCGTGTCCTTTCAGAGAAGATGGGCTTCAATCTGCACTGGAATGAAGCTGAACTTGAAAGATTTTTCACTTAACTACTATTAACTAAGACACAGACTGAAAATCGTGAATCTCCAAGCCCCACATAATAATTAAGCACATATATCGGTAATCTTCAGTATTAGGAGAGGAAAATAAAAATATGCCAATAGAAAAAATAAATAAATCAATCAATCAATCAATCAATATATCTATCTATATATCTATCTATCTATCTATCTATCTATCTCTCTATCTATCTATCAAACAGTTTATTAATATCAAAATCAAAACCATAGATCATTAATATTACAATTCAATATCTGAAGAATAGTTATAAAGACAAATGCATAAGTGTTTCACACTTACATATCATATCATAGTTTGAAATATTCAAAAAAATTGATATAAAAGAATTAGAATAATAACAGGAGAAGCAGGAGAGAGAAACATACAAATGCAATTTCTATCAAAGGAATTATTATGATTGTACATCTTAAAATTTTTAAACTGATAAGTTATAACATATGTTGCAGAGCATAACGTTTAAGCTATTATAGAATGCGGTGCATAATAACATTGAAAAGTAGAAAGTCTTCTTAATCGAAAGAGAGTGAAATCTTAATAGCGTACCGACAACCCTGTCATCCTGCTCTGGACACTGGCTCTGGATTTGTGGCGCCTGGCATAGAGGATCGGCCGGAAGAAATCTTTGCTGAAATTGCCAAAATTCCGTAAAAACATCTTATATAATCCCTGCAGTGGAAATCAATTTGTCTTTTCAACAAATACATTAAAACACCATCAACAACATCAACACAGACTTTTGGTTAACATGCACGCCGACATTTTCTACTGCATGAATAATAAAATAACCTCGTGTAAGCAGATCATTGTATTGTATTGCATACTGGACTATTTATATAGCGTCGTAAACATAGCATAACCAAAAACAAGGGTGCTTTACAGGGGGTATGACTCCCTAAACAGATGGCTTTTCAGTCTGTTTTTGAAGATGAAGATCATAGATGGCAACGGTGTGTAAAAATGGACAGCGGCTGCTTACATAGAGACCTGACGTGCAGACCATCGAGCTCTTCTTATTCTTAAGCTTCTTCATCTGACCGAGATTTGTCGACTGAACGCCTCGCGTTGTTGAACCGCCACCTTCGCCAGTCACTCGAAAAACGAGAAACAGATCAAAGAACAACCATAAACTCATCATAACGACTCATCTAACAACTCATCATTATAACTCTACCATCAACACAGATCATTATCACATGATCAAATAAAATATTTAGTTTTCCCACTGCACATCACCTGCTCCATGCCACGTATCGCAATACTGTTCATGTTCCTAGTTCACGCACTGCTTTTACTCAGTGTCGAGCATTCAGAGTAACTGGACCATCTCAGAGCTTTATTTAAGGAAAATTGATCACTGCACTAAACTCAGAAAATTTGCGGACATCCGTGTAAAAACCAAGCAAAAAAAAGTCGTCTGGGAAAATTTACCACTGCACAAAGCACATAAAATTGTCATTTTACCACTGCACATTTTCAATTTATCACTGCACTTTTTGTGTATCACTGCAGGTTAGAAACTGCTCTTGACCATCTCTCCGAGAAAGGGCATGACTCAATCCACTTGGATCATAGTTCTAACTCCCTTACTCAGTTCAGATTCACTCAGTTCAGAGTCACTCAGTTCAGAGTCACTCAGTTCAGTGTGAAAGCTAATGCTTTACTCTTTCATCAAGTGACTCAAATGCTGGGAGTGCCTCTGAGTACAATTGATAGAGGCTCAATACAAATGCTACGTTACATTACCTCATCAAAAAATTCCATTACAACAGCAATTAAAACAAGCTGACTGCAAGTGCACTGTCAAAGAAAATTTCCAGATAATTATTATCACTAATTCTCAAAAGAAATTGACATTACTGACATTACGATTTTACAGCAAAAATCTGATATGAGAATCACATAATACACTTACAGACTGACGATCCAAAACTCTGACACTTTGTCAGAATCGCCAAAAGAAATCGATTATGATGATGAACTTTAAAAAACACAAAGAGAAAACAAAGCGCTAGAAAAATCCCAAGCAGCATACTGAAAAGACAATTTACACAGCAAAACATATAAAGTAAACCATTACCAGATCTAACAATAGCTTTCTGGAAATGTTTTATGTAAATAAAGCAAATACAAGATCATTCAACCAATATACATATCATTATATTATCATTGTAATCATCATCATTGTCATCATTTTACCGGTAATCATTATCATCATTGTACAAAGTCCTGAGCCAAACGTCTATCATGTTGGGTTTTAAAACTAAAAATGTAAAATGATCTAAAAATGATTTCCAATGCACAGAACTACCTGTGTCGGGTGTAAGCATATTCCGAGCCTCGTGGTCGAAGTCTTCCCTAGATATCTGAAAATAATAAGCGTGCAAAATATCAGCATTCAACATTACCAGTTGACATGCAAACCTTGGAATTTCAGTTGTTTACTTAACTGCAGTGTGAAAATAACGAATGGGATGGATATTTCAGTTTATCTAATCCAATCTAAATCAACCAATACAGAAATCTTGCAGGTGATAGAAACAGTCAAGATTAATGGCAATCATAAAGAAAAAGGCAGACAAAATTCTTCAGGCACATGATGAGAAACGAGGGACTGGAGAACTTGGGACAGCGGCAGGCACAGTGGAAGGGAAAAGATCGAAAGAAAAAGAGATATAAGTTGATAGACAAATTGATAGAAGGAATGGAAGTAGACAACAACATCAGTATCAAGAGCTTCTGTGGATCACCAGAGACAGAACAAACTGAAAACTTCCAAGGCCAACAAGGGAACAGGGCAAGGCATCTGAAGAACAAGAACAAGAATCTAACCATCGACTTCTATAGTGCCATTTCGTAATGCATAGAAGCATCAGCCAATGGCACGCCAAATCCTAATCATCCGGATCGCATAAGATCCAAATCAGATCCATGATATCAGGCCAAACAATGCATGCATATTTTATGCATATCAGCAACATACTGATATCCTTATATTCACGTGCGACTTCACTGCTCAATTCCTTTACTACCATTAAGACCAACCTCTCTTCAGAACACCTATAATTAATTAATATCATTATTTATACTCTATATGATTATCCTATATGACTATTATTTCATTATCCTCTATCATTATTTTTGCTAACCATGTTATACACTCGAGCGCTTACCTCCATTTCAGCGACCTCATGATATTTGGACTAAATTTATTTATTTATTTTGAGACTTCTATAGTGCCGTGCACTAGGCTAAGGCCTACAACAAGGGCACTGTACACACAGTCAACCATATCCTAAACTAAAGAGGCACGTCTTTAGCTCTCTCAAGAACAGCCAACAAGAATGTAACAAAGAAACTGAAAATTTACTACAAAATCCTATTTCTTTGCAAAAACAAAACAGTGTAAAAAGCAAATAAAAGTTATGTCAGCAAGCCTACCTTCTTTTTAAACCAGGACTTCATAAGATTTAGATAACTGCAACAAAACATCTTCAATATACAATGAATGTCTCATAATCATTTAAATTTATTGAAATAACCACTAGTGGTTTCAACCAGGATACAAAATGGGGTCTTGAAATTTGTTGACCTCGGAGGCCCATTGGTCAATTTAATTAATTATATTTATTACTTGTGGATAGAGTCACTCCTGCTCAATTTAATTAATTATATTTATTAAGTGACCTCGCTACTCAGGGACAAGCTACACTGGTTGGTAGAGTTTTAATACATTTCATTCGACAAACTAATATAATATGGCAAGTTATGCCAACACAGAAATATACGTGTGCACACGAGGCCCGTAAAATTTATTTACCCTCACGGGGTCCTGAAAGTTTCCCACGCCACTATATGACCAGTACGCCCTGGGATTTCAACACAGGGGCCTATCCAAAGCATATTTTTCCTATTTGCAGTTATATTACCCACATATTCCGTCCTTGGAGACCCGATTATTTATTCCGGAAAGACCGCAGCACACGTTAGCCTTGGCCCTGCTCGATATGCGCTACATAAATACCCCAGGTCTTACGACCGCATGTTGATTTTGTGTGATTTAAATATTATCAAATGAAAAGTAATTCTCACTCGGTCATTCGATCGCCGAGGATATCGGACAACTGCTTACGAGCGGCGTTCAACTGAACAGAGTTCGAAATTGACATTTTTACGCAAAATAATCAAAAAATATGAAAATCTGATAAAACATCATTAGAGCACGGTATGATCTCTATGCAACAGGACTTCTATATAGCCCGTTTAAAACGATTGAGAGCAAACTGAAATGTTATAAATTATAATGCTGTGCAACAAGGCTTTATTGCAACATCTCTACTGGACGAATACTCAAATCTCTTTTACTTCGGTCACCTTTGAACGGGAAATCAATAGGCTGACTAGCTCTTCAGAATAGTAAATGGCATAGAGTCTAACTTTTAACCACCAAGTGTAAACGTAAATCTAATGAATTATATCAATAATTCTTCTAAATAGCAGGAACAGAACGCGCAAAAGCAAATGTCACTGTCATGCAGCTTTCATCTAAAGAACGATTGGGAATGCAGATGAGCTCTACGAACGATTCGTCACAGTATGATTGCTCCTACACCACTTGGGTCACGTTATCTGATATTATCTGATCTGGACTTACCTTGCCCTGCCGTATTTTACAGTACCAAACCTCTATATAACGCGATAGGTAATCAACTTGCGAATTTTAATATAGCGCTTCATGATCATCACTTACTCGTTTAACTCTATGATTATTCGGCGCAAAATTTTAGTTTATTGATTTTATTCCGAATTAAATTGATTGTATTTCTAAATTATTGATTAAAATTAAAGAGCACCAGCGCAGAATCCGGTGTGAATTAATGAGAGGTTCATTAACTTAAGACTTTAAAATATTTTGTTGTAGTTTAAAACGTTTTGTAAGTATCGCTTGATTTTTATATAGCGCTTTTGTTTCTACAAATGATTAGAATATTAAAAAATACAAATATTTATAAAAAATTATTTGTGAGTTTGATGGCACAACTGACTGAAAGCGCGTCAAACATCGTAGCGGCCGTCGATTGTTGCCAAATGCAATAGCGAAATGGCGGTATAGAAGTTGGTTAGATTCGACGTCATTTTGGCAGAACGCAACATAATTTATGGTGCTGCCCATGAACAGCGCAGCAGGACTTCCATGAAAAATACCCAATATTTAAAACCAATGGGCCACAATGTGTTTGGCCCACCCAAATTCAATTGGCAAATTACAATGTTTCGTGGAACTAATAACTCAAATCCATAATATATTGGCATAATATTGCTCATAATTGAGATGCCACAGATGTTGAAGACCATTCAAAATTATTATATTTATATAACCTGCAACTGTGTTTTTCAGTGAGTAATAGTAATGTCTTGACTCAGAAATATTGAGCCATGTTGACTTTTACCCAATATTTGGCTTGTAAAACCTCCATTATTTTAATTCATAAATTTTTGTAGTCTGTAAAACCTGTAAAAAGAAGAAACCAGCTCTCTTAAGCAGCTTTCTCTAAAGATTGATTTTTAGACTTTTGACAGAGAATAGATTTCTGAAAGACTTTGTATAGTGTTGTTTCAAATGGCTCATTATTTTTTATCTTATCTTATATGATCTAGAAAAAAATTGAGACAGAATATATTGACAATTCTAGTATGGTTTGGCATAGCAAAGATGGATAAAGAATATGTGGGTTTAATTAGCGCTTCATCACTTATCTGAATTTTTGCATATCTATAGCCTACGCAAAATGTAGTTTAGTCCTTTTATTGTCCAATTAAACAGGGTGATTGAATTTTATAATATTTTTAAAATTATAAAACCTGTAATAGAAGAAACCAGCTCTCTTTAATGCCATCTTCTTATCTCTCGATTGATTTTTGTAGACATTTGACAGAGAATAGATTTAAAAGACTTTGTATAGTGTCGTTTCAAATGGCTTTTTATTTTTATATGGCTTTTGTTTCTAGAAAAAATTAGAGACAGAATATATTGACAATTCTAAACATTTTTTAAAAAGATTTGGACACAAATATGATGACAATTCATTTCATCACTCTTCTGAATTTTTGCATCTATAGCCTACTTCGATTGTTGCACTAGTCAATAGCGTTGTCCAATTTCAAACAGGCAATGTTGGCATCATTTTTGGCGTGACATAATTTATGGTGCTGCCGTATTAGCATTCCAGTATAGTAGCAACTATTCAGTAAAACCAGCAATCTGCCCAATGCCCATTCATATTGTTTATCACAGGCCCATTGTTATTTTTGTGGAAACTGTCAATGAAATAAGCAAGGTTTGTTACAGTGTGTCGTCTTTATATATTTGTTACTGATCAAATTTATAGCAACAGAATTTCAAGATGCATGCTTTGATAGAATATGATTTATTGTATTATTTTCCTTTGGGATGATAGATTATTACATGTTAAGCTGATATTTGTTGGAATACCCTCATGTACCAGCTTGAAATAACAATGATGTTCAAAATTCAAACTGGGAATAAACGAACCAGAGAAATATTTTTGCCTTATCATCACTGAATAATGCAACAGAACAACCCTATTCAGTTGACAATGATTGTATTTGTATAATATATAAGTTTAAGGTAATTTGTCTGACTTTGAAGCAGGCCTTTCTGTTGCATTATACATTTTTTTGTATTTTGTGTTTTTTATGTTAGAACTTGGTTTCAGCCATGAATGTTATACCGGATAGTGGTACATCAGTTCCTAAAAGAAAATTTGAGTTCAAAAGAAACTTGAACCTCAAGCGGCCATTGGAAACTGTGATGAATGGTTTTTCGGACAACAGAGTTTGTCCGACTCCTCACGATTGCAGCGTCAGCATTGTCAGAAAACAGCTTTCCATTTAAATCATCATCTGCATTAAGAGACATTAACAAATCTGTGAATGTTGTTGAACATTCTGTTTTGAACTTTCCCAGGCAAGTTGAATGGAAACCTGCCAAGCGCATGATTGCTACCGTGCCGCCCATGAACTCCTCACTGACAGAATCTAAAACTCCCGGTTTATCGAACGCTAGGTCACTGAGCGTTTGTGGAGCTGCACCAGCTGTTCACTCTTCTGTAGCAGTAGCAGTCCACAACCAGACATCACCTAACTCAGACCCCGAAGTGATTGGCGCTACTCCAGAGAAGACAAAATCCAATCGAGATTTCGGATTAGATAATGCGTTGGCGTTGTATAACGTAACAAGCACGCCTCTGACTTCTATCGATGATGAAAATGATTTTGACATGTTGTCAAGCCAGAAGTCGTTGTCCGTAAGTCGATCCAGGTCGAGACTGCGTACCAAACATTCAGGTGAAGGTGGTGACAAGGGCGTTGCACCAGGCAAGAAGGCAAAGTGGTCGTCACGGTTGCTCGTGAGCAGTGATGATGATGATGGCAATGGAAAGACGAGTCATGTGACAAAGAAAATTTGCGCAGCTGACAATCGGCAAACTGTTGTCGTGAATAGAAAACTGGAATGTCACTTGAAATCATCGAGTTCTTTGCCTGAGTCAGTGACGATTGACGACGATGTCATTGATCTGGAAACCGAAGCATTTGATGCTGTAGAAGTGACAGTTCAGCAGAACGTGAACGTGGATTTGAATCGAGATCTTAATTCGCGCAAGACGATCTCCTTAACATCATGGATGAAATTTGTGATTTGATAGGAGGCATAAAGTTCGAGGACCTTCTGTCTCTGCCATCGCTTGATTTTCCTAAGCTGCAGAAATTGCTAAATGAAAGAAGAAAACTGAAAGATCAGATCAGTTCTCACGTTGCTTTCGGTACAGGTTGTACTGCTAAACAGCAGACGGAATCAGCTTTACCTTTTCCAACCAGTATACGATCAGCAACTGAAGTTTCCGGAAGACCTTTTCAAGAAGGTGGCAAAACTTTCTCATCAACGCCAGGCCACTCATTTGGGTTGAAGTCGACTTCGAGATCGAATGAAATGAAATCAAGAATTATTGCAAACGAGTCTTGGGAGATGAAGACGCAAAGTAAATCTAGTTTTCCAACGTGCGGTGATAGCTTCTATGAAAGTAATTTTTCTCCGACTATTGACAGGTCACCGTTTAGTGTGATGTCCGCTAAAATTTCGCCACATCAAGACATCCAGTCGTCTAGGCATTTGCAAAAATCTGCTGTCATGTCATTTACTCCAGTAAATGCTGGAAACAGGAAATTATTGGACTCCAGTTCGTTATCTTTACAGTTTGAAGAGTCGCCTTCATTGGCAGAAGAAGATATGATGCAAGGCAGTAAGATCGCCAATTCTTATGCAAATTCTAGTTTCGAAAATGCTGGACTAAGCTCAAATATTTCCAACAAGTTGAACTTTTCGCGTTTGACTGCAACCAACGTTCATAAGAAGGCGGCGCTTGTTCATTCGCCTGAACGATCAGATCAGAGCCCCTGTAGGTCGGTTCCTCCGCCGGTGACCGTTTCGTTCATCGGCCCGCAGAAAGACGACGGATTGTGCCCGGTGTTTAGCCAGACTAATCATGCGCACAGTGGCGCGATGATGGAAATATTTCATCGAATGTTTGGACTGAGAACCTTTAGGAAGAATCAGCTGCAGGCGGTCAACGCCGCGCTGATGGGACACGACTGCTTCATCCTTATGCCGACCGGCGGAGGCAAATCGCTCTGTTACCAGCTTCCGGCGCTCGTGACGTGCGGGGTGACCATCGTGGTGTCGCCGCTCAAGTCGCTCATACAGGACCAGGTGCAGCGGCTTCTGTCACTGGAGATCTCCGCTTCGCATCTGTCCGGAGAGATGGCTCAATCCGCGAGTCGATAAGGTCTACATGAAGCTTCACTTGCGAGAACCCGGCATTAAGCTTCTGTACGTGACACCGGAGAAGATCAGCGCCAGCGGCAAGCTGCTGTCCGCGCTCGACTATCTCTATCAACGAAAACTGCTTGATCGGTTCGTCATCGACGAGGCTCACTGCGTCAGCCAGTGGGGTCACGACTTCCGGCCAGACTACAAGAAGTTGTTTGTGCTGCGGGAAAAATACCCGACCGTTCCGATGATGGCGCTGACCGCGACCGCGACGCCTCGCGTCCGCCAGGACATTCTCCATCAGCTGCGGATGAAGGATCCGAAGTGGTTCATGCAGAGCTTTAACCGGCCAAACCTGAAATACGAGGTAAAGCTGAAGAAGCCGAAAAGCCTGATGGCCGAGGTTGTGGCGGTCATCAGAGAGAAATTCTCCGGCCAGTCGGGAATTGTTTATTGTCTTTCGCGGCGCGAATGCGACGAGGTCGCCCAGTATCTGTGCGCCGCAGGCATTCCGGCCGTGTCGTATCACGCGGGTCTCGTGGACATCGAAAGGATCAGCGTCCAGGAAAGGTGGATCAGGGAAGACCGCTGTAAAGTAGTCTGTGCCACTATTGCCTTTGGCATGGGCATCGACAAGCCAGACGTAAGGTTCGTCATACACTATTCGCTTCCGAAGTCCATAGAAGGCTACTACCAGGAGTCGGGTCGAGCTGGCAGAGACGGTCTGCTCGCGGTTTGTCTTCTGTTTTACAGCTACAGTGATGTCGCAAGACTTCGAAGGATGATCGAAATGGACCAGAACGCAAACTATGAGGGCAAGAAGGTACACCTGGATAATCTATACCGAATGGTTCAGTATTGTGAGAATAAAACCGACTGCAGGCGGAACACAGCAGATGGCGTACTTTGGAGAGATTTTCGATCGGAAACACTGTGCCGATTTTAAGACGGCCATGTGCGACAACTGCGCTTCGAAAGAGAAGTTCCAAAGATGGGACGCGACGGCCGTGGCGTCTTTGATCGTCCGAGGAATAACGGAAATCAAGAGTCGGTCGCGTTATGAAAACTATACGCTGTTGCATTTCATAGAAGTTTTCAAGGGCTCGAAAAACTCGAAAGTTCTCGACAACGGTCACAATCTGTGCACATTCTACGACAAATGCGCGGAATTTTCGCTTGACAGAACAGACACAGAACGCCTGTTCCGTCAGCTCATAATAGAGGGCATCCTCGACGAAGAGCTCCACATTTCCAACCAAGACCACACGTTCTGTTACGTGAAGCTGGGCAAGAGAGCAGGCGAACTACTTTCTGGAAAGTTGAAGGTCATCTTTCAGAAACGCGTTGGAAACAAATCGGCCGCGGTGGAGCAACAGAAAGAAAACCGGCTTGATCCGAAGGAGCAGATGGTGGAAGAATGTTACAAGCGCTTGCTGGAATTGGCGAAAGAGATTGCAAAAACCGAAAACAAACTTAACTACACCCATGTCTTCAACAACGAAACGCTGCGGCGGATTGCCGTTCAATTGCCGCTTACGGTGGACGAGCTCGCTGCGGTGGAGGGTGTTGCAGCAGTCAAGGCCGAAAAGTACGGGCCACAGTTCTTGACTGTGACCATGGATTGCACTTGCAAATTAACTGCTCTAGACCCCCAGGATGTATTCGAGGATGATACTGTCGGTGGCATGGCGACGGACGACGGCACATCTCCGTATTTTTTGCACGAGCCAAGCATTGGCAGCTCGGGCCAATCGCAGAAGAAGCCATTCAGGGGAAGGAAAAAAATTGGCTGGAAAAAGTCGGGTAAAAACAAAAAGCGGAGCAGGAAAGGCCAAAAGGTCGCAGCAAAAGGGAAGAACGGTGCTTCGAATGCAAAGTCAAATTCTGGACTGAAACAGTTTGAATTTAAAAGACCAGACACTTCATCTGGTGCAGTTGCAGCTGGGAGGCGACCTGGAATGCTCGGTGCTCCCAAGTCACGACCATTCTTATCATCATCTGGAGGTTCATACATGGGGTGATAACAAGGAAATTCACTACATTAGCTTGACTGAATTTAGATAAAGCTGTGGCTTGGGAACTGTTTAAGTAACTATTTCTGTAATATTTTTACCACGATAGAACTATTTATTGGAATTTATAGCGCACTTGATTTTACACTTTATAGGCAAACAGGTTTCACTTTTATTCCTTACGTGTTTTATTATTGATAGTTCAATTCTTTTTATAGTTATCTGTCTGTGGTACCTCAGAAATTTTAATTCAAAGTGTCTCATGGTATTTGTAGAATAAGTTTATTCATAATATTGTACCTGTAGTAGTAATAAGTTAGCCTATTATGTAAAGTATGTCTTTGAAAAGATATCTAAACATTGGTTTCCATAAATAACAGTTACATTTGTTTCTTCACATTGATTGGCCTTCATCTTTCACTGCTACGCACAAGTTTTCTTTTACACGCGTCAGTCTGCAGTTTTAAAGCTAATGGAATACTGAAAATGTTTAATCTATTGTATTACATTAAAAACATTCAAGGTTTAGCTCTGGTGGCTATGTATTATGATGCATAAGTTAACACTAATAAACTGTTTGATTGGAAACATTTGCACTTTATAGTATTAATCCTTATTAAAAAGCCACAACATAAGCGTACACTTTGAGTATCTTGTACAGTAGTCTCATATATTCCATAATCAAAACATCAGTTTCATCATCATCATCATGTCCATAGCCCATGAGGACCGTAGCCAACGGTGTAAGTGCTCGCCCCCATGCCCTTTCCCTTTGGCCATGTATATGACATTGAGTCCATTCAAGAATGTCATCGATCCATCTTCTCTTTGGTCTTCCTCTTTTTCTCATACCATTTGACCTGCCCATCATCACTGTCTTTATTATTCTGTCATCCCTCATTCTTTTCCAAATATGTTAATTTTCTTTCTTTGTCTTCTCCACAACAGTCTTTGTTTAAAGGTAATGGTATCATTTTTTGATATCTTTATAACTTATTTTCAGCATTTTCCTATAACATTTCATTTCAAATGAGTTTTAATCTGTCTTGTTTCTTCATGGTCCATGTCTCACATGCATACAGTAGGGTAGATATCACGCATGTGTCCATAATTCAAATTTAATGTCTGTGCAAATGTTTTTACTTTTCCAGATCATGTTCAAATTAAAAAGTACTGTTCCAATCCGTCTTCTTATCTCCTTGCTGCAGTCATTATCTTCGGTTATTAGACTTCCTAAGTAAATAAACTGATCAACACATTCAACTTTTCAATCAACATGTATTTGAACTTGGAAACATTGTTTTGCTTCTGCAATAAGTTTATTCTTTGCTGGTTTGGTAATACCTTGAGTTGCTTCTGCAGTCTTCATCAGCCATTACATCAATGTCATCATTTGGTCTTTGATTTGCTTGTGAATCATTACACCTCCTTGTGTTTTGGCCTCCATTTTTCCATAATGATTTCTAAGATGGCAATTTAACAAAGGTGAAATCGGGTCATTGCTTTCATTCAAAACATAAACTTCTTATGGTTCTAATAAGTTTTTCTGGTGTTCCTAAACATGCCAATCCCCACAGACCTTCATGCCATATCGAATCAAATGCCTTTTTAAAATCGATGAAGCAATGATACAGACTCTGATTTGCCTAACGTTTCTTCAGCTATCAATCTAATGGTTAATTTATAATCTTTCCTGAAACCTCCTACTGTTCTTCGCTCAAATTCTCATCGATTGCACCTCTTAACCTCTCCTGTATGATATTTAACATTATTTTGCACAGGTGGGGGATGAGGGCTATTGTTCTATAATTTTCACATTTTGTTAAGTCAGCAATAACAGATTACTATAAATTTATAATCTTTGATAAAAAACAATACACCTTACAATTTTTGTCTGTATGCAATAATACAAAGTAATTAAAAAGATGGCTTGAACTTTTATGTAAAGTGCTTCCTGGTTTCACAAAATCTTATCCATCTGTATTCAAAACTTGTTCCAGAATGTCTTTGGTAATTTTCTGACCTCTTTCTATAATGTGCTTTGGTAGCATTGACATTACAGCTTTAACCTGTAATTGAAAACATTTACATACAGTGTATATGCAAAAAGGAAAAATTTAGTAGCCACATGGCATGTAAGCCCCCCTGAAAAAATTTTTTTGCTAATTTCTTGTGGCCAGAAAAAGAGAAGTTATAAAGGCAGGAATAAATACCGTAAGCATTAAGCATGTGTTGCTTTTCTTCCCTTTCAATAATTCAATAATTATCAATTCATATGGAAGAGAAGGGGCAAGACAGAGAATGGAACAAGAAGCCCCAAAACTGAACTTGTGGATCTGCCCTGGTAAACAGTGCTAGTCTATTAAGTACAAGAAATCATTTACTGTATAACTGACCCAGAGGATTTTGCAAAAATATGCACGCGGTGTAAAAGTGACGTGTAGTAGAAAATGTAACCAAGAAATTAACTACAATAAAAGTATTGTTATTTTACAGAATCTAGATTTCCTTAATACAATGGCACTTTGAAGCCATTAATGACAGCTGTTGGCTCTTACTTATCAGTTACTAAGACAGTGTGACCAATTACACTGTAACAGTAAGGCTAAAAGAGGTTGCTAAACTCTGACAGGATAATTGTGGGGTTAGGACCTTAAGTTATTCATGGCATTGGTACAATAAAAAAATTATTAACGAACTTCTATAGCACATTTTAATAATGCACTTGGCATCAGTGGTTGCTCTGGATTTGAATCATAATCCCCTATCCATAAGCCAGTCTGATTTTGCAGTCCCAGTTAATGCAGATAGACAATAAAGAACGGGTATGTTTTGATTTTTGATTGAAATGTCTGAGACTCGTGCGGAGTGTACCATTTCTGGAAGTGACTTCCATATTATCAGCCCAGGAATAAGAGCAATTGCCAACCATTGCATCAACTTTCCCTCCACAAGGCTCATTCACAGGTAAGCCTGGTGCAAAAAAAACGACTGAAAAGTTGGCTGTAGTCAAGGTTTCAATCCTGAACTTGGAAATGAGTTCTCAAACCTTTTTTCCTAGAAAAAAGCCCTGGGTAATACAATAATTATCAATATGGAGCTAGTCTTTTCACCTGCTCTTCTGGAGCGAGTTTTGAGACCTCCGGTGCAATATCACCTCTTTGGATGTTACCAATTTTAATTATTTCTTCAAGAATTATTCTGTAGTTGTTGATGTTCATAAACTGACTGCTAATGGCCATGGTTTCTTCCATGTTGTAAGCCTACAGAACAAACATGACAACTCTTCAATATATTTGCTTCCTTGAATGCAATAGATCAATCTAGGCTAATAATGGCTTTAGGCCGGCTTGCCACTGTGATTTTTGTAATTGTTCTTTGGTCATTGGTAGCAAATACAAAAGAAAATAGTATTAACTAATTGGTTTGTGCTGTATATAAATTCAAAATGTTGCTTCAGTTGATCATGTTTTGCAAGCAGTGTATGTCCAGATTTTAATACAACAGTTAACTTTACAGTCAAGTTTATTTTGACAACAATAATGTAATCAGTGTTTATTCTAGGCCTTCTCTTGGGAATTCCCCCAGGTTGAATTTTCCCCAAATTTTTTGACATTTTGGTAAGTAGTATGACCTCCCCAATGTATGTTCCCCCCAAAAAATGTTAAACTCCCCCCAATGTCTAGGTGGCTAGAATAGCCACTGAATGTAATGTAAGGTAACAGAATATTTGTATAGCACCTTTTTTGAAGAATCACTCAGAAGCATTCCTGCAGTGATTACTGGATAAATTGACAAGGAGAGTAAGAGTATTACCAGTAAGTCATTTCAAAAAGAGGGCCATGCAATCAGCAGTTGCTGGATTACGTATACTTGTACTATGTAAATGTATAAAATGAGTATAACAATGCCGTATTTCTAAAGCCTTGCCTTTGCATTCTAATAAATATGAGTTGAGAAAGACTATCAAAAGTGATTTCTCACAATATGTTCAATCCTTATAACCTTAACTGAAAACTATCGGTTTACATTTATTTATAAAAATAAAAACAAGAAAAAACCAAAACAAATCTTCACAAACATTAGTGACTACTGATTAACATATTGTTACTTAATTTTCAAAGAAGAAACACCTGAAAAAGTTTCAAGTGAATGTCATTGGAACACTTTTGAACGAAAAAATCAGTAGAAAGAACATTTTACACCATAATTTTAGAACATATTTCCTTCCCAAAATTTAAATACTAAGTTTAGGTCTTTATAACTTAACCCATAAACCAGTTTGTCTTGCCTGTCAATTATTTAAATAGTTGACCAAATTTCTAACTCTCACAAAAGCTCTCACCTGATGAAACCAACCACTTGGCAGAAGAAGTAGCTCACCAGGATACTGGTCAATTTCAAAGTACCTGACCTTTTGAAAATCTGGAAACTTTTGATCATCCACTTCATATGCATCCACTGGGCTTTATTTAAAAGAAATATACTGAAAAATATGCATTTAAATCAGTTTTCTTAATATTAATTTTTATTTTGATTAATTAAATGTTCATCATGGGTGATTATGACATGCAAGTGGCGGCTCCAATGGGTTCAATAGGCCCCCAGTTGGGACCCTATACTTAATGCTACATACATTAAACAACAAATGGTTGGCCCCCATGATTAGTTCAGATACAAAGACAAATATTGTGGAAAGTGAACAAAATAGCAGGAGACAGACTGTCACGTCATGGCCGTCATTTGTTAATATCTTTAAAGTCATGCCCTTCCGCATGCATGACTGGCATTGATCAAGAGTCACAAGACTCTGCATGAAGAGCTGTCTCGCATGCATTTTATGACAACAAACATGGCTCTATACCATCCACATCAGGTGAGTACTCAAGTGTGTGGCAGAGTAGCTAACTGCTACTACCAATGCTACAACTATTACCGGTACTACCATGGAATGACCTCTGGATTTCAACCACAAACCACCACGGACAAGATCATGATTATGATTTCTTACCAAAGCGACATTCGACTGGTGCTGATGTACAGGTACTAATACAATAGTGCAAAAGAAGTTTCCTACTACTATTACTACTACTACTACTACTACTGCTGCTGCTGTTATTACTACTACTACTACTACTACTACTACTACTACTACTACTACTACTACTACTACTACTAATAATAATAATAATAATAATACATGAGAGGTTTAAATGTACAGTAAAAGCAAAAGTGAAGAAGGTAAACACTGAAAACTCATACCTGTTGTATTTGTAGCAGTTGAGAGGAAATTCTGATTTCCTGTTTGACCAAACATTTAGGAAATGGTCCTGTCCAGGAGGAAACAACTGGAAAACATTAAACAACTCAAATCAATTCAAAAGAGCAACTCAATTCAAACATTACCGCAATCTAATTATGTTTACCTTCTTCACTTTTGCTTTTACTGTAATTTAAACCTTACAGGTAATCTAATTACTAGTAATATCAGATTGAATAGTTAACTGTGCCAGCAATAAAATGCATCTCAGAAGTAATTTGCCAGTAACAGATCTAACAGAAACATTTGACAATCATAAATAAATCTCTTAATTTAATATCTACAAATAAATTTGAATAGAATTCTGCAAACCTTCCAGTGTTTGAAGCCGGATATCACAGCGTTTGTTCCCGTCCAATTGTACGGATCGATGTGCAGAGACGAGCGCGAAAACCTCGTCCCCCAAAGTAACATGGAGTCCCAGGGGCGGACTTCCTTCGGAAATAACTGGAAGAAATCCTCGTCACCAGAAACCTCAACACCGGCAAATTCTAATCAGCTTCATATCCACATCACTTCCTTTCCACATCAAAAGCTATCAGCCAATTAGCAGGATCTTGTTCAAAATAAGAAGCAGTTACTGGTATTTTGGAATCACTTTCAATAATAATAACAATATGCAGTAACATTGTTATAACGGACCTGGTTATAACATACACCAGGTACTTGGTTATAAATACTTGGTTATAAAGTGCCACAATGTCCCATGTGAAGCTCTACTGTATTGGATAGCTTTGGATATACATGTAACATGCCTTGGATATAACGTACTAAATTTTACAGACCCACCAAGTACATTATAACGAACTTTTACTCTATGCAAAAGCTGATGTTTGATCAAAGTTTGAGGTTTAATGAAAGAGAGAAAGCAGCAAAGGTTCAAGCAGCGTGCTTACAAGAATGTGGAATGAATTTGTTGCTTACTAGGGAACCAGTTCATGAACTTTTGACAGTGTAAGACCACTCAGAAGACAGAGCTCAAAATGAATGTGTTGCTTAACTAGGGAACCAGCACGGTGCTAAGCTGGTTGCTCAGAAGTTGCAATGAAATGGATGCTCACCATCGACCCGATATCTTTCCGCAGCCATGGTCTCATCGGAATGAACAACTCGTCCTCTATGTAAGTCCACGAATTTTGCCTGCTTTCGTTGCTATGGAGACAAAACAACTCTAGTGGCAGAGCCAATGTTGAAGCTTTGTCCAGACCATCCTACACACACACACACACACCACACACACGAACATTTTTAAAACTCACTGCCAATTTTCTTGAGGTTTTTGTCTTTCCAAATTTCAGAGCAATCTGATTTATTTATAAAAATAGTGAAATCACAGGCATTAAACTTGCTTGTTTCAGTGCGGCAACAAATGTTCTGTGGGAATTTTAATTTGTAATTTGTAAGAATAATTCAGTATGCTTATTGATTACATAATTGTATTTATCATAATGCAGCACTGAATATGCATGCACACCTACTGGACAAATTGAGGAATGCCAAATGGAAGACGAGCCAAAAATTCAGAGCGTATTTTCCTAACAATCATCTTAGGGGACATGGCGGAGTAGTGGTAGGATTCCTGCCATGCAAACGGAGGGTAGCAGGTTCAAATCTGACCATAGACACTGGTAGCAACCTTGGGCAAGCTGTTAAGCCTTGACGTGCTCTGCATCTACGATTCCTCACTTGGCAAATGACTTACCATGCGTTAACAACCAAGCAGTTAGAAAGATAAGATGCAAATCATTGAAAAGCATGCCTAAGCACACAAAGCGAGACTCTCAATGATACACACATGTACGCCTTTCATTACAACCCTTTCCTGTCCGTAGATTTCGCAGAATAATTCACGACTCCAGCTGCTGGCCCTCCAAAACGGAACGATGTCCTGAATTATCACAGGCCTATAGAAGATTCAAAATCTAATTACTCAACTGCTAAACATATAGCAAAGTAAATAAATACCAATTATTAATTTGTGATTTTTATCAGTCTTTCTGGAAATGAACAAAACGTGTTTACCAGTAGCACACAAATTTACAAATGGAGGCAGTGATCTTAATCTGCTGAGGCATTTTTCGAAATGTCATGATTTCCAGAATATTATTAAAAACAACTGACAAATAAAATTAGATTCAGTGAAGTCACTTTATAATTTATAAAACCAATTAGAACAGTAACTAACAAAATTCACTATAAATCCAGCATCAGCAAGATCAGGGGTCTGCAACCTTTTGGACAGCAAGGGTCAAATTGCTGTTTCTTGACATTTCTGTCTGAGGGTCATGTAATTAACTGTCCGATTCATGTAATTAATTAATTTTTCGACGAGCCCCAAAAGTTTTAAAGTTTAAGTGTTTCAGAAAGTTTGTGCTGGAAAAAAGTTCAAAAATTCTCAAAAAATATGTATATAATCAAGTGCGAAAAATTAGTGATGACCTTTTTGTCTTGTCAGATTTTTAAAAGGGTGATCTCTTTTTGCAAAAAAAGCTGTTGGGGCCAGAGGCCAACAGAGGGCCAGATTAAATTCCCTGGTGGGCCAGATGTGGCTCACGGGCCATAGGTTGCCAACCCCTGAGCAAGAGCATTGCTTGAATTAAGCAAAGATCATCTAAATTCCACCAACCACTTTCCGTCATAAACATCTCTGTATTCCTCCAGACTGAGGTTTTTTCTTCGATCAACTCCGCTTCTATTGTACGAATAATTGTACAGCCTCATGTTGTTTTCGCGCACCTTCAACGCCGCCTCAAAATCCAGATGGAACGGTTCTCTAAGCGGCACATCCAGGTAGGCAGCAGTCATTCGCACGTAAGTCTCTTCTCCCGGTTTCTTGACATTCATCCACTTCAGGACATCATCCAAACACCAGTTATTGAAAAATATCGACAGACCGAAGACATTCAAGACGACAGCAAAACACAAGACAGATAAACAAAAAAACAAGTTAGAGGTCAGTGAAGATGCGCTCTGCAAAGCAAATGCTTTTTCAGATTTACAAGAAGGCCGAATTATTGATGTGGAAAGCTTGCCACTCGAATGAGGCTTCTTTTGATTTCTTTTCTTCACCGAACTCATACTTCAGGCGCCAGTAAAATCCTAAAAATTCAAAATAATCTTCACATGTCAAACAAATATCAATAAAATATAACTAGGCTACAGCACCTATTTCTCCAAATATACAAATTTCAAAATTTTTGGAGATTATCAACATAGTTGCATTAAAAATATGTTCAAATATATTTTCAACTTTAAAATTCATAATGGATATAGCATAAACTTAATACTTAATAAAATGTTACAGAATTCCCAAGATAAATAGCATAAACAGTTTTGACAACTGCGCGAATTGAATAGTCTGATGACTCTGATCCCTTAAAATGCATGCCAAAACAGCATCATAATAATCATTATTGTACAATTCAGTGGCTGACACTCTGTTTGAAAACACCAAGTGGTGGTGCTCCAAACTCTGCCTGTGTCAAAATGTTCATCAATAATACACAAAAAGAGATTCCACACATCAAGATAAACTAACAGTGCGCATTCGATTGAGGCAGCGGTTCACAGTGAGCCTATCCCAACGACATTTATTTCAGGCCATTCATATTCGGGTTTCTCTGGTGTCTTCACACAACATTATTGATCTGCTGTAGTCGCAATTTGGTTGATCATGGTCGGCTTTATTACAACATAACAGATGGAAAAACCAAATCACAATGGTTTCATAGCAACAAGTAAACACAGACATTTACAGTACATTGATATTGATGGAATGGTTATATTTCAATGAACTGCAATTCTGAATATCGCTTGCACTTGCATACAACACGCAGGGAGCGCCTCTGAGAAAGAGGCGCTATGTAAGTTCTTTATTGCATTACATTACTTTATTAATGCAAGCCAGGCCAGAATTTTTTTGCCGTCCCATTGTCGGTGATCGGTTAGCTAATATTATATTTCTACCGATTGCATTATTTTGGGCGTATTATTATTATTATTATTATTATTATTGTTATTGTTATTATTATTATTATTATTATTATTATTATTATTATTATTATTATTATTATTATTACCATAATGAGTATGTTTACCATAAATCGCTTCTTTTATCAGGTTTATGCACTAAAAAATATAAAGTAAAGATTTTATAGCGCCATTTTTCTTATCAGTTTGGAATTTGTCAAATATTTCAAACTAGGCCAGCGGTTAAGTACTTAGTAAAAGTATCAAATAATAACTTTTTATGAAATAGACCAGTAGTGGTGGTGCTGATAGAAGCGGTAGCAGAAATACCGATCTATTATGACACACTAACGTTCCAAGCTCTCTTTTCCACTCTATATATATATATATATATATATATATATATATATATATATATATATATATATATATATATATATATATCAATCCTTCCTGCTATAATTATATTGCCCCACAACGATGTCCTCCATATTATGAACATAAACACTATTAAACAGACTGCAAGATTTACAGGATTTTTACCTTTAGCAGCTGCTACTTCTGAATTTGTTAACCCTAATACACTATATAATAGTACTGAGGATTAAAATTATGTGGGACATGTAGAACATACAAATTTATGACTGCAATTCATGGACAACAGTCACAAGACTTGAAGACTCACAACATATCTATTCACCCTCAGCATGATTTCCTGATTCTTGTTCAATTCCGATTCAATGAAATTGGCAAAACAATTTCAGTTTCAGGCCAAAAAATCTGGAACTTTCCCAAAAATCTTAAAACTCTTCTACTGCCTGTAAAACTATTTTAACAAACTAAACAAATCCAGACTCAAAACACATCTCTTCCAATTGGTTCTATTCTTCTGCATGTCTCACAGTTTTCCACGTTGACTGATCCCTGGAATGACCTGGACTTTTGCTAATGGCTTTGTAGTGACATAATTGATACCTAATCTGCAAAAATAAAGACCATAGCTGGTCTTCTGGCATATGATGATGGCGAGCTCTCTACTCAAAGGCAGGTCCTTCTGGCTGTTCACGCCACCCGGAGTGAGTTGGTTTCCAGTTGCCTTCCTCATGAACAATTAGGGGTAAGCAACTTATCCAACATCACTCTCCATTGGTCAGGGTCACACTTGAACCCACACCCTGGGGCATCATGAGGCCAGTGCCTCAAGGCAACACGGTCGTAAGGGGCAGCGGTTACCAACATTGCTATATAACTTACACAACATTAAAGAAATGTTAAAAAATGCAAGTGTATTTGTTTAGTTAGAAATAGATTAGGGGTCAGGCAGAGCGAAGCTGAGATCGGGATGGCTCCCTTTTAGACTTCTGTTGTATGCTGACTGCAGAGTCTGTTAAGATGGGCAGAAGAAAGGCTCGCAACACCCCTGCTCATATGGATGTGAAAAATTAACCTAAAAATTAACCAGTTTTGGTGTGTCTGTTAGAGTGATCCCAATGCTCAAGAATCCCACAGTCATATTTTTAATAGCAAGACATCAAACTCAATATATCAGGGGTGGCCAAATGGCGGCCCTCAGAGAATCTTTCCAAATAAATTTTATTGGTCCTATTTATGCATACAATATTGAGTCATAAGACTTTTAGTTCCTGAGCTTAATTTAGTAAAATAGCAACTTACTTTAAACTGCTGTTTAAATGCAACCATTACCTGTTCCTACCGGTACATGACTGTACTACTGTTGAAAACAATTATGTGCAAAAGACACCCAAATATGCGGCCCTCTGCACGCTAATATAAATTTATAATGGCCCATTGTAGTAAAAGGTTGGCCACCACTGCAATATGATAGGATTATAGTCTTATTACAGTCACATTTATTTCCAATATGCTTTTCAGCTGAATAGCAATGATTTCTACATAAAGACATTCATATCACCATACAGTTAATGGCTAACCAGTCAATAAAACCAGTCTAATGATGCACGCAAAAGTCAATGCCTTTCAAAACAATCCAACATAATTCAGTCCAACATTAGAAAATATTTGCAATTTGTAATCATATTATCTTATAAGAGTAAGATATTATTATTAGTTTGCATTCTACAATTTCTGAAAACAAAATTCTTTACATCTGCAGTCTGCAAACTTTTCCGATGAAGGTCCAAATTTTGTGACAACTTCTTTCCATGGACCATAGTTAAAAACCCTAATAACATATGCCATTGTAAATGGATATAGCTTGGTTGGGAGGATGACATTGGTTATCAGGGTGTCTGACACACAATTAATAATAATATAATAATAATAATTCACAATTTAATGCTAAAGAAAGAGGATGTAGCAAGGTGATGAGTGCCGGGTTAACTTCTTTGGAGGCCTGGCGCAAACAATGCAACAAAACTTTAAAAGGCCCTCAACCCTCCAAGTTCGAAGTTTCAAACCTCTGCCCAAAAATTAATTTTAAAATGTAGAAAATTTCCTCAATATATTAATTTTAAAATATATAAAATTTCCTATATACATATTTATACATATATATATATATATATATATATATATATATATATATATATATAAATAATGAAATACAATTAGTACTGTTTTTTTATTAAAATTCATTGTTTGTGATTTAGTGTAATTTATTTATTTAAAAATAATAATAAAAGCTGAACCAGTGGGCCTGATGCAAGTGTGCAACTAGTTACTAATGTAAATAACACTGAAGGCAAAATCAATGACATCATCCAATTCGAGTTGCTCAAAAATTCTTTTTACAGCCGTTTAGTAAAAAAAAGGCGTTACATGTTGCAGACAGAAGCAATACAATTGCTGGATTAATCCACAGCCGTACAGATACCCTCAAGCGGGCAAAATTACACAGCACAACATTCTCATTTGATCTATGCTTCACACTAAAACTCGAGCCTACGTGGTGGGATTACAAAGCCTTTACCACGCAGTGGCTGCTGCATTTGCTGCAAAACTGAACTCATAACTGAACTCATAAAATAAAATAAAAACCAAATCACAATTACGGCGTAATCTGTACATCCGTTACATATCCGCACAATTTCAAACGTCAATAATTAACTCCTTAACCGTGTGTTTAACCGTAACTCAATGTAAAATGGACAGGTATATCTAGGATCCCCAGTTAAGAGGTTAATCAACAATAAACACAGCACACACAAAAATAGGGCACATATATTAACGACGTTACATCGAGAACAACTTAAATAAAAAGCGTTGCTCCTAGATCCTATTGTTAACATTTCATTCCGAGCACAATTTCCACGTCTAACTGAAATGGCAGGCTTAATGTAAAATAGTAGTACAGTCATGTCCTATACAATGTAAGGCCCCCAAAGAAACACATGAAATCTGTTGCTAGAGCATTTCCCTATACGTGAAAGTTGCTTACCACATCAACAGACTTTCAAACCATATTATGATCATTAGCATTTAGTAGACTCAATTCAGTCAATTGACATCAGCCATTTTTACAGTTGCAAAGCTGATTATTATCAACACTCCTCTTGATGGCATGCTCATGTCACGTCATGTCATGATCGTTTGGCTGTTTGCAGTCGCTGACTTCTATATGACATCCCTCCACTTTTCTCAGTCTCTTTCAATTTCCTCTGTCTTCCTCCTTCTGTCTTCCCTTGAATACCGTTAGGTCATCCACTGGCCTTTGTGTCCTCATCAATGCAATCTATCCATCTTCCTTTTAGTCTTCCCACTGCCCCTTTTCCCTTCCAGTTGTATTCAATTACCCGAGTATTCTTTTGCAGATTTTGATGTCCTCTGTACATTGTCTGCCCTTTTCACTCTCTCCTCCTTCCTCCTCATGATGTCATTGTTTTGCGGCTGTTGTGTCCTTCTGACTTAGAACTTCATTGTTTTACGTGTTCCCTGTAATTGAGTTTCAGCGTTTTACCAAGCCATTTGAGGCAATCAATTTCATCTCCATTGTCTCTGTGATGCTCCATATCACCGTTAAAGTCACATAACCATTTTATCGACGCAGCATTCACGTATGTCGTTCTAACTTCCTAACAATGTAAACTCAGTTCAACATGATGTCACCTGAAGACAATAGTTTGACTCTGTTGTTCATTATTAAAGAGGGTAAATATGCTTAAACCAAATGAAAACTAGGGTGGTATTTGAGAGTAAGAACAGTGGGGAGGAATATTGCTACTCCCCCCTTCCCACTGCTATTGACAGAGTGGACAAGTCAGTAGGCAGTGACCAAGAATTTCTCCCCTTCCCCTCAAATACCACACTGATGACAACGAAAATATAAATTCAACATGATAACATAAGCATTTCGGATCAACAGTGCCGGTATCTCTTTAGGCATGTGACCAAAATTGAACACCAAAGATATTTTAAATGGCAAAGGCTCATAAAACGTAACGCAACATAAAATGCCTAAAATTCGGCACGTAATATTTAACCAGAAAAATTTCGTTTGAAACATGCATACAAGCGCATCGCATGGGGCTTCAACATTTCATAAAGGTCTATAATAATCTGGAAAGCAGCATCCTCACTTCTTAAACTGTGAAATGTCATCAGTCACTTTTAAAGTGGTTCAACTTACAAACAAACAAAACTGAAGCAAAAATTTGTATAACAGTGGTTCTCACACAGGGCAGTCCCTACCGAACCACTTTAAACCTTATTATTATTATTATTATTATTATTATTAAAACATAAGAATCCATTTGTTACAGTATCGAAATCATAGTACCACTTTCTGCACTGAAGAAATAATAATAATAATAATAATATCATATTACAATTAACATGTCACAGCTCACCTAAAGAACACTATCTCTGCCCTTTATCTGTACAAATTCTAACACATGTTGATCGTCACGTTTATGCTTAAGTTTCCGTTGTCTGCAAAATGCTGCGCGACATTGGTGTCAAAAACCAAACAGTCACTCGTGTTAATCGCAGACTGGACGCCGTCGTGTATGCTACGCGGTGTCGCTTCCCAGGTTAATCGCCGCTTCTGACCGTTCAATTCTAGCCTACAGACATCAAACAAGCACGAGCATTTGTAACGAACATCAGAGCGCTAGCATCGGCTGGAAGGAGAAGATAATTACCAACAAAGAATTCTCGAAGAGGGTAGAAGTAAAGAAAAGCCTGACGTACATAATTTGTACTAGATAAAAGTAATGTATAGGTCATGTTCTGATAGTAGAAATGTGCCTGACAAGAGAAGTACTAAGCAAGGGTGGCCAATATGCAGCCCACTGGCTGCTAATTGGCGGCCCACATGGCATCTTTCAAAATAAATTTTATTGGTCCTATTTGTGCATACAATATTGATTCTTAAGTAAGACTTTTAGTTCCTGTGCATAATTTAGTAAAATATCAATAATTTTTAAATTACTGTTTAATTGTAACTATTACCAGTTACTTGCATTACAAGACTACAGTGATTGTAACTTCTGTTGAAAAACAGTGCACAAAAGGCAACAAAAACATGCAGCCCTCCGCATGCTGATCAAAATTTATAGCAACCCCCTTGTAAAAAAAAGGTCGGCCACCTCTGTACTAGAAGGCAAGATGGCAGGGGAAAGAAAAGGACAACCATGGACAACAATGCTAGAGTGGATGTTTGCAGTTTTTCCAGTTTACATAATCACTGTAAAGTGCTATATATAATGAATAATGATTCCTATACTTTGTTCCAATCTGTTGTAGAGTGCTTGCAAATTTTCCCGGCTTATTTTCAAATACTTAAAATTTAATTTTGTTATCACTTATTTATTGAAACCATGTAAACACTGTTGCCTGGCATTCAAGTGAATAACACCTGCAAAAGTGAGAAAAAGCTCACCTGTATGCAAAGCTTTCCGCCTGCTTACGAGTGCCAATCAGCTGTACGATCGTATAGAAAAGTTGACTTCCTTCGTTCTTCTCTTGCTTTTCGAGGACAAGCATGAAATGATGCCCAAAGCAAGTCTGCATCATAACCCAATCGACAGCGCCCGGCAGATTAATATCGGTCGCTAGGAATACGATGTCTTCGCCTAAAACGTCAGAAATTAACTGAAATTAATGTGAAAAAATATGAAACTGCTTCATAATTTTAGCAGAAATCACTTTTTAATCACTTTCAATTCCAATTAATTAGATAGCAAATGATGAGGTAGAGAATCTAACTACGCGAGCAGCCACCTTTTAGAAATCTGTATCTGATATGATATACATTGAAATTGGTACCCAAGAAACACTAACAGTTCAACTGAGTTCCATTGTATATTTTAACCCTTAAACCACTGGAACTGAGTATACGCAGTCCAATTGCATATAGTTACGAAGTATTTGTCGGCTTAAGGGTTAAGAATTTTATATATTCCAACACCAAAATCCTTCAGCACCAGCCTAAATATCAGAATCCTTATTAGGGTGCTAGTAATGTAAATGTAATGAGCACTCAGAAGAGCTACCACTAAGATTACTCTGAACTGGAAATAAAAGAAAGGATGTCAAGTATTAGTACTTGCAAGCCTATATACAACATCATGCGTACTGCATACCTAGTGAAGAACTAATCAGAAAACTGTCACGTTATATATAGGATTTGCTAGGTCAAATGTTATAACATTCACACGTATACAATATACAATGTACAAACAGTTCCTATTCTACAAAAACAATACAGGAAATGTTAGGCACACATGTTATGAAATAACAGAGATTAAACATTAAGCTAGAGGCTCTGTACTTCCGTCAATAAATTTTATCAGAACGCAGTAACAATCTCACTTTGTTCATATAATGCATGTTTTGAGCTTGCACTTCAAAATGACAAAAACTTTAAAATATGTTGTGGAAAATTGGTTATAAATGGAAGAGGCATACAAACTTCTCTCACAAAGACAATACTTTACTACAGACATGACATGGATGAAAGGCATGTATGCAAAATATACAGGGTGTGCCAATAAATCCCGGTCGATTTTGGAGCGATGGAACTTTCTTAATATTTAAGATACGAAGGAAATAAAAACACGAAAGCTGAGAAGATTTACTTGAGAATAATTAGAAAAATCTAAGGTAATTAACATTGCTCTAACACATGATGAAGAAAAACAGTAACAAACAGGTAGACCCGAAATTGACGTTATTACAACATTAACATACGATGCGTCATGTAATCGCTTAAAACAAAGTTTGCTACAGACTACCAAAGGTAGTCTTAGTCCAAACGATGTTCAATGTGTCCCCATTTAGCCCAAATAACCAGTAAAATTCTGCCCAACCATAACAAAGAATTGTGACATGGATCATCTGAAAGAAGTGCTAACATTGTGTTGGGATCAGATCGGAAAAGATTTGATAGACAAAGCGATTGACCAGTGGTTGGGCAGAATTTACTTATTACACGGAGGCTGGTGAGCTTACCCTGTAAGGTTGTGATGCTTTTATGCTGTTGGAGAAGATGAGGCATCACTTGTTCCAACGAGCCCTGCCACTTACACGACGCTCCTGGGCACGGGCAACTGTAGGGTCTGTTTTAAGCAACAGAAATCAAACTTCAGACTCTTGGCATGCAGAAAAGTAGAAAGGGTATATATAGGCAGTGGCGTAGTGTACACTGTTGCCGCCCCTTGGCTCATGGCTAATCCACCGCCCCAAGATTCATTCATATAAGAGGTGGATCTAGGGTGTTTGGCGCCCGGGGACAAAAGATACTGATGGCACGCACCCCTCAAATCTAACTCCCGAAATCTCCTGACAGGCAAAAAAGGTCATCACTCATTTAGTTTGTTTATTTGGTTAACGTTTGCCTTTTATTTCATATATTTCTCATAATTTGCCAACCCCAGTTGTGTGCCACCCATGGCCAAAGCCATACTAGCCATTGGCACACTACGCCTCTGTATACAAGTGTCCCCGTTACTCCCCCATGAGAAACACAGCCATTAAGGTCATGTGACCATGAATAACGTGGTAGCAAACAGATACCAACTCTACATATGGCCATCAATATGCTCTCTGTTATGTGCTGAATTTTTTAGGCTGTCTTTCGTAAACAAAGATGTTTTCAGAAGCTGTATTTCTGCAGCTTCCATCTTTTTTTGCATTGCCTTTTGCAATGTCTTCATCAACTTAGAATATGATCTGCTATTCAAAATCTGTTCTAAGTCAACAAATCCTGATCTCGATTCTTCATCATATATAACACCTTAACTCTACTCATGAACAATGAATAATATCCATAAATATTTTTGTATCATTCACTAAATAATGAACACACTGAATGAATTTTATTTTCAACTATGCAAGACAATGTAATGTAATAAAAAGGAACTTGTATAGTGTTCGTTCATTCAGTTCACAAAATGTCTCTTTAAGCAATACACCAAACTACCACAGCTCAGATTAAATTGCTGACAGGAGCTACAATTATATGACTATTTCAACAACAAGTAGAATGACTCAAAATGCGGTGGTCTGACCTGTATTCACAGCCATCTTCGTGACCAGTTTTCTCCATGTGTGGAAGTGTAGCATCGCATCCGTTCGATATATATTTACATGGAAACAGGACCTGACTTGCCACCTTCTCCATTGCCAGATTACGAATATTGCCTAGTGAATTTAATTTTTAAAAATAATAATAATTTTGCACTTTCATAGCATCAACTCTAATACTCAAGGGCATCAATCATTGTTACCCCAAATTCAGCTGTAAAGAAAAGGTCATTCAAGAGGTCAGTCAGTGGGAAACAGTGAGGCAGGGCTATGGAGGAAATGCTAATTGAAAGAGATGTGTTTTAAGCCCAGATCTGAAAGACAAAATTCTTTGGAATATCTGACAGCCAAGGGAAGAGAGCTCCAGAATTACCAATTTCAGTGTTCACTCTGGGTACTTTTAACAATGAATTAGCAAATCTTGTTGAACATATGCATACAGAACAGTTTAGAAACTAGTCTGAATAAAATAAAATAAAAGAACAATAAGAATATTTACCTACAGTCACATGCCAATTCCATTCTAGGAACAATACCAAAAGTCCAATCTCAATTTCTCTTTCATAAAATTTTAAAAGTACTTCAAAGTGATAATAAACTCTTCTTCAAAGAATTCATTATATGTCAAATTCAACTTATTGCAGCATAGTGCCTCTGACTAAAAGTATAAATGGTGCTATGTAAGTCCCCTATTGCATTACATTACAACCAACAATTGGGTCTGTTAAGACGAAGTTACCGAGGGCTCCTCTGCACGTCGGGCAAAACTGAAGCTTCGGTCGACAGTGAGAGCAGACGATGTGACCGCTTTGACACTGCATAATCGGCGGCAACGCGTAGTCAAAGCAGACGGGACACTCAAAGAGAGAAGCCAGGTCGGTTGTCATTGCACCGGCCGGCAAAGCTGCAGCAAAACAGTATTCAAAGTCTAAGACAGGACTTAATAAAACATGCATCCACACCACAAGTGCACACAAAGACACACAAAGACACACAGACACTCAGTCACTCACTCACTCACTCAGACACAAATATGCTCATGATAATTTTATGTAGTATCAATTACACGTTTAGAGTTCTTATATCAAATTCTATAAAAACCAGTACTTAGCAAGTCTGTTTCCACATTGAAGGACACTTTTACAGCAGAAGCTCTAAAAGCCGTAAAAAGCGAGCTTTTGGCCTTGATTACTGGAATTCCATCATCATGCGCTTTGCACATAGATTTACCGTTCTTTAATATTCCAAGTAGCATCTATCCAATGTTGACTTCAGTTAGTTCATCAATTCAGTTTGTCATCACACATCACACACAGCATCTCACTGCTGACAGGACTGGGGCTAACCTGTGCCAGGCCCCCACAGATTAAAATTTGAGCCTCCAAGGACCGAGGGTATGGGGGATGTAGCCGTAAATACAACAATATTATCCTATTATCCCTGTGACCGCCCCTCTCCCGAATATGCAGACTTTGCGGGTGCCTGGCAACAGCCTCATTGCTGATCTTATCCATATTGCATCTATCCACGTCAGCATGTACATTTTTCCAGCTACATTTCTAAGACCAGATAATCTTTATGACACCAACCCCATCTAGGGTCAAACCCCATATAGGGTCTTGATAGCATAGGATCTCTGGAGGGGTATGCAGACCCCTGAGACCTGGAAACCAAATCTAGTTGCCATACTTTACATTACAGTACATAATAAAATTGGAAAAAATGCTAATACAGAATAAACAAGTTGATTAACTAGTCTACATGTGGCATCTAAGTAGTAAACTATGTAAACCATACCATTTCTCAACATTTATAATGATAAAAAATTGTTTCAGAATACAGCATGCATCACTAGAAAATACACTAGATATTTATTATCCACAAATAGATACTAACATGCTGCCGATGAAGAAGAAAGTCCTCGCACTGCAGTCATGGGTGGCTGGTGATTCATTGTCAGCTCATCAACTAGTCTTCAAACAAGACAAACACTGTTCAGGATTAATGGGATTACAGAACAGCTGAAAATCACAATTTTCAAATCAATAATTGCAAGTCAATCAGCAAGTCGCAGATCAAAAAATAACAATCATGCAAAAGTAAAAGAAATATGATGAGGTGCAATGACTACAAAAAAGCAGGCTAAAAACATCAAAATATTTTTTGAAACTTTTGAAACATTGCTAAAAACAAAGCAAAATATTTTTTGAAACTTTTTACAACATTGCCATAAAATTATAAGCATAATAATTAATATTCTATTCTATTCTATTCTACTTGATAATTTATGCTTAGCATCTATAGGCCAAAAATTATAAGCATAATAATTAATAATAAAAGAACACTTATAGATAAAAGAGACCATTCACACAGAAGCTGGAATATGTATTGCCCCAGTTCTTTCTCCAGTGTCACATAAAAAACGGTTTTGTCATTGTCATCACCGCCTGATAAAAAGATATTCTGGTGCCCCTATTGGAAGGTCAGCAATGTCAAAACGATCATCTGAGCCAATGGAGCTTATCCCTAATCTGTATTATCCACCTGGCACCGTCATCAATGTCAGTGCCCAGCTGATAGTCGGGGAAGACCGAGGAGGAGGCTATTATAAAATTAAAACCAGGCAACTGATGTTGAGATGTAACGTAATCTCCCTAATCTTTCTAAAATAAAAGAACACTTATAGATAAAAGAGACCATTCACACAGATATGTATTCTGTTTGTCAGTGTCACATAAAAATGGTTTTGTCATTGTTTGAGATAAAAATTCCTGGTGCCCCTATTGCTTCAATGTCAGATCATTGATCAGATTCTGGCATTATCCTCGTCACAATGTCAGTGTAGGATTTGAGAACTATAAACTTAAAACCGCAACTGTGTTACCGTACTTTGTAAATAAAAGCATAATATACCAACAACAGGTCGTCGAACATTCGTTACAATTAACGCTATTATAAGGGCGCTATAGAAGTTGACTAACAGAAACCATCCATACATAAACTCGTTCATACAAGCGTGACAATCGATACTAAATACTAACACATGACCGAAAAACTAGCACCAAAACACAAATCTCACTCAATCTAACGTTTTTAGCAACTTTAAATGCAAAACGTATTGATTTAATGTGTCTATGCCAAAATAAAAAATTGGTCCGAGCAAAAATACAGAATCACACGAAGAATTCACAATCACAACGGTTACGATTACACCCGGTAAACGAAAAATACTGTAAGCGCATTACACATTTAATTCGAGGTAATTTTCTACCGAAATCTTTCACTTCTTAAGGAAGAAATATAAGATATCCTGAACTAACTCAGTCACAGTCAGACACGGGCCCAAAATGAAACAGCCTCAAACAGGCACGGCATGAAGTAAGTAAGAATGCGTTCACTCACCAATTTCCACCAAATTCGTATGTAGTAGTAGTAGTAGTAGTAGTAGTAGTAGTAGTAGTAGTAGTAGTAGTAGTAGTAGTAGTAGTAGTATCTGTTGCTGTATTAAAGATGATTTCAGAAAATAACATATCATAATAAACAGATGATTTTAAAAATTGCAAATAAGTAAGAATGTCGATTTTTCATGGCTGCGCAGTCTGCCTTTTAGCTTTTCTTCGATAGCTTACACAGGTTCAGATCTAGTGTTCCCAAACATTAATCGTGAGTCTTGGTATCAAAAGTTCTTGAATTCACCTTAACGAACCAATATTCTGCTCTGATTCAGTTCGAATGAGTCATTTAGTGAATCGTAAAAGGAGCTACATAAATGCTTTCTCAGACTGGAGAGTGGAGACACGGAAGTGAAAGTTCTATAGATTACATAATAAGTTAATAATTGCATTTCCATTTGCACTGTGCAGTTATTCTGTTTATTATTAAACATTTATCTAGCGCCGTGTTTGACAGCGTGTAGCGTCACCTACCGGTTGTTGTTGTGACTACTGGGTTAATCATCTGATGAACAGCTGAGCGAGTTTATTTATTTTGTGTCATCGACGTAAATATTAATTTTGTAACATACGAAGATTTTGTGCATTTTACGTTTTATTCGGTTAAAATCGAGGAAATGACAACTTTAAACGGGGAATGCGACTTGACTTACGTCGGCTTTAACCAGAATTTTAGGTTAGTTCGTGCTAATGCAGTCACCAATGACCAAGGTCGTGCAACAATGATGTCATGATGATGTTTATGTTGTTACCGATAATGTTGATGATAATAGCAATGATGACATCGACAGCAACTACTGGGACTGCTGCAGTTATGATTACGATGACATCGTCGTCGTGATGATGATGATGATGATTATAGTTATGTCGGCGAGTTAGCTTCTTTAGCGCCGTTTTAGTGATGCACTTGACAGTAGTTGATGGTCGCTCCGGATTTGAATCCTAATCTCCCGACGTCAAATCCAATAAGTCATTCAGATTTTCCGGTCCCGGTTATGGAGGATAGGCAGTAGAGAACAGGTAGGCTTTGCGTCTGGATCGAAATGTTGTGAGAGACTCAGCGGATCGAACCAATGCTGGGAGTAAATTCCATGTTATCAGCCCAGCCACTGAAAATGCATGCTTACCAAGAGTGGTGCAAGTGTGCGGTATCTGCAGAATTAGTGCACCCAAAAACCTGGTTGATGTCTATGAGCCTGTACGGTAAGCAAAGATGAGAGGTATGATGACTGGTTTGAATGTAGCACCTTGTGGACCATTAAACATAATTTAAAGTCAATTCATTGCCTGACTGGTAACCATTGAAGTGATTTAAGTACAGGAATCATATGATCGTATTGCGGAGTCTTCGTTATGGCTTGATCTAGAAAGTTTTGAATTCGCTGATGATGCTGAAGAGAGGATTTAGAGATACCTGCAAAGTGAGAGTTACAGTAGTCCAGGCGACTGGATACTAGAGCATTGGCGAGTGGAATAAGTATATTACAAAGAACAATGCTCAGCATTTCACAGTAAGGTAGACTATAGATGGATAGATAGATAGATACTAAATTGAACAGGCGCTAATTTGACAAATGCGCCGCTACTGCAGAATCAAAATCAAAATAGTGCGTCTTTAGTCTACCCAAGAAAACAGCGTGTGAAACAGCTTGATCCCGTAGTGTATGGAGTAACATTTGTTACACACTATAGTTGTTCTATGATCATCATCAGCACATTCTTGAATATTGCTCTGAGACTAAGCACTGCTGTTGAAAATAAGTGTTTTGAATGATTGTGTTGATATTTAATTTAGTTCACTTGCTGTTGGGACAAAACAAGGATTCAAAATATTTAGAGTGAAATCATTTGACGAACTGACTATTGAACGGGAGTTTGGTGAGTTCATCTGTTGAATTTCTGCCCAGAAATTTGAAAATATTTGATCAAATTCTGTGATGGTTTCTCATAAATTGTTGTGAATTCTGCAACATCTGTATTTTTGTTACTTTTTTGCTTTTGGCATTCATTTTACCCTTGAAAATTTATGTTGTCTGTTATATTTGCTTCTGAAATTCACAGAGCAATGGTCTGTTGTACCTTGCCAATGTTATGAAACTAGAACTATTCTTGTGCATGATTTTTTTGCCATGCCATATAGTGCTATCAAATCCAGTGTTAAATTACATCTGTTTCTCTTCATGGGCAGGAAGGTGGCAGAGAGGTAACATGCTAGAGACACGCTGACAGAACAGGATCAAGTCCCACTGGAGCCCTAAGTTTGACTCAACCTTACTCACTGGAGGGCAGTGAAAAAATTAGGAGCAGCGCTAAGCTGTGAGGTAAAATGTTGGTCTGGGGAAAGTAATGACAATCTACCCCAGGTTAATGCCTTATACCACCTATGTCACTGATTACCTATACCAGAGACAAGCACCAGGCCCCATTGCTTTAACTTGAGTATGAGACCTACCTATACCTTTTCCTTTGTGGTCTGTCTTGCTGTTTCTCCACTGTAACTGATCTTTGAAATTAACCTTACTGAGCTGACCATTACATTTTGGCTATAACTATTTATATGGTAGATTAAACACCTAGGAATAAGCAGCCATTGTGGTA
The DNA here is from genome assembly GCA_018105865.1 of Metaphire vulgaris. Lineage (NCBI taxonomy): Eukaryota > Metazoa > Annelida > Clitellata > Crassiclitellata > Megascolecidae > Metaphire > Metaphire vulgaris. Next base: position 14,470,234 of record CM030850.1, on the reverse strand, counting down.
GCTACTTTGAAGGCACTATATAAATTTATGAGACTACTTACTGGTAATTACTTTCCTACTTATTTATTCACTAACTTTCAGAGGACTTAAGTAAAGTATAGTGCATCCACCAGTGATATTAATCCTTGTCCTGGTCCTTGTTCTTAAGGACTCCTTAAAGACCAATTTGAAGTCCTTGTTCTTGTCATCATTCTTGGGGGGTCAGTCCTCGTCCTTGCAGATCGGTCCTTGTCCTGGTCCTGGTCCTTGTAAGTTTTAACTTAGTCCTTGAAAAATCCTTATATGGACCAAATTACATGCATACCATTTTCAATTGTTCTGATAATTATGTTCCAAGGTAAGAGTAGTATGTGGATTTATATTTACATACTTGCTTTGAGTTACTCTAAATGTGTAGTCATTGTTTCCTTTATAATACTAGTTGAGCAGCTGAACTTGCTTTTCCTGTTTGAAAGCGTATGAACCAGACGCATGCGTTTTTAAAATTTCTATTATTCTTTAGTTGTATTCTAAAATACTGGTGTCATTGTCTGCATTGTCTACAAAGGAATGGAACAAAGCATGACCATCAATGAAGATTGGCAGTTGAACATGTGTTTTTGCAAAGTGGTCTCATTATACTGTATATAAATAGACCTCATCATGTGCACTTGACTGTTCAGCCGTTGGAAACACTTGTTTATTTGAAATGCAGCATTTCTGTTGACTAGATTATGTTTTACAACCTTCTGTGATTTGAATTGAAATTATTTTTGGCTTTTTCCTTTCTGACTTTTTTGTCTAACAGAGGTCGGTCCTTGATCCTTGTCCTTGGAGGTCAGTCCTTGTGGTCTTTGTGCTTGGAGGGTAGGTCTTCATCCTTGTCCTAGTCCTAGGGGGGGGTCAATCCATGTCTTTATCCTCGTCCTTGGGGGTCGGTTCTTGTTAACATCACTGCATCCAGCCCTGACCAAATTTTAAAAATCAACTATTGGTCATATATTTTGACTGGTGTGATGTTTTTTGAATTTTATGTTAATAATAATAATTATTATTAAATGGAGAAGATCAGCTGGACAGAACATAAGACAAACGAGGAAGTGCTGAAACAGGTGGAGGAAAAGAAAGAGATGATCAACACAATAAGAAAAAGACAAAAGACCTGGATGGGACATATAATGAGAGGAGACTCACTCCTAAGGGAAATAATAGAAGGACAACTAGAGGGGAAAAAGACCAAAAGAAGACCACGAGAGAACGGAGAGATGCTGCTTGACTGGATGATGGAAAAGGACTATAAAGACTTAAAGGAGAAAGCTATGAACAGGAATGAATGGCAAAATTGGAATACAAAACCTGCCTAAGGGCAGAATACTATGAATAATAATAATAATAATAATAATAATAATAATAATAATAATAATAACTAATGATATCTATAATATTAAGATCATTATCTGGATAATGACACTGCTTTTTCAGTGATTCTGATTGGCTTGACTAATTGCTAAATCGGTTTAAACAAACATAATCCTAATAATAATAATTCGTAATAATAATAATGACTTTGGTAGACGGTTTAGACCGTTTAGTCCACTGACTATTGTTGGTTTGGTGCGATGTTCAAGACGTGTGCATTGGTATCAGGATAATGACATTGTTTTATCAGTGATGCACCTATTTAGCCAAAATACAGCATCAGAGGGCTGGGCAAACATAATAATAATAATAATAATGCTATTAATAATAATTGTTCGTAATAGAATTTTAAGTGGTTTAAGGATTTCTCCTGGGCGTGAAAACCACTGTTGAATATTTTGGAAATTTTTGGTTTTGTGAAAACAATTTTTTTGTGGTGCCTTCAAGTTAGATCAATTTCTTAGTATATTTGCAGGCGCTTGATTCCAAATATGGCATCAGATTTTCTAATCAGCTCTAGTTTTTGAGATATGGCCATATATCCAAAATTGGATTTGTTTTTGTCTTTTTTTGAATCTGTTTATGGACAGATTTTTATTGTTCTTGAGAGATTTTTCATCTAAATGTCTTTGTTAATAACATTAAAGGTCTTACATTTCAGAAATTGAATTGAAATATGTGCAGTACAATAAATTATATTATATAATTAGATTACTTCAAAAGAAAGTTGGTTTGAAGTGATTGTGGTGCGAAGAAGTAGCAAAAATTTTCAGGGCTTATTTAGAAATACAGTTGCAGGAAAGAGGACCAACCTGGGATTTGGAATACCAATGGTCTGGAGAGAACCATGAAACCATCATGATGACTTTTATTTTTGTCTTGTTAACATCAAGGGTTCAATTGAAAAATTTTATCTAAGTGGACATATCCTGACCTACAGCCTGCAAGAAGACCTCATCTGCACTCAGACCAGGTACCTGTTCCATCTTTCAGACACCTTCCATTGTGTCAGACAAAGAGGAGTCACAGCTGTCTGGAAGAACTTAAGATATTATGCAATGATGATGACTATGACTTTAAATATTCTTCATAACTTCCTCAGTGTTTCAAACCAACATGAATTAAATGACCTCATAAGAGACCTGAACCTTTCAAAGGAATCTGCTGAATGTTCTTGCTCCAAGATGTTGAATGAGAAAAATTTACTGATTCTGGAACCAGCATTACCTTTATCGCATTAGAGAAAAGAATGTGCTGCCATTTTTTAATGGCCGATGGTCTGGTGCTCTGCAATAATGTTGGCGACCCTCAGAAAAATGGGTTTATCAGTATACGTGCCAAATGAATGGTGCCTTTTCATTGATAGCTCCAAAAGGAGTCTGAAAATGTGTTCTTCTGCACAATGGCAACAGGTATCAATCAATTCCTTTGCCAGTCATTCAACCAGTATCATCAGTATGCCAGAAAAGTATCACACAATATCTTTGGCTTTGGAAAAGTTAAAATATCAAGAACATCAATGGGTGATTTGTGTAGATTTAAAGATGAACTTTCTTCTTTGTCAGCAAAGTGGCTATACAAAATATCCATGCTTTCTTTGTTTATGAGACAGTAGAGCTTATCCTGTAAGAACATTGGTCGAGATCGAATAAATCTGAGAGCTTGACATAAAAATGTTGTCAAATGAGCCATTGGTTGACAGAGAAAATAATTTTGAAACCACTACATATCAAATTGGGTCTCATAAAGCAATTTGTGAAGGCTTTGAAAAACTAAAAGGTTCATGTTTGCTTACATATCTTGTAAATTTCCTGGAGTGACCAAAGAAAAGCTGAAAGTATGGATTTTTGATGGACCACAAATAAGACAGCTCATAAAAATACAAGGATGGCCTTTTTTGCTTGTCAAGACTTTTCCCCAGACCTAAAAATGAGGAGGGGTCCAGTGGTGGCTCTCCAGAGAGGGACAGACTTGGGCCCTAAAATGTTTTTATTGAGTGCCTGGCCCCAGTGGCCCCTTATTTATGACCCTTATATTTAATACTGAATCATCCTAACAACAAATGGTTGGCCCCATGACTAGAAGAATAATATAGGTCAACGGCCCCCCATTGCCAAATCTGGAGCTCAACTGTAAAATGGACAGATATATCCAGGATCCCCAGTTATCTGAGTGTTTTGTTATGTGCCCGTTGATCCTGGGATGGAGGGGTCAAAAAGTGCCAAATCGTGATTATGACGATTTATGGATGACCCCATATCTCAAAAACTAGAGCTGATGGGGCAAAACTGATAACTTTTTTGGAATCAGGGCACCAAAACTACTTAAGAACAGGTCTAACTTTGAGGCAATTAATTGTGTGTTGACCAGTGTAACAATTGTTTGCAGCCTCAGGTAGTTGTGCAATTTTATGGTCACTGATTTGCCCACCAGCAAAAATACGTGTACATTGGCACAAATAATAGACAGTTAATGATTTTAACGTACATTCTGCCTAATTATTACGTGGAGCAAGCTTGGCTTGGTGGCGATCTTTGAAATGTTGTTCAGCATGAATTCAATGATTAGGTATTAGGTATAGGTATTGGATTAGTATTATCCTGCACATAGTTGGTAGGAGAGCTTATGTTATTGTCATCTTTCTAAAATAATAATAATAATAATAATAATAATAATAATAATAATAATAATAATAATAATAATAATAATATAATAATAATAATAATAATAATAATAATAATAATAATAATAATAATAATAATAATAATAGAATTTTATGGTATAGTAGGATTTATCCTGTGTTGAAAACCACTGTTGAATATTTTGTAGAAATTTTTGGTTTTGTGATTAAACAATGATTTTGTACAAATATTCAATATCACAACATTACAATTTCTGGATGTGTATTCTGCATTGTTGTTGTTTCTTTTTTAAGCCTTATCATCAGAATTTCATAATGTGTCTTAAATTTTGCTGAAAAGTTCAAGTTTCATTTGGTTTTCTTATTTGTTTTCTAATTTTTTTGAATCTGCAGAGTGGACAGATGTCTACATATTTGAGAGATTTTTCGAGACTTTCATGGCTGCTTTGGTCTCAAGACAGAATCCAGAAAATACTGTCCTTTACAACATCTATGAGAACAAAGAGATTATTTGCTTCAAGGGCAAACATGAAATCTTATCAGTCAGAATCAATTCAAAGGTGCTCAATTGAATTTCGAAACTGCTTATGTAATAATTTATTAAATTCAGTGCATGATTTTTATTTATGCTTTTGTCATCACAGGCCTTTTTTCATATTTTAAAATATTATTTTTGCCTAAAGACTTTTTGTAAGTTTCATAAATCAGTTTTGGTGACTGATATCATCTATATAGTTTGTTTCCATTGTTGCGTGCTCAAAGTTCTGTGGCCTAGCTAAAGAAGAATGATGATGATTATGTAATAATAATAATAATAATAATAATAATAATAATAATAATAACAACAACAATAATAGTACAGTCATTAATATGCCATGACAGATATACTGTATTTTCAATTATTTGGTATACTAGCAGCACTTGTATAATATGCCACCCTAATGATTTCATGTTGATGATGATGATGATGATGACGACAACGATGATGGTTATTATTATTATTATTATTATTATTATTATTATTGTCACTATTATTATTATTAACATTATTATTTGTAGTGTTATCATTGTTTTTATTATTTTATTGTCACCATCATTTTTTATATTATTGTTGTTGTTGTTGTTGTTATTATTATTATTATTATTATTATTATTATTATTATTATTATTGATGACGATGATGATGATGATAACGACGACGACGACGATGAACTCTTATTAACTGTTGTGTTTCTTTTGCCAGCGATTGTTGACCTGTTGCAGTAAGACTTTGCGCATATACGACCTGACTGCAATGAAGGAATTGCACGTAATTCGGGACACTCCTTCGAACGCTAGGGGAGTTGTCGCACTTTCTCCCAGGAACGTTTCTTACGTGGCGTATCCCGGAAGTGCTCTGCAAGGCGTTGTGCATGTTTTCGACGCAGACAGCCTAGTGGGTGCTGATATTCATAGTACATAGTTATCCTGTAAGAAAAACCTAAGGCTCTAATCAAATCTGATCTAATCTTAAACTTCTATAGCGCCACTTCATAATGCATACAGGCATCTGTTCAGAAATCGTTCAGTCTGGGAGCTGGGTTGTAAACTTCCACGATACGAACGTCAGTTCCTGACCATAATTAATTTATTAAACATAAAAATCCACATCACATATCACAACGTGGCGAACACCGCCCTTCAACATCTCCGACCAACTGAACTATGGCCCACAAGATGATGCCCTTAAATTCATCTCTATTATTATAGCACCTTATTATTTAATTTTCTTCCTAATCCCACTTTACAAATCCCCACTCCTAAAAACGCGCTTACTTGGGTTTTTATCCACTCTTTACAGACTTGATTTCTTCTCTAAATGTTTTTACTTTGATTTTGTCTTTATTTATTTAGTTATTTATTTATTTATTGAAAGTTAGGATTTATGTGGTGAATCATCCTAGAAGGACTACTTGAACACATTACAAAGTACATGAATAATATAGGTCAGGATTTATAATACCCCTTAACTGTGTATTTAACTGTAACTCAATGTAAAATGGACAGATATATCCAGGATCTCCAGTTAAGGGGTTAAAGAGTTTGTTACCACAATGTGCCCTTGATCCTGGCATTAGGTAGTAGGGCACATGATAAATTGTCAATTTGATGATGACGACAACAATGACTATGATATGATGGATGAAAATGCTGAATGATGACTAACAGTAAAATTAGCGATAGCAGTTAGCAATAACAACATTAGTAATAGTCACAAATGTCTGCCATACAGAGTGAAATTATATCAGCTTGAATAAAGAGCACAATTTTTATCAAAATGTATAGGAGTATCCAGAACAATCTCTATGGTCACTGATCTATGCCCACCAGCAAGAAATCTGCTTCTGCCAGTGTTGTGACTATTGAAATAGTCAATACTATTTAAATACTATTTAAATAATTTTGAACTATTTAAGCGACTATTTTAAATAGTTAGCAAACTTACCTATTTAAATAGTATTTATAAATAGTTTAGCACTATTTATAAATACTTGATTTTAAATAGTTGTATTATGTTATCATCTCAATTTTAAGTAGAAATTTTAGTAATAATAATAATAATAATAATAATAATAATGTGATTTTAATTGGTTTAGGAGGCTAAGTAAGCCTGTAGTGAAAACCACTGAAGTGACCAATTTGGGAGTGACAAAACATTTGAGAAACTGCTGCCTCAAGATTAATCAAGACTTTTGGTGAATAACCTAACAGCCTAGTAACAGGTGACTGTTTAGAAAAGATCAATGTGATCGTGATTAACTAGTGAAGTGCTTTTAGATTATAACATTCGCCAGTGATAAATGATGATACAGTTTTCATTTTGACATTGAAAAATTAAATAGTATTTAAATACTGTTTAAATGGGTTGAGAGCGAACTATTAGCTGACATCCATGCAACTATTTTAAATAGTGTTTAAGCTCAACTATTTGCAATAGTATTTAAATAGTCTAGTCAACTATTGTTCCAAACACTGGCTTCTGCCATTGGCGTCTATTAATAGACAACAATGGTTTCTATGGTTTCTGCCCACCAGTGGGTGGAGCAACCGGACCTTGTTGGTAAACACTGGATTCCCCTATAAATTGTCATGTGTTTATGGGCTTTCAATTACTGACTCTGTCACAGCCAAAAACAATTTCTTATGCTTGCATAGTTGGTAGGAGAGCTTATGTTATTGTCATTGGGTTCCTGGGTGTGTACAGTACTCCTCTTAAAGCAGCCAACCCAGACTGGGGAAAGGTTTAAAGTATGATAAGTAGTTATTACTGTAGTTCAATTTGACCCCTCTCTTGAATTTTTGCACATTTCAAATATACTAGGCCAAGTCTAAATTTTATTTTCAATGAATGCTTTTGGCAAAAATTTTTGAATAATTGAGAACTCGTGCAGCCAGATTTCAATCATGCAAGATCCAGGTCAAATCCAGGATATGAGGCTCATATCTTGGCAATTTGAATTCAGTGAGTTGATCTTTGAGTGCTGAAAAATGATCTCAGGTTTCACCTGGAGAGAAGTATCAATGAAAGTACGTATGAAGATTGAAATTAATTAATTAAGTGTACCAGTAATTAAAATGGTTGTGATTTTCACACGTTTGTCTTTGTTTTATGTGTTTCTTTTGCAGAAGGCTGTCAGCGTTATTTCGGCTCATAATTCAACTGTTGCCGCCATGGCTTTTAATACCCAGGGAACATTGCTTGCAACTGCCTCAGAGAGAGTAAGATTCAGAAGTTAATTGCAGATCACAGTTTCCAAAAGCTATTGATGAACAGAAGCATTAACAGCATGAGTGGCTCAACAGTCCTTATACATAAAATTTTGTCTCACTTGTGAGTGCATTTTTTATGCAGAATATCTGTTTTTTGTGCAGTATCTCCTCTTTTTATGTAGAATCTGTGTGTTCATGTAAAATCTTTGTTTTAATGCAAAATCTCTTTTTTACCTGTATTTTCTCCATGCCAAGTTTCCTCTGTTATTACTCTTGCTGCACCTACAGTATTTAAAGGTTGTTACAGTAATACTGCATAAAATTGTCTTAAGCTAACATCTTTGTAATGTGATATAGGATTTATATAGTGCCTCCTACATTTCTACTGAGAGGGGCTTCAGTTTCAGAGTTGTGGCAAAGAAGTGTTTAACCCCTTAACTGGGCAACTATTTGTAACTCAATCTAAAACGGACGAGCGTTACTCGGGACACCCAGTTAAGGGCATAATCAGTTTGTTGCAGAGATTTATCTTGTGCTTTGTTTAGTTGTTTTTTTCTATCAGCTTACTGGAAGACAATGCTGGTTTAGTGCCGTTTTGCTCAAGTGCTGGAATTCACTGGAAACCTGGCTATCCATTTGCATTTATTATCAGCATTTTGTGTTTGAATTGATCTTGTGTTCAGTTCGCAAAATGCTTTTCCATAATAGCAGTAATCTTGTCAACCTCTTGCCATTGATACTTGTTCTGAGCGTTCCTGTTATTGAATGGTGTACTGGGTCCTTGCACATGAACCATACTTGAGTACAAATTCTTGGTACTTGTACTTAGATGCCTGATACTTTTGCTTGTTTTTAGGATAATTTAGAGATCTGTTTTCTTCCAAAACACTTGGTCATGTATTGATTTTATGCTGTTTGTAATTATCAAGGGTACAGTCATAAGAATCTTCTTCCCAGAAACGTCAGAAAAATTTATGGAATTTCGTCGAGGATCTCTAATGTAAGATATTTTTACTTTTATGAAGTTTTTTGAGCTTTTCTGAATTTTAACTTTACTACAGATATTGATTTAATTATTTCACTTGAAATATTGCAACACTTCTAGATATTTTGTAGTACAAAAATACTCTGAAATTTGTAAGTGAAAACTTCTTGCCAATCCATAAATAGGTATTTCATAACTTCCTTTTATTATATAACAGGCACTCCTTTATAAAGTGCTCAACAGATTGATAAAATTAACATGCCATTGATGTAGTAACAATAAAAGTTCTTTGATATCAACAGTAGTCAGTCTTAAATAGCTTAAATAGATGTTTTATTTACAAAGCTCAATATTGATATTGTGTTTTTCCAAGCTTTATTTTATCCAATTAAGGTCTATTAAAAATACAAACATATTTCTAAAATATTTAACTTTCAAAAACAACAGGTATAGTTAGATTTAATTAGTGGGGGAACAATCAATTAATCCTAGAACTTCTTTAGCACCATTATAGTAATAATTAGTATTATTATATTATTAAATATTATTATTATTATTAAAATTATTACCATTATAGTAATAATTTAGTTGATCGTTGCATCAGAGTGACAGTTGTAGTTGGAAATCATGTCCGTGTCAGTTTGTGGTCAGTCCATAAGTTTCAGGATTCTTGTCTGTCTGTGTCTTCAGAGCATCAATCTATTCTCTCTCGTTCAGCGTAGATTCAACGTACCTTGCTTGTTCCAGCAACAGTAGAACCGTTCATATATTCCGATTGAGTGGTGACGAGTCTAGCCGCCAGGAAAAGTACGCCCGCATCCATTCTGTCGTGTTATGCATTGGTTTATATATATATATATATATATATATATATATTTTATTCTATATATATATATATATATATATATATATATATATTTTATTTCACATTAACTGCAGCTAAAAAAGACAATTAATTACCAACACAAAACCAAACCAAAAAAGAAAATTTATTATTGTAGCCATCATTTGAATTGGTTCTTAAAAAAATTTATCATGAATTCTTGTATTGAATCTAAAGAATTTTGCAGTGGTATAAACTGAATGTAGTATCAGTGTTTTATCCAGACTCCAGGCCTTTGGAGGAGAAATTGACTTGGCTGGAGGGATGAGACATAGTTCAATGTAAAAATTTGTGTCAGTGCTGGGATTTTGGGGGGAATTTTGAGGGTTTTTTGTGGGGTAATCTCCCCTAACAGGTCTGAATAAAAACTGCATAGTACATGTTCAAGCTCAATCTTAATTTCCCATAGTACTTTAAAAGTACTCACACTAGCATGCATGTACTGTAGAACATTATAACAGACTCAGTTATAATGTAGGCCTATCTCAATGTACGGTCCTGTGTGATGCGCTACCAAATTGTATGGTATTGGATGTAATGTACCTTAGATATAACGTACTAAGTTTTACAGATCTGCTACTTATGTTTTAACAAAATTCTACTGTATCAGCAAGTGTACATGAGTACATGAAGCATGCTTGTATTAGTGCAGTTGTTATGATATTTTGGCTGTAGGCTGTTGAGTGTAGTTTCTAAGATTGACATTTAGGAATCAGTGTAGAATGTGAAGTGAAACTGTTTGCTTACCTATTTATACTCTTCTGAGGAAATTTACCAAATCTCTGTTCTGAAAAAAGCACGTTAAAAGTCTATTCAGTCATAAAAAGGAAGATCAACTGAATGATCTATGTTTTCTTTTCTTCAGACATATTGCATCTGATATCTGTGTTTTTCTGTTTTTCTTAATGGCACTGATTTCATGAAACTTCTATTACTTTCATTTAAACTAATTGCAAATATCAGTGAAATGTTCTTTGCAACTTTGGATAAACAGAATTCATTATGCATCAGTTCTTTTATAATAATAGTAATATAATAATAGCAGGGTTTAGAGTGGTTCAGTAAGATCTATCCTGTGTTAGAACCACTATGTTCCACCCTTCCATTCATTCACATTATGGTCTTTCTGTGTAATCTCATTCTTTGACCTCTTGTAGATTTGTTCCAGTATTCTCTTTCTTTGACACTTTTGTCCTTGAGTCTATGAATTGCAACAAACTTTTGCAGTTTACGATGACATAAATGCCCCATTCTGTTACGCTACTCACTACTTCTGTACTACTGTTTTTAGCTCAGAAGAATCTCAGGCGAATAACGGTTGGTGGCGATATTTCGGTGGCGTCATCCAGAACTCGGCTATGATGCTTCAGAGTTCGGCCAGCTACATCGCCGGCGAAATGCTTTTGCCGTTGAAGAGAGCTTTTGCCATCACCTACCTTCCTTCAGCCTATGTCAGGAACACCTGTGCCTTTCTTATGTATGTATTACATACAGTGTTAGGAAAGATCACTTGTAAAATGATCTTGATCAAAGATCAAGATCACTAGAGAGAAATTGATCTAAGATCAAGATCAAAGATCACTAGAGTATAAATGATCTAAGATCAAGATCACCTTAAAAGTGATCTAAGATCAAAGATCATACAAATATAGTTATATATCATGTATGACGTATCACGGTGATAACGATACAAATGTCCACTGCAATCTAGAAACACAACTGAAAACAGTTCATAACAATTTTAGACTGTCAGTTCACAGTCAGTGTTAAACACGCAGTTCATTTTCAGCATGAGCAGACGCTCAAACGTTATGTCAGACAACCTGTTTCTTTGCGGTGTAGCTATCAAACCTCCAATACTAAAAAGTCTTTCGACAGGCGCAGAAGATGGCAGGGTTGTGTTATGCTTTGACATGTGGGTATGCCAACAAGCTAGAAAGTTCCTTATTTGCAGGTAGTGCATGGCCTCTATCTTGACTGCATTTTCCGCCCAGTTGCAACTTCCTTCAGTCCCAGTGGCAGTCAGTTGCCATACCCATAATCCTTATCATCTGCACCGGTTGCACTAACATGATCATTGAGGTCCGAATGCTTGATTTGTCCGCCATTTTACTCAATACACATAGAAGTTCCTTGATTGACTTAGTTGGAAGAATACGTATAATTTGATCTTTGATCTTCTGTTGATAATAAAGATCAAAATCACAGAAAAAGTGATTTAAAGTCAGAGTCAAAGATCACTAGTAAAAAGTGATCTAGATCAAAGATCAAAGATCACGAATTGTGATCTTATCGTGATCTTTGATCTTTTGATCTAAGATCACTCCTAACACTGATTACATATGACAATTTACACAGTATGTATGTATTGTACATATGTATGTATGTATGTAGACAGTATACTGGCATATTTATATAATGCCGTAGGCATAGCATAGCCAAAGACAATTGGTGACGATTCGACTCCCTGAACATATGACAATAGTTTTATAATATGCAATAAGAAAATATTAGTGGTAATATTGGCAGGAATTGACAAGTCTACCATTATTTATTAGCACTGATGGAACACTTCTTATGGAGAGTTATTACTGGTATCATGAGGTTTGATTGTATTTTTTAAAGAGCTAAGATCGATTAAGTTCGAGTAATTTAGAACAAATTTGTATTTTGATGGTTATTGTCATGATGACTGTTGTCATGGTGACTGTTGTCATGACGATGCATGTCTTATGTTAGAAATTCAAAGTTTCAAGTGCTTCTCGTTGCTACCGTTGATGGCCAGCTCTTCACCTATGCCATCGATGCAATTAACGGAGGCGAATGTGCTCTACTAAAACAGCAGAGGTCAATTGAATTTATGTGTATCGGTCATTTTTGCTTTCCTTTACATCAATATTCTATAGTTTCATTGTATTCATCATTGCCATGTCATCATTTTGTCATCATCATCACCACCACCATCATCATCATCATTATTGTGGGCCTCTTGAAACAGCCAAATGTGGCCCATGTGGTCATGGATCATGACAAAATTTCAAGTGAAAAAAGCCAAGTAATAATAAATCATTAAATGATAAAATAGACATAAGTCAGTCACAAAGAATTATTTAAGTATTTTTATACAAGACATTCTGGCCAAAATTTAGAGGGAGACACAATTCCTCTTTTGCCCTGGGTGCTGCCAACCAACACTATGCCACTGTGTGCGTGCGAGTGTGTGTGTGACTCAGAATATATTAAAATCTTGTTACCGGTATTAATTTACAAAATCTGGCTTTACGATGTAAAATCTGGCTTTACATTTTCAGGTTTTCTGATGTAGAACACACTGCGTCTCCTAATGTGCAGCAAATTGATTCAGGTTCAACAGTTGCTGAAATGAAAGGAATTGCATTCAGTGGGCAGTCCACAGGAGCGTCACCTCCGGTTCAGAGGAGACCAGTTTTCATTCTTGGTTCTACCTCTAACAGAGCAACAGCGCACCCGAAAACCAGCGAAGCAAGAGGTGAAGCAGATAGATCCTGTGATCTCTCCGATAAATTCGAAAAATTTCAATCAAATTCTGACTTTGATTGTTGTCAAGAAGACGTTTCCGGAAGCAAGAGCAACCGTGTCCCACCAATAATCGAAAATGAAATTGAAGCGCCCTCACTCGGGGACGCTGAAAAGACAGTTGCGGCCGCTACGTCCACATCCCGTACCGAAGAAACTTGGCTCGCAGGAACATTGGACGCGGGCGACGTTCTACCAGGAACCGATGATGCCATGATCTACCGTGATGACGTCATGACCTACCCAAATGACGTCATGACCTATCTTGACGTTGACCGGTTGCAGAAATGTAGACCCACTGCCATCTCCTGCTCCTTTAGTCTTCTGGAAGACATTGCCCCTCGTGAACTGCCCAATGTTTCGCGCGCTCAGGCCGAAGATGACTGCCTGGTGTACGGCCCCGTTCCTAAACAGACGTACGCTAGCGTCGTCATTAGCAGGCGGCAGGGCGACAGTCCAGAAGAGCGGAAAGCGGAAGCAGAGGCCGCGCTCAGGGATGCCGTGGACGGCGACAACGCCAATGCCAGAAGAATCTGACACTTCCCATCATCGTCGGTTTATTTCGCCGAACGAAATCTGTTGTCAATTGAATTCATCGAATTTTGACGTCATCTGATACAGTGCTTGAGAATTTTTTCACACAGCAAGAGAAATTTTCAACATTTCGTCAATAAGTTGTGTTTGTATGTTATGTATGTTTCAAAAATTTCATATCTATCTGGCAGATGTTGTCTGGGCAGATTTTAAATACTCTTTCATTTTTGAAAATTCATGAAACCAAGGCAGGAGCATTTCAGCCATTTTTGTCGTCAATTAATGCTTTGGTTAATTTTTCATATAAAAATTCCAGAGGAGCAACAAAATTTTTGATTGAAATGTGCATTGCATTGAGTTGTTTGCTAGTTTTTGCTTGTTTTTAGGAGATTTTGTAGTGTTTAACTTACTCTGGGAATGTTTTAATATCTCTAGTTCATATTTCAGGTTTTTTGCAGTTGTAAAGTTTAGCTTTATTCAGTTTTAACTGGACCCATGTTTTACTATCCTGCAGTGACATGTTAATTTATTTTGATAATTAATTTGTTTTTCCTGCAGATAGAGTTGTTTGAATAAGAAGTGAAAGATGCTTAATTAAATGGAAAGTGCTTGGAATGGAATTTTAATGACCGCACGTAAGATTAATTTAGGATGGAAATATAGAGATGTTACTTTTATTTGCATTTATTAGCTTTAAGCCGAGTGAAATTTTACTACAGTAGAACTTTGTTATAACGTATTTAGCAGGTCTGTAAAATTTAATACATTATATCCAAGGTACGCTATATTCAATACCGTCCAATATGATAGCACATCACACAGGACCATACGTAGTGGTACTTTATAACCGAGTATATGCTATAACCTAGTATACGTTATAAGTGAGTCTGTTATAGCAAAGTTCTACTGGTTTTATATTTTCTGAGTATATTTGCATATTCAGAAGTTGTTTTGTCAATTCAATGAGTTTGTTTGTTTACTTGTAATATCGACATGCTTTTTAACAATAATGGACTGTTATTACTGCCACTATTATAGCGTCGCTATAGAAATTTTCTAATTCTATTTGATTTGGCAGAAAGTGGCAGGGGTCATTGTTGGAGAAAAGGGAGATATGGGTGGTTCCTCAAAATTTGTCAGGATGCCTATCAATGTTCCCTCTAAGGTGGGCGCATGGGTGCGTGCCCAAAAATATGAGAAATTAAATATTGTGAAAAAGGTCATCCCACTACTATTTTTAACGTCGTCCATAAATTGCCTGACAAGCCAAAAAAAGGTCATCACCACTTTTTAACACTTGACACGTGGTTTATTATGGTTGCGAACTTCATTATATCGCCACATGCAAGTTTCTTGCATGAAGTAAAATTGCCCAAAAGTTAGTCAACTGGGAAATTGTTGCCCAAGAGAAATTTCATGTGCACACAGACCCTCAAGAATTAGAGGGAACATTGGTACCTACGTCTTCCAGACCCCACACCATGGCGTAAATTTCTATTAGACTTCTGGGCTCGAACCTTCCCCCACTTTTTGAGTGGCTACCATAGAGAAAGGGTAAGGTATATGTGTTTGGCCCACACCATATCATAAATGACATTATATTCGATACAGGCACATTAGACCTGTAGGAAGTGGGGGTGCAGGGGGAGCAGCTGCACCCCCTGGAAAAAAATCAGGAAGGGGGAATCTTCCCCCCACTGCCCAACTGCACCCCCCCTACTGCTACATTTCCCAACAACTACATCCCGCCAAGCTCAACATATCCCCCTCCCCCACTGCTCCAGGTCATAAATCGCACCCTGGTCAGGAGTATAAGAGAGTAAATTCCATGCGTAAAGACTTTTTCTGTTATGATGCGAACTATTTTTTTTTCTTAAGAAAATCTGCACCCCTTGCTGAAAATTCGTTCCGACGTGCCCGAGGCACATTGATTAGTTCACTACACTGTTGGACAAAGTCATGACGCTTGTTTAGTGCATTGTGTCAGATGATGATGTATAGGCAAATACTGATACTTCTATAAGAAGATTTATCATTCCACAGCTGTTTTAGTCGCCAGTCAAATGTTTGCTTATGTTATTAGCGTGCTTTGTTATTTTGAACTTGGGTCTGTTTATAGGTCTGATCTGATGACAATTTGATTCTCTGTAAATATTTTACTGCTCCAGGACAACTAGGGGCTGTCCATTAATTATGTCAACAATTTTTTGGCAATTTTTGACCCCTCCTTGTCAACAACTGTCAACTTTCAGTGACCCCCTATAATTACGTCAAAAACTTTTGACCCCAGCCAAGATCAATGACAGGTCCCAATAACAAGGTTATTATTTTTGCAGTGATGACCATTTTCCCCCTTTTTTGCTCATAGATTGTCAAAATGTGGTGGTGATGACCTTTTTTACCTTTTTGCCATGCTTTTTTCCATTATAATAAGTAGTATTCCATGAAATTTCCTATTTTTTGACTATTTGTAAAAAGTGAAATTGTTGACGTCAACTTCTCTTGACCCCGCTCCCCCTGTCAACAACTGTCAAACTTTTTCAACCCCCTCTAAATTGTTGATGTAATATTAATGGACAGCCCCCTAGATTTATATAGCTGCATTACATTTAGAATATTTTTGATGGTTATGATGTTTGTAGGCAAGCCTGCTAAGTGCTAAGGAATCTAATTCTGGTCAGGTGTGTGCCTTGGAGCTTTCTCCAAATGTGTGAAACCAGGAAATGGTGACCAGGTGTTACCATTAAATACTTTCTTACCATTCATCTGTGCAGTATTTGAAAGATCTGTTTCCATGTTAATTAATTTATGGTAACTTTATGTTATTTTCGAACTGCAATAATATCAGCCGAAATAATATTGCAATATGCATAAGCTTATGTGAACTGTGTGTTATTTTTAAATTATTTGTCAGTAATATGCATTGGCGTAGCCACGAAGGGACCCCCGGTGCTGGGTCCCCCATTTTGGTCTGGGATCAGTCCATGGTTATTTCTCGGATTATCAATTTGGAGGTGTTGATATATTCTGGGGGTGCCCTCCCTCCCCCTTGTTAATGCTACCACCTTAGCTGCATCATAATTATGAGATGTTGCTCTCAGATTGGTGGGAGGTGTTAGGGGGTGTACAGATATCTCTGGTTCAGTCGTAGAATTTGAACAAAACAATAAGGAATTTTTCGGGGGGTTAGGGTGGTTGTCAACGCAGTCGGTATATGTAGTTGTTATTAAGTAATACGGTAAATGATAATTAAAGTCTTTAAAATATACACCAAAGTTCACCGTTTAATCCTTATAGTACTAAATATTTCTGCGGCTGGGGCGTTCACGACGATTCCCAGGCCCCTAGTCGGACTAAATGGGATGCACTTGTCTGCAAGCCAGCAGGAGTGGGGAGATTCTTGTAGAGACATTAAGAAAATGTTATACACTACAATTATGGGAAAGGCTGTCATTTAGTCTGCAAATTTACTTCAAATCTCAACAGAGCCGGCGCGTGGGGCCTGCAATGCCTTCGGCCGCAGGGGGCCCCGCCGGCCTCGGATATTTAAGAGTTTTCAATTGTCCTATTCTTAAGTTATTCCAAGTAAGTTATTGTGAAGAAAAGTTAAATTTAGCACGTATACAACTATACATTTATTGACTATAACTTTTGAACTTTTTGTTTGTCAATCGGTTCAGCGACCTTATTTTGCTTGTCAAGACTTTTCAAAAACGTTGCAGAGGCCCTTCGTAAAAAGTTGCAGGGGCCCCCAAAAGTCACGCACCGGCTCTGAATCTCAAGATTTGAATCCAATATTGTCCTAACATTTTCCCGCCCCAGACCATCTTCAGAAGTTCAGAGAGCTCACCACGCTCCCCAGACCCCCCCTATTTAGTACTGGAAATGTTAGTCTGTAGAAGACTTGGTGTGCCCTCCATTCTGGTTCCCTGGCTATGCCACTGGTAATATGAAGAGCGTACCTCATATAGAGTATTTTATTATCATACTATCAGTCATTATGTAGCAATTTTAAAGCAGATATACAGTATCTCCTGTTAAACAGTTATACTATTTGACCGGGCTTATCCACCATAGACTGTCACCCGTTTGTCCGGCTGGATACCCTGGATTTGACCTGGATCTTTAGTGTTTTGGATTTGGAGTGCCATCGGTTGATGCTCCTGTGCATTATGAAAGTGGCGCTATAGAAGTTTAAGATTAGATTAGATTAGATTAGACTATTTCACTATCTATATATATTTTTTTAAATATGCCTATCATTCTGATGGAAGCAGCAGAGGCGGATCTAGGGGTGCAGAGGGCAGTGTTTATTCTAGCCACCTTGACATTGGGGAGTTTGAAATGTTTGGGGGGGGAGAAGGTTTGTCTGCCCAAAAACCTTGACGAGCAAAAAAAGGTAATCCCGACATTTGAGATTTTTCTCTCGTCGGGAAGTGGCGACAAGCAAAAAAAGGTCATCACATCATGTTTTCCCCTCTCCTAAATAAAAAAACCCTCTCGTCACACTTTGGGGAGGAGAATTTTCATCCCCCAATGCAACAAATAGAAATTGGGGGATTTTCAAACTTGGGGGGAATCCCCCAAAAAGGGCCTAGAATAAACACTATGCAAGGGGGTACAGATGTCCCCGGGCGCCGAGGTGGGGGCGCCAAAATTGGTTTAATGTAGTATGTTCCGCTATGGGTGATGACCGTTTTTTGGCTTGTCAGGGTTTTCGCGAAGTTGAATGAATAATGTAGGGGCGCCAAAATGGGCAGAACGGCGCCCTTTTTTGCTTCTGATGATTTTCGTAAAGTTGAGGGGGCACCATCAGTATGTTTTGTCCCCGGGTGCCGGACAGCCTAGTTCCGCCCCTGGGAAGCAGTGACGCAGATTAGAGCTATTCAAATTTCGAATCTTTGGATTTTACTTTAAATTTTAGATTTTGGCTATTGCGCTGGAGAAATTTGTAATTTTAATCATTAATATAGACTTTTTATATTCTGGATTAGGCCTATATCGGTGTGCTCTCATTTGGTTGGAATTTATTTTTGGCTTTATAATTACATTTTGAAATTTAATCTGTTATCGTTCTCTCCATTGCCTTTTCAAACAGTGATTTGATAGGCCGTTGTTCTTTCGATATTAATTAATTTGTTCCATATTAACATCGGCTGGCACTATTCGTCTTCTGCTAAACTCGTGAGTTGCTGCACGAGTCGAAGTACAACTGGACTTTCTTTAGTCTCTACATCCATCTTTCAAAGTCTGCCTTGCAGCCCTTGCTGTTTCCCTTACTCCCACTCGTGACTGATCTCTGGAATTGACTTTGCCCGGCTGATCACTAAACTTCGGCTACAGCTATTTCAACTATAGATTAAGCGCCTATGAATAAGCTACTGCAGTAGGCCTACCTGTTTTTGAAAGCGCTAAAGAAACTCACGAGATTTTACTTACTTACATTTCCTCAGATCGAAATGAAGTGAATGTTATCATTTGATGAGTAATTCTCTGGGTTACCAGTTAAGAACGATGGCTTAATGGCTTAATGTTAAGTTGTGCAGGATCTCGCCAATCACTGCTTATATGTATTTTTGCATAAGGGGCTGTCAATTAATTATGTCAACAATTTTTGGCCAATTTTTGACCCCATCCCCCTTGTCAACAACTTTCAACTTTCATTTACCCCCGCCCCCATAATTACGTCAAAAACTTTTGACCCCCCCAAGATCAATGGCAGATCCCAATAACAAGGTTATTATTTTTTGAGGTGATGACCATTTTTTCCCTGTTTTGCTCATCGAGTGTCAAAATGTGGTGGTGATGACCTTTTTTGCCATGCTTTTATCCATTGTAATAAGTAGTATTCCATGAAACTTCCTATTTTTTGATTATTTGTAAAAGTGCAATTGTTGACGTCAACTTCTCTTGACCCCTCTGTCAACAACTGTCAAACTTTTTCAAACCCCATCCCCCTAAATTTTTGACGTAATTAATGGACAGCCCCTAAGTAAAATACACTGACTGATACAATAGGTAAAAGTTACATTGACAAAAATATTTTATAACAGATAAAAACAGTTAAAAACAGATAATTAAGAATTTAAGAGATAGAATTTTTGACTTTACAAATCACTAATCAATAATACGTGCAACTATTTGCCGACATTGCATTGCCTGTAGATTTATAATTTGCCATTTGTGATTTAAGTTACATTTTTCATCACTTGAATTGCATTCATTAGTTTACTGTTAGGGCCTACTGCTGAAATCGCATAAAATATGCTTCACCAAAATTTTCTGTTAGTATATTTGTCGTCTTTGATTGTCAACTACCGGTAGTTCTTTGTGTAGCCTGTTGATGTGTTATTTCATGGTGTAGACTGCATACTCTCTAGGCATACTGTAGTTCTTTACTCTCCCGAAATTGATACAGTTTAATGCCATAATAAATTGTCGGTCAAATGGCTAATTATAGTATTTGGCACGAATCCTGAATGTGCCATCAGTCTGAATATCTTCTTCCTTCAGCGCCGCTGTCAAGCTCGCCCTCCATGCACTTGGTCCGAACATCGTTACCTTCACTGAGTGGAAGCGATTCAGTGCGTCTTCTGATTCGGCGTTGTAGGCTATAGGGTTCTCTCGCTTATCAGCGCGATTGGACAACGTTTGGATCATCCTGCATACAAATTGTGATACTTTCTTTCAATTTTAACTAAACGTAGACTAATCAATTAATCGGTAGGCCTACTTGTAGGTTAATTCGCCGCCACTAGTTTATTCACCGCCAATAACCTTAACCATAAACCTTACAACATTTAAAAAGGTATCGTAACTATAGTGCCCAGTAGGCCTAACTGCAATCGTCAAGAAGCAATTATACTATATGACGTATATGACTTTAAGACGGCTGTAGAACCAAGAAACGAAGTAAGGTCGTTCGACGTACTACGATACGGTGAGCAGTCATTAGTCATTACAGCTAAGAGCTGAGCTGTTGGGAAATTCACACCAGCATAGCCTACTGTAACGTGATAGCAGCGGCGTAGCCAGGAGCCCAGGAATTTGATATGGGGGTATAAATCTTAAATAGTCATTGGTATTTCAAATTCAAAACATGACATATGTTAATGTCACATTTGTGAACAAAACGGCTACTAACAACTGATTTTTTGGAGGGAGGGCTTATATACCGATATACCCCCGTCGCTAAGCGGCTGTCTGTTAGTATTTTGGCCAATTTAACTCCAGACCTGTCGTCGTCCTTCCTGTCAGATGCTGAACGAGTTCTCAGCTTTCTGTCTAACTTCGCTCAGCTGGTGTTCCCATTCTTGTCGCACTGTTTTAAATACCTCCATCGTGCTTCTTGCGTCCTCCACCGAGCAATGCTCACCCTCCTGTATAGGTTTTCCTTCATTTAAAAATTAACAGACGTCGAATAGTCGCCACACAGAGCGTAACAACAGAAAACTGATCATACGGGAAAATTTCACATAATTTCACAAAAATCGTGTCATTGAAAGATATTGTCAAATCATGCATCGACGTACTTTCATTTGGTTGGAATTTATTTTACGGCTTTATAATTGGAATGTAAATGTAACCGTTAGATAACCTACTGACATCTTATCCAGGGACTTCTGTATAATTCTCTATGTAAACAGAAAATTTATTACAGTTGAAGGCCACCAACAGTAATACAAATGCAAAGAAGTGGCACTCATGCTTTGCAGGACTAAAGCAAATACTACTACTACTACTACTACTACTACTACTACTACTACTACTACTACTACTACCCAACAACATTTGTGTTATTTGATAGATTCCTTCCATTTTCCTAGGTATTAGGGGTCCCTGAATAATGAAGGAAACTGCCAGATTTGTTTCTCCTTTTTGAAACTTCCCCTACCCCCTGCATGAACCTCCAGGTGGCCCTGATGGCAAGTGGGGTGTTCAAAACCCTGCCCCCCGTGGCCTCCACTGGCTATAGTCCGACCCTTGACTTTCTTCTTTAACTCTTTGCAGCAAAAGTCCAAATCGCCTTTTGTTGATCAAGGAGGAACAAAGCCCCTTGCTCCAGGTCCATACTACTACTACTACTACTACTACTACTGATGCTGCCACTGAGTGGCGGTTCCAGGATTTGACACTGGGGGAGGGGAGGTGGCAACTTCCATCGGGGAACTAAACACTACCACTGGGTCCTACTACTACTACTACTACTACTACTGATACCCCACTATTTTAACTACCACTGCTGCCCCAATATTATGACTACTCTCTTATGCTGCAAAAAGGGCCCCGGGTACCACATCATTACTACAACCACTACTAATACTGACCATTACAACCACTGCTAAGGAATTTTATAACCACTAACTACAGTCACCGCTACCGTTCCACTGCAACATTGTACAGCCCTACTACTGGTGTAGTAGTAGTAGTAGTAGGGCCACCCTACTACTACTACCGCCGCCACCATTAAAAACTGATAATTACTACAGATGAGCATTGAGAAATACAGATGGAACAGCATCTGATTTAAAGGGGCCTATATCCTCAATAATAAGTCAACTGTATGTCTTCATTCATTGTTTGCTTGTTGCCAATCCATTCGTCTTTTTGAGAATATCGATTGGAAGAAAGGCAGTGGACATATTCCCAAAGGCGTTTGGAATGAAATCAATAAATAATCTAATCCACTGATCACATAGTTTGTCATCTCCTAACGATAGCAACAAATGCTATTGTTGGATCTGTGAATGAATTTGAGTATCAGCAGATCAACATCTGTAGATCCATTGCAGAACAAGTAATCCAAAATGTGCAAGAATCACTGGAGAAGAAGTGGGGCTAAAAATAAATATACAGAAAATTACACTAAACAACAATTAATCACTATTAACAAAGAAGGGGAAATCAGTTAATAAAAACTAAAGGAGAGAATCGTTGACTGAATCCAGAACAAGTAGACCAAAAATGAGACCTAGGATCAGTAACTGACAGAAGATGGCCAGTGACTGAAGAAGATTGTAATAAGGAGAATTGGACTAGCAGGCAGCATTTGGAAAACTTCAGGAAGATATGGAAAGACAAACAAATATCACTGAAAACAAAACTAAAGCCATATAATACACTGATCAAAACCAATACTATTATATGGATCAGAATGCTGGACCATAAAAGAAAAAGACGAAAGAAGATTAATGACTGCAGAAATGAACTGGCTAAGAGGAATCAGTCAGGAGTACAGAAGTCAAATGTTAAGAAATGAAACGATCAGAGAAAAGACAGAGCAAAAGAAACGATACTCGAATCAATACAGAAACGAAGACTGAAATGGTTTGGTCATGTTGAAAGAATGGAAGGAAGAAAGACTACCAAAGAAAGCCTATACAACTATGTTGAGGGGAAAAGAAGAAAAGGAAGACCAAGAAAAACATGGATAGAAAACTTAAAAGAGGATGCAGGAGAAATGCAAATGAACTTCATCCAATTGACCAGAGCAGCAAGAGACAGACAGAAGTGGAAGGAACTCGTTCAGACCCATCGTCCAACCCAATAGGGAAAGACGGAAGGAAAGAAAGAAGAAGAACAGCTAGTTTGATTTAAAACTCATGGAAGGTAAGAGACACGCCAAGAGGTACAATAAGAAAAATTATTTCAGGGGAAACTAAGACCAAACCAGGAAGTAGGCCTAGTGATGCGTGGTATGCCGGTATAAGAAATATCACGGTACTGCAAGTGACTGATTATGTACCGTGGCCTGCTGAATACCGCGGTTTATCGTCAGGCGGTAAAGGTTTTTAATGAGCTTTCCAAGATATTTATAAGGAATGTCATATCGAGTTTTCGTTTCCAACATCTTTGGTAGTAACTGACGTCATCTCGCAGAATAAGTCGCAAAAAAGTTATAAAAGCTGCAGTTACTGCGAAAATTGTAGTAGTCATAGTCCATTACTTTGTGTTTCGTTTGATCGATTTGATTTTGCAAAAATTATAAATATTCGCCAATTTGTTGGAGAAATGTTCGGTCTTATTCACTAATATTAAATTGATATATTCTTAATTATATCGGCGTACTTTCATTTGGTTGGAATTTCTTTTATAGCTTTATAATCGAATTTTAAATCTAACCGTTAGTTTCGCTAACGTCATTGTCGTTTAGGAAAAGTGTAATAGTTACTGCAGGTCATTGCATTTACAAGAATCTTAATAAATTAATTTCTTTCCCACTAACACCAGCTGGCACTATTTAGCCTCTGCTGAGCTCGTGAGTTGCTGCATGAGCCGAAGTACAATTTGACTTTCTTAAGTTCCTACATCTGTTAAAATCAAATGGCCTGCTGTACACTGACTACATTATGAAATTTAAACGGGTTTAGAATTATTTTGTGCGCACGTAGATTAAAACCTTCGAGAATTAGGAATTTCTGGACCTATTAATGATTATTAAGCATCAATGAAATATATACCTCTACTCTACATATATAAATTCAAGCACGTATGCCTAAAGAGTTTATTTATATCTGGCATCTCAGGAATAGTGGTAATTATCAAATTATATTTAGGTTTCCTACTATCAGTGAAAATAATGTCTTTATTTTTTAGCAGCATTTATACAAAGATTGTTTTTAATGGTGTCCCGTCACTTCCTGGACCGTCACTTCCTGGACCGTCACTTCCTGGACCGTTCCTAATGTTCTATCAGTTATGTGTATGTAAACAAGTGTATACACTATGATATACAAATCGTTGTGATCTGCAATAATACTTAGAATTACTTACTTAGAATATATAATATAGAAATTCGAGATATTTTACTTACTTCCTTACAATGGTTTGAGTAAGCAGTGGACCATTGACGCAGACTAGAACTATTCAAATTTTGAATCGTTGGATTACGGTTAGGTTATTTTTACCACCTACACTGGGCGGAGGGGGTCAAAAACTGCCCAAAATTGTTGAACAATGGACAGCCCCCAAAAATACCTTTATTTTTTTACAATGACGGTCCAGGAAGTGATAGGAAGTGACGGTCCAAAGTGATTGTCCAGGAAGTGACGGTCCAGGAAGTGACAGGGAACCGTTTTAATAGCCCGCCTTTTAGGCCTAACGTTCACTAATTTTTAAAGTCGAATAGTCACCACACAGAGCATACCAACAGAAAACTGATTATATGGAAAATTTTCACCTATATAATTTAATTTCACAAAAATCGTGTCATTGAAAGATATGGCCATTGCATGCACGATTCGAGTTTGAGGTAAGACAGTAAATAAATAAGATCTCGTGAATTTCTATAGCACTTTCTAAAGCAGTACCGCAGTGGTTGCTTTAAAAAGCACTAGGCTATAGAAATGCACGATTCAGGTTTGAGGTAAGACAGAGAAGCGAGTATTTTGAGATTCGTTATACAAGATCAATGAAAAGATAAAATCGAAAAGTAGAGAAATTAAGCCAAACAAGATAGGAAGAAATCTTCCTTAATTTCTGTTTCTCAAATTTTCAAATGATCAGCGCAAAATAAAACATTAACTCTTGAACATCACAACAGGAAGTGATTGAACGTTTGCAGTTTACCGAGTAAATGGAACGCGAGTTTCTTTAAACTCGGTATCGCTTCGGTAGGGAGTACGTTGTGCTTTCGCCCTCAGTGGAATATAGTTGCTTGTATCGCTTGTCAGTGCGCATGGAATGTCCATTTTTAAGACCTTTAAGTCATTATGCAGAGCGTGCCCAACAACAATTCGACCCTGATACACAGAACAAAACAACGGCTCTAACGATACACTGTTAGAAAAATAGTTTATTATCGTCAGTATATATGTGTCCTTATTTTTTGCCGAAATCTGCTACAATTTTCAACATCAAAACACAATTTACAATCAAACCCCGATATCATATGAGATGAATCTCCTAAATACACGTGGAAAATTAAAACAAAACTCACGTGAATCCACCTGTCAGCTGCAGTTCACCTTGATTATTTGTTATACAATTGCGCGAGCTTCGTTGAAGGTGATGGCATTAACTAGGTCTGATGGCCTGATTCCACTCCAACGGGTGTTGTAGTGGGTGGTTGGTTGGTCTGGTTTGGAAAAAAAGGTCTGCGAGAATCTTGCCATCGTAGCCAACGATACTACAGCGAGCTTCAGAATAGTGAAACAGGCAAACATCGAAAATGTTCCACAAATTCACACGAACAAACAATTTGCACAAATTCTGACTTTAAAGCAAGATCTCTAGAAGGAAATCGAAAACAGAAATCTTCAATAACCGAGAACGTCAAGTAAATGAGTCTGTTTTAATCCGGAAATTTTACTATTTCTAATAGGCCTGCAAATAGTTAAACTGTCTGAATAAATTGCGATCAGCACCATAACATAACCGACACTGTGCACTGTTTTTAGCACAACAAATAACGCGCACAATATGCAACATGATTGAGTTTCACATGATGGTCGAACTGGAAAAATGTGTGATGATTGTGAACTGTAAAAGCAGTCACCAATGCGACTTAAACCTCAAAAATGGCAAATCAAAAAGCTAGATTTACGTCCACCAGTGGAGGGCTCAGGCAGCAGATCCTTCAAAATTTCCGCAGCAAGTAAGAGGGTCGCCCTTTTTCAGATGTGAGGGGTCTTGAATCCGCAACCGTCGGCTGATCGATTCACTGAATTTGGAGATATCGTTACCTTTTCATGAGATTCTGATCGCCGGCTTTTCCAGTTATGCTGACAATCGTCAGTCCGTGCTTCATCGGCTCCAGTTCCATTAGGCAGTGCTCCAAATTAAGTTTAGTGCTGCGGAATAAATCAAATAAGGTGACAGCAAACCCTCAAATCTACGACAACAAGAGTCAACAGCTGTCTTCTATTTTCCCCCAAATAACCGAACTCTTTTCCCCCATGCATTTAGAATAATTCCTGCGAACTGCGTAGGCCAAAGTTTTGTAACTCGTCTCAGTGTGTTCAGAAGAACGATAGACTAAGGCTATCGTCTTCATTTCTTCTTACCAATCGCGCAGGTAATCGGCTTCAGACAGATACTCGACGCGGCTTAATTCTTCTCTTTCTTGGACGACCTTAAACTGATCCGACTGCAGAAGCGCCCACAGTTCATCGCACATCTTTATGGCGCTACAAGAAACCAGCGTAATCGCATCTGCAGACTCTTTAGACAGGTGTCAAATGTAGTAACCCCATTATTACGCAATTAAGGACGAATAAGGAATATTGTTATTATTTGAATAGCATTCACCAGTAATAATTAAAATAATTAATCGTTGATAAGCCATTACATTGGAAAAGCGTAGGACAAACTCACTCATAGACCTGCTGGTACTCACTCAAAACTCACTCATAGGCCTGGTGTAGGCCTACTATGAAATTATAAATGTGGCGATATCAGAGGTTGTAGAGTGATTTATTGACTGATGTGAAATATCGTAGGCCTATATACATAATATTACATATCTATTTTTTGAAGATTCTAATTTTTACCAAAATAGAAGCTCAACATAACTTCTGGTTTGAGCTATGAGTGATGAAAGACTAAGCTACTTACTTTGGGAGCCAAGTGAAATTGTTAGCGATGACGAGTGATTGATTGGTGGCGACAGAAAACGTTTTGTCGCCCTAAATACGAATTCGAGAACGGAACATAAAAATAGCAAAATTTTACAAGACAAAGACGAACGTCAAGAAAGATGCAGAATAGACGACAAATAAATACAAAATAGATCCGCATTCTTAGTTATCACTAAAACTCGACAAAATTAAGCAGTTCTCAATAAATGTTTAATCGACGAAGAAAAAGCAGAGGTTCCACAAACCTCAATCGTGTCAAATAAACAGGTGTGGCTGACAGCCATCAGTAGAAACAGACGACCGGGCAGTGGGTGTTTTTAGAGCAGGATGATGCTATCGCCCTTCGACCAATCGGCCGGAAAATCTTCTGCAATCCTTGACCCACTTCCTGGAAGCTGAAAACGAGATGTTGAATTTACAGAAAACATACATATATATTTCATTCATTCGTTCATGGACAATTTCCATAGCGCTGTAACAAGGCTGACGCCTACAACAAAAGCGCTTTTACATCTCAACAACTATATTCCAAGTTTCCAACCTAAACAGATGCGTCTTTAGAATTGGGAAAGATCTAGTCAAATTTTCTTTGAATTTTTCTCAACTTCTCGAATGATCAAAGCAGCACCAACCATTATCAGCTCTTTAAAACATCACAGCAAGAAGAACTTATAGCACGCTTTTCAGCTTACCTAATATTACTCTGGCTAATTTTCTCAATGAAGGTTCTGTCTCCATTGAGAGTCCAGCTGTCCTTCTGATCGGTTTGTATTCGCTCGTGTTTCTGACTCGGTCGGGTGAGACCTTTATATTCAAAGCTTTGAAGTCATTTTGAACGGCGTGGCCCACCACGATATGTCCCTGAGAGGCACAACAGTTTCCGCGGTTGCAAAAATTCGCTATCAATTTATTACTATTATGTTCTATAATCTACAAGATGTATCCTTTACTTACCTAAATCTGCTAACATTTTCAACGTATAAACAAAATTTACCATCAAATTATGATAATGAGACGCACCTCCTACCCTGTAAATATATGCGGAAAAGTGATAGCAAAACTCACGTAATTCCAAATGAGCTTACCTCAATCGACGATAGCGCCAAGCTTCGAGCAGCATCAAAGGGCAACGCGTCGTCCAAGTCGCCTTTACGGATGCCACTCCACTTGGTCCGGTAGAAAGTTAGCCTACTGGTGCATCCGGCTTTGATAGAATGTCGAGAATGACATTTCCCGAATAGTCAACGACGCTGCGTCTGGCTTCAAAAATCAAACATATAAACAGCGAAACATACAAACATCGATACAGCGTCGTTCCTTTTTCGACTGACCCCGTAAGAGCTAAATAGATTAATCGATGATAAATAGATAGACCTAAGTGCCATTACATTGGGAAGCGTAGGACAAACTCACTCATAGGCCTGCTGGTGTACTATGAAATTTTCAATGTGGCGATATCAGAGGCCGCTAATTGATTCATTTATTGATTGACTCATATGAAATGTTGTCTACAGATTAAAATTTTCTTTAACGATACTATTTTTGACCGAGAGCAATAGCTCCACATAACTTCTGGCAAGAGATGAGTGATGAATGACTAAACCACTTACTTTGTGAATGACGTGAAACATGAGATGACTTTCGACGGATTCACCTTCACAGCATAAATTTTTCCATCCTTACGTATTCGAAAACGAAACACAAAAAGAAAGAATTACAAGACAGTAACGAACGCAAAATAAACTATCAATAAATGCGAAATACATCTCTTAGTTATTGCTAGAACTCAACAGAATGAGACCGTTCTCGACAAGTCCTTTAATCAAGGAAGTGTAGGCTATACCAACCACAAAGCGCGCGATAATTGCGCAGGTGCGGCCGACAGAGTCGATCAGGAGAAGATGACCTAGGTTTGGATGCTGGTATAAAAGAGAAACACGGTCGCCCTCTAACCACTCGGCTGGCATCTCTTCTGGACTAGCAGGACCGCTTCCTGGCATCTAAAAAAGGTGGTCAAATTTATAGAATATGTGAGTTTCATGCGCAAATTTCGCTATGTATGCCTAATCTTAGACATCGTAATTTCGAAATGGCATTTACCCTTACTCCCGAGCTGATGCAGTTGTACCCTTTAGATGATACATAGAAGTTGATCAAGCAGACCAATGCATCGCGTTCGCTTCGGATGGTCGACTCGCGCGATAAAAATTCTTGTAGCCAGCGATCTGCAACATCTTTGATCATAATGAACTGAGCTGCCTCCATCATATATCCGTTAACAGCGTACTACAATACTATAAAAATATATATACCTATTAAACTAATTAAATCGTGAAATTCATAGACTTATTATAATACACTGGATGCCGTCTATCTATGGCAAAGTCAGGCCAAAGTTGAAGCCAGTTTGCATGGATGGTGTGTCAAGAAATGTTTACCCCGCAGATATCTTGAAGACCTCATAATTCTTTAGCGCTATCATGTTTATTTGAGTGTGTGTGTTGCGTTTGTTTATAGACGCGTCCGTCTAAAAGACGATGGGCGTCTATGTGTGTTTGTATGTATGTTTGGCTCCTCCTTTCTCAACCAGGGCTTGCCACCGGCTATGGCGGAGTTGTTTATTTTGAGTGCAGCGCCTACTTAGATATGGACGACGTCACCACTTTAATATGGTGTATCATAGTTGCTTTAAATGTGTCCCGTTTGATCTTTTACTCATCTTTTCCACAATTCTTATTCGTGCCAATTGATTTCCGAATATAAATACTATAATCGTATCGTAAAAGTAGATTTTTAGGTCGATTATTAGTTGAGTTTGAAGCCGTTTTGTGCAGTGCTGATTTATACGACTATAAGCCTATGTTCTCACCTTCATTACTACCAAGTTGTGATCTGTGTCTGCATCTGCTCCCGGGTAAGCTCTCGCATTTTTTTTACACAGTTTCTATATCTTCCATTTACCATAATGTAGTCTATTTGGTATCTTGCTATGTCTCCCGGCATCTTCCATGTATATATTCTTCTCTTTTCGTTTTTAAACCAAGTGTTTGCTATCATCATGTTTCTTAACTTGCAGAATTCAATTAGTTTTTCTCCTCTTTCATTTCGAACCCCCATCCCATACTCTCCCACCACACTTCCTTCTCTTCCTTTTCCCACTACTGCATTCCAATCCCCCATCAAAACACAAAAATTTGTAGCTCTTATCCTCTCGATTTTCTCCTCAAGATATTCATAAATTTCATCCACTTCTTCTTCAGTATGTGTTGTTGTTGGCATATATACCTGTATAATTGTCAGATTTACCGGCTCCGCTTCTATTGTCACCATTATCACTCTGTCTTCATATCTCTCTATGTTTGTTATGTTTCTGCTCAATTCCTTCTTTAGGAGTAATGCCACCCCCCTCTGCCTCTCTTTTCCTCCCGCATAAATAACCCTGATCTCCTCCGTCTCCTCATCTGTTATATTACTGGTGAACTCGCCTCCTTCTTTCCATCTCACCTCTGCCAAGCCCAATATGTCCAATCGCGCCTTTCTCATTTCCTGTATGATATTTGCTAGCTTCCCAGGTCGTAACATACTTCTAATATTCCACGTTCCAATTTTTAGCTTTTTCTGTTTTCCGCAGGGGTTTCGCTTGTTGACGACCTTGGAAGCCCTGTTA
Organism: Metaphire vulgaris; assembly: GCA_018105865.1. Taxonomy (NCBI): domain Eukaryota; kingdom Metazoa; phylum Annelida; class Clitellata; order Crassiclitellata; family Megascolecidae; genus Metaphire; species Metaphire vulgaris. The sequence continues at coordinate 14,439,244 of CM030850.1, read as the reverse complement.
CTCCCACTGCCGGACGCGTCTCCACCAACTAAGTCAGTGGCTCCGTTAACGTCGTTCGCTGAGTTCTCTTTTACTGGATACATTTGCACTAGGGATGTTAGTCAGGGTGGGTTCCCAGTTCCTTCCCTGCGGTGTTTTTCTGGAGACACCATCTCTCTGTCTAAGCGCTCACCGCAGAGTTTAGCCTGCTCTTGGGCAGTTTTCCGGGGGGTACCACGAGGAGGTACTGCGGCGAGCTTTCGTACGAGAGGCTATACCAACCGAGAGGTCTTCTACTCATCAGAGCTGCCTCTCCTTTCGCCCCCGTAAGGGCTAGCTGGTGATCGATTTGTCCTCGGTCTCTAGGACCTCTTCATCGATACTTGGACGCTTCGCACGATTAACCCCCCCTCTGTCACCGCTGTTGTTCAACATATACATCGAAGAATTAATACAAGAGGCGATGGAGAATACAGATAAAGGAGTAAAAGTTGGAGGAGTACTACTAAAGGCGCTGCGCTTCGCAGACGATCAAGCCATGCTAGCAAGCAATCAAAAAGGGCTTCAGGAAGTAATGGATAAACTGATAAAAGTGTCAGAAAAGTATGGAATGAGAATCAATACAAAAAAGACTAAAGTTATGGTAATAAGTAAAAAAGAAGGAATGAGAGTAGACATAAAGGTTTACGGACAGATCATAGAGCAAGTGAAGGAATTTAGCTATCTAGGAAGTCTGATAACAACTGATGCTAGATGCAATAAAGAGATAAGAAGACGTATAGCAATAGCAAAGGAAGCTTTTTACAAGAGAAAGGAGCTGATGCAAAGTAAACTAAAACTAAACCTAAAAAAGAGATTGGTAAAAACATTGATATGGAGTGTGGCGTTGTATGGGGCGGAGACGTGGACAATGAGAAAGGAAGATATAAAACGATTAGAGGCTTTTGAAATGTGGATTTGGAGGAAAATGCTAAAAGTAAAATACACAGAGCATAAAACAAACGAGGAAGTCATGAAGGAGATAGAGGAAGAAAGAAGCCTGATAGATACAATCCGGAAAAGGCAGAGAAATTGGATGGGACATGTCCTCCGGCATGACTCTCTACTAAGAACAATAATCGAAGGAAAAATGGAGGGAAAGAGAGTGAGAGGTAGACCGAGAAAGATGATGTTGGAGTGGATGATGAATAAAGGATATCAGGAACTCAAAGAAGAAGCAAGCAATCGATCGGAGTGGAGAAACTGGATACCTGGACCTGTCGAGAGACAGAAACACTGATGATGAAGCCTATGTTACTATGTGACCTATGTCTATGTAATTTTCGAAGGCTTATTTGCGGCAGCGACTGCGCAACGTCGCGGCTATTCGCACAAATCAGACGATCAATTACACAACTAGTGTAAACAACTAGTCCACATTAAATAAGTTAAACGGCTAAACGATATCCGTTCCAACAGTGTACCAAAATTTTCAAGATTTCAGCGGGGTAAACATTTCTTGACACACCATCCATGCAAACTGGCCTCACTTTCTGATACCATAGACTCTGTCTTGTGATATTAAAGTCTATGGTGAAATTAGACTAAGCGCTTGAAGACGTCACATAAACAGCTGACGCGGCAATTTTTGATAGACCTAATTAATGACTTCACATCTCAATAATCGTCATTAAGTTCGGTCATAAAAGACTTTACATCTTAAACTCATAACTAAATCTCTGCTGTTGACTAGGAGCTCGTCGAAGTCTAAACATTTCCTGCTTAGAGAAACAACTATTGCCGAATTTCAGTGTTCACTCTAGGCTGCGCAATTGCTTGGCCGCGCGGAGGAAAAAGTCCTGCAGCGCAAAAGAATTTTGCCGCCGCACAACTTTAAAAAAATTCAATTAATTCTTTTAGACGCTGTCTGCATTTAGAGAAGGCTGGACTACAAAAACAAAAGGTTCTCGCGACTTCACGCGCATGCTATCACTGGCGTAAACTTGTATGAAAATGTGGGGGCCCAAACGCTGTACCGTCCTTTTCCTGTGGCATCTCTCGACACATGGGGAGTTTCTAGCATAGAGGCCTAAGCCGCCTAACAGATGTTTATGTCAATGCATGTATATAAGCTGGGACTTCCTGTTTTTAGCTTCCTGTTTATTATTGCCGTAGTGAAGTAAAGATGTCGTAAGGTTGAAATAATTGTCTGTAACAGGCTATCCGATTAGCTTCCAAAATCATCGCACCATCGTTGATGACGTTGCGCCAAAGAGTGCGATTGGAGGCCTCTTCTTCCCACTTGTTAATTAATGTTGATTTTGCATTTCTGCATGGTTGCCTTTACCTGGTCCTTGTATCGCTTATACTGACCACCTTGTGTCCTTTGTCCATGAACAAGCTCACCATACATAATAATTTTTGGCAAACGACCATCCTCCATTTGAGAAACGTGTCCAGTCCATCTCAACCATATCTTCGACAATGTCGCTTCCACTTCGGCAGCGATAGACTTGGTTCGCGCACTAGTCGTCTCTCGGGTGGATTATTGTAACAGTGTGCTGTTTGGACTACCGGTCGGTCAACTTAATCGATTGCAGTCGGTCCTGAATGTCTCGGCCCGCCTGGTGTTCGGTGCTAGATGGAGCGGCCATGTAACGCCATTCCTTAGAGATCGTTTGCACTGCATGGTTGCGGGTCCCTGAGCGTGTGGAGTTCAAGCGCCACTGGCTCACGTTCCGTGCGCTGAATGACCCCCACTGTCCTGCGTATCTGTCGAAATTAATCAGCCGATCGACGACAGTACCACGTCGCTCCCTTCTCCGTTCCGGCGCCAGCAATCATCTCGTCGTCCCCCCTCCGCTCAAGACAGCGGGACTGGAGGACCGGTCCTTTCGTCATGGAAACCCGGCGTCGTGGAACCTGCTCCCGATGGCTGTGACAACCGAGACCTCTCCTGATCGGTTCCTACAACATCTCAAGACGCATTTGTTTAATGTTTCGTTCCCTGTACAGCGCCTTTGACTTTAGTCACCTAGCTATGTTACTGCGCTTAAGAAATTGTCAAGATTAATAATAATAATAATTATTATTATTATTATTATTATTATTATTATTATTATTATTATTATTATTTAAGACTATTTGTAGAGCACAGTAAGCATAGCGAAGACTAAAGTTTAAGAGCGCTTAACAATTTTTCTACAACTCGGTTACTTCGGATCAACAGCGATTTGAATGCATCGAAATCGTTTGAGTTCTGAACCATTTAAAAACCAATTAGTGTCACATTCTGATAAAGCATACTAGCATGCGAGGTAGAACAGACGATTAAGAATATAACTTATGGACCTGAAGCAAGGGCAAGGCGTAAAGAATTTTTTTAAAGTCCAGGAAGAACAAGAAATATGGAAGCAGATCAGGTGCAGAAAATGCAGTTCCGCAGAATCATTTCACAGAAAAGTTATGATATCTGAAAAAATGACGTTGATCTAGTCATCACCAAGGGCCCAAGACGATACAGCAGGTAGGACTAGCAACAGAAGCCTACACGAGTGAGAGAAAATAGACACCCTGCTCAGCCCTAAATCTATCAGAGCAGAAGAATTTCAGATTCAGGTGACGGGCAGGAAGCCTTTGCACTTGGACAGCGGAGGTTCGTTGCGCCTATCTTCCACGAGTGGAGTGACTACGTCCTAGTGCAATGTTCCATTCGCGCGCTATAGCAGAGGTGGACCCATCCCCTCCGATCTGTGCCTGAATCGAGCAGTTTAACTGCCTTTAATTAGTTGTTGCTTGAAAACGTACAGTTGACTTTTCTCTGTACTTCGAAGTTTTAAATCTGTCCGACCGTGTCTAAAGTCCAGATATTCTCATGCTAGTTCATTTGCCTTTTCTGTTTCGGTACTCTGCCTATATTGTCAAACTCTTTGTCATCATGATTTGATAATTATGGCATTTTAATCCATGGGCGTCTACAGAAATTTTTCAGGGGATGCAAAACAGGGTCACGTGATGAAAAATTATAAGTACTGTACAAGATTGTCAAGATCATCATCGTCATCATTAACCGTGGGCTCATCGTCCGTTGGTGTATAATGCCATCTCCACAGTTTTCTGCCATTCTTTCCTGTCCGTTGCTCTGTGGCAAAGATCCTGCAAACTGCTTCCACACCATTCCTCAATATCATCACACCATTCTTGTGTGGTCTTCCTCTCTTATTTGGTACCCTCCATTATTCCAAACATTAAAGCTTTGATCTTTCTGTCCTCTTTCATTCTGCATAGGCCTATGTGTCCAAAAAGATGGAATTTCCTTTGTTTTACTCTTTCCAGCATGGTTTGTTTGGGCTGAATTCTCCTGTATAGTCCTTCATTTGTGATTTTTCGACCCATTCGATTCTTAGTATTTTTCTATAACATTTTCTTTCAAAGGCTAGTATTTTTCTTTCCAAGTCTTTGGTGATGATCCATGTTTCGCATCCATATAAAAGCTCCTGAAGATACAGGTTTCAAGTATATTTTTTGTTTCAGTGCTTATTGCTTTGCTTTTCCAGATCTTGTCCATTGCCGTCAGTTGCTTGCTGCTTTTCTTGTGACCTCTTGCCTGCAGTCTAAGTCATGCGTCATGTTGCTTCCAAGATAGGTCAAAATCCTTTGGACTAATTATAAATAAATTAGCGCTACAAGGTAAGTTCGTCGAATTCTTAGATAAATCTATATTTTAACTTAGTACTATAGTGTATTGTTATTACGACTACTGTAATTGTTACTTTCTAATAATTTCACTTTTTTCATAGTTTCACAAATTTTCCAGGAGGGTGCAATTGCGCTTCCTTGAACCCCCTCCAGACGCCCATGGTTTTAAGCAACGTTGACGTCGCTCACGTAAATTAACAGAAATGCCATATGACTTATAGGCCTATCGGAACGTTAATAAATAAAGAAATAAGAAAATGAAAGCAATAATTTAATATAAATACTTGTATAGGCCTACAATGGAATTTTGTGTCGTTGTTTTTAGACAAATCTATGACCAATTCAGATAGTCAGAATTTAAGATGATCACTAAACCATAAAAGAAGTTTGCTTTCCACATTCATTTGCATAAATTGTGTTTGTTAACTCTGGCATTAAAAAGACAATAACAATTGCATCCTATCGATCTAATGATAACAGAGCAGTGTATGAACGACCGATTAGTCAAAGTCAAATCAAACTCCAACGACGATTAGCGATTTGAAGAAGAACTTGAAGGCAGAAAACGTAAGAAACCAATGTAAATCGTTTCAGGCAAGCACGCGTGGCTTAAATTCGGACTCAGTTTGTCCATGGAGCAGGGACAATAGTTCCTTTTTCGGCCGATGTAACGCTACCACTCGCTTCTCTGATCCATTTGTGGCAACCACAAAAAAGACAGATCACTGATTCGAAGATTTGGCGGGCTGTAAAATATAACGCCATACTGCATCCTCTTTTGCTAGATATGGGAAGACCAACGAACCAAAAGCTCTCTTAGGTTTTCGGTTTTACACCAAATATCGGCTATTCAACTGGCGTTTTGCCAATCTGCCATCTTCCCCTATTTTGGGGGCGGGAAGATGGCAGATTGGTAAAACGCTAGAGCGGAACGCTGACGGAACAGGTTCGACTGCCGCAGGAACCCCTAAGGTCAACTTCATTCGCTAGAGGGCGTTGGTAAATGAGTAGCAGCTTTGGCTGCGAAGGTAAAATACGGTTCTGGATTAAGTAGTGGAAAACTGCGGCAAGCTACCTGAGTCGCTGCTTACCTGAAACCGGAGGTCACCGCCGGACCCAACGCTCGAACTCTGAATATGGCGTGAACCTTTACCTTTTCACCTTTTATAATACACACACGCGCGCACACACACACACGTACACACACTCACGCACGCACACGCATGGGCGTATTTAGATAGGTCTAAAGGGGTACGCTGAAATTTAGCAAGTTCGAAAAATAACTTTTATGCTATGTACTGCAAGCAAAAAAATGTTATCACCCTTCTCAAACGTGGTGACAAGCAAAAAGGTTAACTTCGGCGTAACAGTCTTTAAGTGCAACCGAGGGGAAGGACGAAAGACCAAAGGCCAAAAACCAAAGGGGTACGCTATGGCTCAGGAGCGTACCCCCTAAATACGCCACTGCGCACACGCGCACACACGCACACACACACACATATATATATTCCACACAGTTCCACACACACACACACACACACACACACACACACACACATATACATATATATATATATATATATATATATATATATATATATATATATATTATATATATACATGCACGGTGTCCCAATTGAAGTGGCACCATTTTAGAAATCAATATAACTTCAGCAAATTTTATCAAAAATGTATAAAATTGTACCCACATTAGACATACCCGGTAATCTATTTTACAAAAATTGTCTAATTTCAACAGAATCAGTCGTACAGTTTACAAGATAGGTCTGTTCATTTTAAAAAATTTGAACCGAGAAACGCAATTTTCCACAATGGGAAAATCAGTTCAGCACTCTTGATTGCCTATCAACTCGGCGACGAACAACTCGGCGCCCGATTAACTCGGCGACGAACAACTAGACACTAAATTGAAACCGAAAATGGGGAACGCAGCTTGCCGTATGCACCTCCCCTTTGTCTTCCACATCTCAATCACACCTGCGTTGCTGTGGTTTCTAGGCCTAGTTAGCGCCGTATAAATCTCCCTCCGCATAACGGCCTTTGAATAATTTGAGACTTGTCCCGTGCTCGCGTATAGTACAGTATAAATTCGGTCTGCCGTGATAACTCTGGACTTTTGTTGAAGGTGATATTCTTTTTGTGTGTTTAGATTTACGAAAAATAGTTGGTCCCGTGCTTAGAAGTTGCCACCCCAACGACCCCCTCCACTTTCGAAATCCTGAAACCGCCATTGCTTCGGCGAGAGAATAGATCTCATACGTATCATCCTCAAACACGGGCTTTACGGATATCTTTATGCGGACGACACTCAGATCTATGGTGGCTGTTGGCCGTCTGAAACGCATCTGCTTCTCGAGCGTCTCACCCGGTGCTTGGATGAGCTGTCAGTCTGGCTCAAGTCTAATAGGCTTCAGCTTAATGTCTCTAAGTCTGAGGTGCTCTGGTTCGCCACCGAGAGGCAACAACACCTGTTACCGCGTGACTGTGTCAAGATCCACGATCTCTAGCTCCACCCGGCTGCCTCAGTGCGGAACTTGGGCATTTACCTTGATAGTGCGGCGACCCTGAAGATGCATGTATCCAAGACTGTCACCAGTTGTTTTTCTTGGCTTCGTTTGATTAGGAGTCTTCGTCGGTCTGTCCCTCAAGCTGTCCTCAAGACGTTGGTTGTTACTCTGGTACTGACTAGGTTGGACTATATGGGCTATGGCAACGCTGTTCTTGCAGGGTCACCTGCCCATTCCTTTGATCGTCTGCAGTCAGTTTTGAATGGTGCCGCTCGTCTCATCTTTCGTTCTGCCCGATATGATCATGTCACCACGCTTCTCATGGATCTTCATTGGCTGTCGGTGCCTGAGAGCATCACGTTCAAGCTATCAACCCTTGTATATCGCTGCCTTCACGGGTTGGGTCCGAACTATCTTGCATCTGAGTTTCGCAGCGTTTCCGACCTCGCTGGCCGCAAGCGACTCAGATCGTCAACGACATCGTTGCTCATCGTTCAGAGAACGCGTCTCGTCGCCGTCGGAGATTGTGCTTTCCCGGTGGCCGCCGCGCGTACTTGGAACTCGCTTCCTAGCCGCCGACATACGGGAGTCACCGTCGCTGGATATTTTCAGGAATCGACTGAAGTCCTGGCATTTTAAGACTAGCTACTTGGTTTAATTCTGCTTAAAGTACTGGTCGCGCAGGCTTTTTGACGAGCCACCACTCTAATCTTGACGTTCTCTTACTTACTTACTTAGTTCGTAACCGAAATTGGCAAAACCGACGGAGATGGAAATTACAGAGAAGACTGGAGCTACAGTCGATCAAAGTCATGCTGAGTAGCCACGTGATCAGCCATAATGGCGGACAATATGGATTTCCATTAAACTGCGTTGAAGACCAACTTACAGTGTATATAGTCCAGCGCTAAGTGAAAAAGTAGAGTGCGGCGTAAAAAGCCGACAAGTAAAACGTAGTAGTCCTGGCGATTGATACAAAAACTAAGCGCAGAACGTCGGTAATTGCCAAGAACGGCGACAATCGGAGGCACGCGCAAAATACATGCTGGTAGCCGGACGGCACCTACCGGAACCGGCTTCAGCGAGCGATCCGTTCAGCGTTGCCATCAAGCCCTTGCATCGTTTCCGATTGGTTTGGTCATAGATCAAATGGATCACGTAAAGACGACGTACTGTATGCTCGATATGGCGCCTTTGTGCAAGTGAATGGGGTGGACGAGTGTAGCAGCTGTCCAGTAACTCTCAGACTCTTAGATAAATTTGTAGTTAAACGTTTGAGACTGGCCGAGTTTGAGACCGGCCGGAGTGCGGTCCTTTGCACCCAGCGCCTCTGGCTCTAAGAGTTACGTTGCCAATACGCAGGGTGGGATTTGTAGGGGGGATGCCAGGGATTATCCCCGTCACTGGTTTGTGATATCCCAGGCACTGGTTTACAATGTGTCATCCCAGGGTGGGATGTCTTTATCCCCGTCACTGGTCCAGTAGTTGTTCAGAGCAGTCAAAGTGAGACTGCGACCACAGGATCGACAGAGCTCTGAACGCTTTATAATTATATAATTGGTGCGGCATGGTGCCTGCCAGCAGTGTTGCCAGTGAACATTTTGAAAAAACCAGATCGTGCCTTTAAAAATAACCAGAAATAACCAGGTTCTCAAAAAGGTCGAAAAAGATGATAAAATTCATAATAATTGCGACAAACCTGAACATTTTAGGGAAAATTTTATAGTACAACGTCTCCAGAAAGTTTTGACGAGCAAAAAAGGTCGTCTTGTTGTCTTGAAGCAAGGTAAAGAGGTAAACTTTAAACTTGTAAACTTTTTGCAAGCAAAAAAAGAGTTTTCAACATGCTGAAAACTGAAAACTTCTATTTTTTCTCACTCTCACTGCGTAAATCAGGCAATTTTTTTTAATTTTCGCAGATTTAAAAAATAACCAGATTCCGCCAAAAAAATACCAAATAACCAGACGAGGCCCAAAAAAACCAGATTGGGTAAAAAATAACCCACACTGGCAACCTTGCCTGCCAGCGTCGTCATTAACAGAAAGACTTCGCGTGTAAGCGAAGGTGTCGAGAGTATTTTTTCACATTTCAAATCTTCGCTATTTTGCTAAGCTGGACAGTTGCAGGGCTGCAGGCTGATATTGCAAGTTTGCAACTGCAACTAAATATATACAGGAATCACAGGATAAGCAGCCTACCGGTAATGTCTTGCTCAAAAATAGATTCTAAATGTTAAAATTGTTTCAGGTTTGTATCATTTTTATGTGCTTTGCAAAACCTCAACATACTGGTTATCGCAAGTTTTCACTGAAGCCTGAATCCCCTGATCGGGAGCCGGGAATGTGTATAGGCCGACTCCTGAGTCCTGATGACTCTGAACGTAAACAAAGGCACCTCCCGGGAGGTGATGTAGAACTTTTGAGATTTGTAGACTGTTTGCAAAATTTTGCTTAATGTGAGCATTCCCCCTCCTCCAATTCAAAGCACACCGGCCAAATAGGCCCATTTTATGAAATGAAAACAATAAATAATATTGGCTGCGTAAGCTGCAACTATATGACATTTAAGTGTCACCAGCGACGTTCTTTTACGACAAAAATGCACAAAAATCGTTGGCGGCTGGACCCCGCGGGGGGAGCTCACGACGCTCCCCCAGACCCCCTAGTCGTCAGACCCCACCCGCCACTCAGCTCCTCGCGCCTTCGGCGCTCGCTCGGCCCATCCCCCCCCCACTGCTTTGCACATCAAATCCCACCCTGCCAATACGGCACTGTATCGATGGGTGATGATCGATGCAGCAACCGATGCAACAGTGGGGCGGTTAGACTTACCTCTATGCACTCCACGTTGACTAAATCTTTTAAAACCAAGTTGAATTCCAGAGTTCAGAACTTGCCTGCGATCTGTTTTGGGTGCGATCGCTGTTTAGAGCCGATTCATCCCGTCTTTTTCTGATGTCTTCATTTCAATCGTTTTTATCCTTTGTAGTCTTGCTTACTCCCAAGATCTTTCGCAAGCAACTCATTTCTGCCCGCTAGCAGTCTTTTTTCGTCTGCTCGTTTTAAGATCCATGTTTCTGATCCTTGTAGTTTTTGTGGTGCAATGGTAGTTTTTAATGTTTGAATTTTGGTGTTGACCTTTATTTCTTTTGCATTCAACAAAGGGAGAAAGAGTGAGAAATATGCAGCTATCAGTAGAAGGAAATAGCACAACAAGTAAAGAATTTTACATACGTTGCAGGAGAAATTACAAGTGTTGAATGAAAGAACATGAAATTGACGGAGTTTCGTTTATTGAGCATTACAGTGTTTTACTCGACAAAAGCAGTAACATCAAACATATCGAAAATAACATTTTTTAAATGATAAAAAATGTATCATACAAATTTAATACTAATGGCTGTTAAATTAATCAATTACCATAGCATAGCCAACATTAACTGACTCAATGCATACAATCAAATGGATAAAATAACTATGCTATATTTGAAATCATATTTGACATGTGCAAAACAAATTCCTTAAATATCCCATTACAAACTTTAATTTCAAATGCTAATTAGATTGCAGTTACAAGACCGTTTTAAGACATAGGTATGGTAGGCGCGTGCCTAGGAACCTCTATATATGATGTGCCCAGCAGGCGGTGCAAAAAATAGTTGTAAAACGGCCATCATCGCTTTTCAGGTGAATGCTTTTTCATTTTATCCTCCAAAAGTATAAGCAAAATAGGTTATCACAACTTTCTTAAAATGCTTAGTTCCCCCAGTTCTGGTAGTTACAGGATAGCATTGGCGTGAACTTGGATGACCAAGTGGGAGCCTGACCCATATGCCTTCCCTCTTCCTTATGGTAGCCGCTTATAAAGTGGGAGGGGCTCGACCCTAGAGGCCTACTAGAAGTTAACACCTATGCAAGATAAGCCTATCATACATAAATCATCTAAAATTAAATTCACTGCGAATCAAGATCAGGATACAAATGAGATAAGATACAAATAAGAGCGATATTAGGAACATTGAATGTGAGCATGCAATCGACGTTTAATTTATAAAAGAACTCAGAATAAAAAGATTATGATATATTATGGTCTCTATTCTCTTAACTATTCAAGCGATATACATGTAAGCTATTATGCCATTGAATGTTTCTGTTTATTTCCAATCACAAGATGTAAAAAGTAAGCAACAAAAGATGTCTAAATATGCATTGACATTTATTTGATAAAAACGAGACGGGAAATCATTGTAATTTTGTCAGTTTAATGCGTATTCGGCCACTCAAAGGCACACTAGGCCTATCCTTTGTCTTTTGTAATTCGTCTCCATAGGTGCATTCCCAGTTGAAGATGGCTTACAACTGATCTATAACTGCTCGGGCTTTTGTCATGAGATCATCTAGAGTATGACCTTGACGATCTTGAAGGTCAAGCCACTGTCTTGCCTTCCGGTCAACCATCTCCCATTCGTCTCTCTTGTCGCCAAACTTCACGTCCAGATAGCAAAGCGCAAGAACGGTAGCCCAGACATTCTGCGCCTAACGCAAAAACAGACGAAAGTGAATAACGCATCATAATGAAAAAATCATTCAAATATCACAAAACATGTCAAGATCTGTGCAAAAATCGATATAATAATAATTATTGATTGATTAATTAATTAATTAATGTAGTTAAGGAAACACTGGTTACCTTAACAGGTGCTGCTTTTTCAAGTATTTCTATTGAACTTTTCATGACTTTGGCCAAGTCTTTGTCCAATTCCCATTCTCCGGAAAATTTCTGGAGAGACACAACACTCAGGTAAGTCGATTCAGTTGGAGGTTCCGGTGCAACCAGCTCACTCTGAAGATCCACTGGCATACTCTCAACCCAAGTGCCAGCATGCGGTTTTACTGTTAAAGCTTCGCACCTTCTTTCTAGATTAATCAACAAAAACGCATATATAGTCTGAACTGAGATATTCGTGGAATCCGAGAATTTGAGCCAAAATCTCTCTCGCCAATGTTCCTATAACCAGCCGAATTGACTATTGCATTCCATATAGGCTACAATAGTATCACCAGATCGAATGCGCAAATGCTACAAATGATTCAGACTACCGTTACCGGTACTAAAACCTCCGAGCACGACCACATCGAATCCGTTCTTTACTGCAAAATTTACGCTGACTAACTGTCGAACAAAGACTTGTTCTCAAAACTCGTCTATTGGTTCATAAAACATTACAGGCTCGCCAGCATCATGATGTGCCTAAATTCAATTTTAAGTCACCTAAAGTGTCTTCGTTTAACAAGATTTGCCGACTCGTTTATAAATGTACCGAGAACTAGAAATGAAACTGTCGAGAGAGTCTTTTCTGTGGCAGGTCTAAGGTTTTTGAACTCTCGTCCTCTGTCTGTCAGATTTCCAACAAGCTGAGCAAAGATCTAGAACGGTAACCCATCTCCTTCTGCGCCTTTACCTCAAAAACTGACTAAACTTGAATTGACTTATCATAATGAAAAATCATTTAGAATATCATCAAATACATGTCAATATAATAAAAATCGATATAAAAATAATTATTTATTGATTAATTAATTATTATTATTATTATTATTTACTGAGACATCTCCATGTAATATGCCAGTGTTGGGCAAGCTTTGTCTGTCCCAAGCACCTTGATATTACGTTTTCCTCTTTGCACTCCCATTAGTAAATTGAGTAAATATAAGCTTATAGATTAAGCAATCAATCAAAGCTATTGATTACGCAATCAATATTTTTCAAAGAACGCTTATCGGCTGCATTTTAAGGCTATGAAAAATTATGAGACAGTAAACACACCGAAAAATAAATATTGTGTGAATGACATTCATGGAAAGCATTTAATGCAAGTCCTGTGATTGTATTTGAGTAGGATAACAAATTAAATTTATGATGAATCATTCTGGCGCTTATCCCGTGTTTAGTAAATTTTATACAATATATCGGTATCACCAGATTGAATTTCAAGTTAACAAATTTAATTTTTCCGTTATCCTTACAAAACCTAGCGGCACGCCATCGTTTCCTGACTTTACAATAGGCATTTACGCTAGAAAACTGTCGATTAGCCAATTTACCAATCATAACTACAGTATGTTGTGCCGTGGAACATTATGAGTCTTTCCATGCAATCAGATGGTAGCTAAATTCAAGCTGAAATCACCACTGTGGGTCTACGTTCAACAAGTTGTTCACCCATCTATCTCTGAATGTAGCAACTGGATAACGCCTCACTCAATAATAATAATAATAATAATAATAATAATAATAATAATAATAATAATAATAATAATTATGCACTTCTATAGCACCATTTCTAATATTCAAGGGTATCAATCGAAAAGACTTCAAATCCATCCGCAAAAGACCAGGCCATTCCAGAGATCAGTCAGAGGGTTAACAGCAAGACAGACTATGGAGGAAATGCTAGTTGGAAGAGATGTGTTTTAAATACCTGGTAATCTGAAAATGCAATCAGTTTATTGGAAGATCTGACAACCAGAGGGAGAGAGTTCCGATTTTTGGCCCAGAAATGAAAAAGCTCTCTTTCTGATTTCAGTGTTTGTTCTACCTACATTTAACAATGAATCAGCAAATCTTGTTGAATGATAATGTTTTGGATGGTTTATCATGGATTTTAAATAATGAGGTTGACAAGACTGCAGAATTTTAAAAATTTAGGACACCAGTCTTAAAAACAAACTCTGCTCTACTGGCAGCCAGTGTAACTTTTGAAGGACAGGTCTAATGTGATCATGTTTGCGAGTTTTTTTAATAAACTAGGCCACAGAATTCTGAATCCTTTGAAGTTTTTGTAGATTAGATTTTGCCATACCATTGTAAAGGGAATAATTTCATGCACGGATGGCGAAAGCCAAATGGACCTGTCTCATGGTAGAGAACTCATCGCCGTGTAATGCAGTCATCGTCTTTTGGACTTTCATCCATTTAAGGCCATTTTCGGCAAACTGTAGGCCCGATGTCAGATAACTCACTCAGTCTAACTGCCAGGTACAAACTCAGAACAACTTTTCAAACCAGAACGACAACCTCTTTAAACTTTGCGGAAAGATACAGCCGTGGCACAGCCTCCTAATCCAGTCACAACCGTACATTAATAATATTATAATAGCAACTGCATTTTAGAATGGGCTGGAAAGACTTCTCCTGTGTTGAAAACCACTGCATTGATAATGCTTATAATAATAACCCTCTGCATTTTAAATGGGCTGTTGTTCTGTGTTGAAAACCACTGCTGTTGCTCATGCAACCCTCTATTACAACTTCCATTGTTCGCTACAGATGTCTTGATTCTATAAAATAAGAATTCGCAGTATAAAATGCCAAAAACAGCACATCTACAAAGTAAGTAAGTAAGTAAAGACGAAATTTCTATAGCGCTAGCGCTGCCCGAAAGCTTGGCGCAGTGCACCAGCTTATTCACGAGCGCTCAATCTGGGTGAAATCCATAGTCCGTAATCCGTAGTCCGTGGTGGTCAAGGTTGTAGATCCAGGTAGTCAGTCGCAGCAAAGTATTTTATGGAGGATGATAACAAGATTTGGGTGGATAGAATGCAGGCCTGTAGTAAGGATTTCGTTATAAGATTTCTTGAACAGAATAGTTTTAATTTGTTTACGGAAACTTTGTGGAGTGATGGCCAACGGTAACTGATTTATTGACTGAAGAGAATCAGAGTTATTGATGTTTCGGATCTCTGACGGAAGATCATTCCAGAGACGAGGCGCAGTGTTTGAGATCGACCGATCTGAGAAAATTTCAAAATTTCAGTTCTTCGTGATTTTTACACTGAAATCACTACTCATAAATCAAACTAACATATTAATGTCTAATCAGATGTCCTATTGTACTGGAATTGCTCTTAGAAGTATTTCACTTTAGTAGCATTCTTATAGTCCAAATCATTCCATTTGTCTACTAATCTTGCACGAAAGAAAACCGCCAAAATCAAAACTGAAAGAATAAGATCCTGCCACAACACGTATCAAAAGAAAACAGAGCCGAAAGGCAACATATATCATGTCAGACAGAGCAAAAATATCGCATTACCAGTAATTGATTTGAATGAAATCCCTGCTGTATGCCTATTGCCAACTCACAACGTACTAAACTATAGGCCCTATCAGAGGCGTAGCGTGCCAATGGCTATAGTGGCTTTAGCCATGGGCGGCACACATTACGGGAGGAGGAAAATTTTGGAAGCGACGACCTTTTTTGCTTGTCAGAGGATTTTCAGTGAAGGCAGCAAATTTTAGAAAGGGCGGCAAATTTCAAATTTTAAAATTTTGGAAGCGACCACCTTTTTTGCTTGTCAGAGATTTTTCAGGGAGGGGCGGCAAATTTTGGAAGCGACGACATGGGTCATGGGCGGCATGATTGCACGCTGCGCCTCTTGTCCCTATACGTAAGAACAGTGTTTATTCTAGCCACCTTGACATTGGGAGTAGTTTGAAATGTTTGGGTGGAGAATGTTTTGTCTTCCCAAAAACCTTGACAAAAAAGGTCATCCTGAAGTTTCCTTCCCCAATTGAAAGCAAAAAGGTCATCATCTGATGGCATTTACTGATTTTAGAAAAAAATATGACATCATTTTTCTCCTCAAGAAGCCCCTGACAAGGTGGATGGAAACCAAACTGATTATATCCATTGCAATTCCCAGAGAAGGCCTAGAATAAACATTGCTGACTTTCTGCCACACACATTTGAAGTTTGCCCGAAAAAACTCATCTGATGGCATTTACTGATTTTAGAGACATCAGCTACAAAATACTGGATGGAAACGACTTTTATCCATTGTAATGTATAGATGTCATAAAATATGATATTATTTCATCTGTATAAAATAACGATTTTTACGTTCAAGTTCTTATAACAAACGTCATTATTTCAATTTATTTGTCATGTTTTGTCCAAATCCAAATTTTACCTTTGAACAATGCTAATCTTAACTGAAGACATAAGGTAAATTAGGATGTCACGCTATAGCGCAATATTCGATGGGAAGATATTCAAGATAACCATCAGTTTGTCGTCTTTAAAAAGCAAAGAGATCTAGACGCAAGCATTGACATTAATAAAAAAATTTAAATCAAGAATTCAATTCATTGCTTACTTGGGAGAGGCCTACATCTTTCAACGTCAGATGCAAAACTTGCTGAACATCTAGACGTGCTGGACTGCAACATTTGACACCCTCTAACAAAAGTTTAAAAACAAAATAGAAATTGCATGACAGAACGTTGAACACATAATTATTACTACAAAAAGCAAATAACAGTCATTTTGAATATAATCAAATGAAAAATTAATCCTAGATATCAGTAGTCAACAGATAATGAATTCAATAAACGGTTGCAAATTCTACTGAAAATATAAAAGACAGTAAGACCCACAAATCAATCATCGCTCTTCAATGTCAGTGCAATAATAGCCGAAAGAAGGTTGCAAGAAATATTCATAATTCACAGGAAATTCATTCAATAACAAAGTGTTCAAAATCTGTAAAAGTGTGACTTAACGCCAAATGCTTAATATCGTTTGCTGGTAATCATATTTGACATTGTATACATTACCGACAAAGGCATCATGCAATCATAAGAAATTTCCGATTTTTTCATTATCATTTCTTGGCCGGCAGGGTTACTTTGCATTGCACATGAACTCCTTCCTTTAGCACGAAACTTCTTTGTTACTAGTGAATCACTCATCACTGGAATGTTTTTCGAACGAGATCCGCAACGACCTTCTCTTTGCGATGCTTGTCAACGCCAACCATAGACGTGTGACAAGAGATTACGTTGGCAGCTGTGCTCAGCAGAACAATCGTTGATTTATTCTCATCTGTCGAATAAGAAAAACAATCAGAAAAGTGTTTTAAGAAACTGCACAAAAAATCAATATGAAACTCATTAAAATTGACCAAAATGCATAAATGCAGTTAAATCTAACACTCAAGTTTCATGAAAATATCTTGCTGATACCATTGGATGCAAAGTATATTAGAGCAAAACCATTTTATGACAGACTCCGTCGTAATGATATCTCATTCTTCTTCTTACATTAGGTGTCTTCGTCTATCAGAGGATTGACAGTCATCTTCCTCCATTTTCTCCAGATTCAACTGTCTGCCTCTCTTTTTACTGCTCCAAAATTCTTTATGTTTGTCCAGTCAAAGATGTCGTCCATCCAGTTCCATCTCCGTCGTCCCTTAGTGCCCTTACCCTTGTCTCTTCTATTACCTCCCATCAGTGGCGTAGCCAGAGTGTATTGAGGGTTAAAACCCCCTTGGCTGTCCGAACAAAAATTTTTTTATTGTGGATCAATGTAGCCTAGTATTATGCACTCATATGCCTATATAATTCTACAATTCCCTTAATTAGGTAAAATAATAGTTGACACAGTGCCGGTTCCAGGAATTCTTGGTAGGGGATGAAAATTTTTTATAGGAAGTTGGTGAGGGGATGCAAAGTGAAGGAGAAAAAAACAAGAGAAAAGAGATAAAAGGGTAATTGTTAGTGTTTTCCCCATTAAATGTTAATAAACCTGGCAAAATAAAAGCCGACAAGCAAAAAAGGTCATTCACAGTATTTTTCACTAAATTTGAAAAAAACTCACCGGAAAATAGGTTGACAAGCAAGAAAAAGGTCATCCGGAACCCCGGTGGGGGTATGCATCCTCAGTCATGAACATGGTGGAACCGCCACTGGTTGACGACTTTTTTTGCATCTCAGAATTTTCTTTGTTTGAAATCATGAATTAGAACCATAATGATACACTTTCTTTGCTTGTCAGAATTTTTCTTCGAAGTTAGGAATCATAACCACCCCCCTTCGGGAAATCCTGGATACGCCACTGCCTTCCATTAGTATCAATGATTGATATCAATTATTGGTTTCATGAGAGTTCCGTAACTCTCATGATGTGGCCAACGGCAGGGCATTTTTCTATAGGTTATTTCCCGTAAACACATAGCTGCTGTTGCTTCGCTTCCCTCTCTATAACTATGTCTTTTCTATCTCGTCCATCCAGCTGATTCACGGATTTTCAAGTGATAGGCAAATAATTATAAAATATAGAAAGACATTAAAACTACAGCAACCATTCAGAAGCAAATATGATCATCGACATTTCAAGAGCACATTGGAAAGTCTGATTCATACTCTGTTATACTGTAGCTTCAAATAAACTGCGAATGTCATGGCCAAATAATGCACAAAGTTCATATATACACTCATAAAGACATTAAACCTTTCCCAGAGTCTTGCAGCTGCTTGATCTGAGCTTTAGCAGCCAGACGATGAATGGGAAAAGATCCATCCTCTATACTTTTGGTGGAATCGACATCGAGTCCAAACTCTAGAGGGCGATCCCCAATTTTTCCTTTCAAACGCACTTTACCGTCCAATACAACCTACATATCAAGCAGAGTTTAACACAGTAAAATCAATATATCAAATTTAAATACTTCTGAACCGTGCAAAATGCTGCAAACATCAGTGGCTATGGCTATGGCTAAAACTAAAATGTCCCCATAAATGTCATGAAAAATTCTGTAGGCCCCTAACAGCTTTAATGCAACATATTTAGGCGAGAAAGTGCCAAAAACTCTATCAATATAAATATATATATATATAATGTCAAAGCCAAAATCATATTTTAGAATGCAAATTCGAATCGAACGTACCTTGTCAGATAAAGCCATGGCGTAGATTATGAGTCTTTCTCCGGCGAACAGTGGTGGCAAATCCTTTGGCAACTGAACTATGCCGGGTGACCCTTCGCTCCCCAACTGCCACTCAAGATGGAGATCAGTAACCGCCAACTGCATGGCTGCCTTCAGAGTCTTAACAACCTGTGAGAGGAAACAGTGACAGCTCACAGATTTAAGAGCCGGTCAAAATACTACTGATACCATCAGTATCTTATTATATTATATGCACAGTACTATCAATCAATCAATCAATCAATCGATTTCTATTGAGTCACTATCATAATGCCTATGTCATCAGCTGACAACGGACCGAATCCAAACTGATATGAACCAGGTCAAGACGATAATCGCTCTCACTAATCACACAGTCTAAGATTAAGCTTCAAAAAAGATGTTAACATACAAGCGGTTGAAGTCGGTCGCCCTCCTTCGTGAATTCTGCCCGTCCACGGCCAGCTCTTGCTATTCCCTTGACGAGGGAAGTTGAAGCACCCTCTCCAATTCCAAAGGAAAACAGCCTTACAGAATACAAAAACGCAGACACTTTCATTACCAACGTTCTTTCGTGCCAAACACCAGAAGAAGATACGACAGCTTACTGCCAGGATTGATTGATCCGCACCCATATTAACATTCAGGCAACAAAATTAGATGGCTTTTTAATTCTACCAGGCACGTTCTTGCGGTGTTTTGAGCCAAATCAGAATCCAAGACATGCATACGCTGAGGTTTTAACTTTTAACACCACCCGTCATCATCTGAAGCTACTGTGTACTAAAAGGCATGAATTGACCTTAATGAATATAAACCAGTGTTTATTCTAGCCATCTTGACATTGGGGGGAGTTTGAAATGTTTGGGGAGACAAGATTTGTCTCTCCACGCTTGTGGGGGGAAATTTTCATCCCCAAGCCAACATATACAAATTTCTTAGGGTGAATTTTAAAGTTTTGGGGAATTCCTCTCCCCCAAAAAAACAGGCCTAGAATAAACACTGAATATAAACCTTAATGTTATTATTATTATTATTATTATTATTATTATTATTATTATTATTATTATTATTATTATTATTATTATTATTATTATTATTAGAGAAGTTGAGCCAGACAGTTTCATTTGAAAGATTAAAGAAATCTTCTAAGTACAAAACGAAATCAAGCCATGCCTCGTGTTGCTGGCATTCCTTTTGACCAAATCAATTACAGCCTCAGCATTCGTCACTTCGCCATCGGTCAAAAGTAGAATCTACAAGCATTCAGTCATAGAATTTACATTCAAACATAATGATTAATTATTAGAGTAGTTTGATTACTTATTCTCGTCAAATTACTCATTCTCGTCAAATTACTCATTCTCGTCAAATAGAATCTACCCGTGCCTTTTTTTCTGCCCGAATGTAGGCCTACCTGAACGGCGCTCCTAAACCTTTATTCGATATATTTAAATATTTTAAATTTAAATTAATTATAGAATTTTGAAGCTTTACAAATTTTAACCGACTTTCTATCAGTTTACAAGAATAAAGTCGCGTTTTAAATCACCGCGGTCTATAGCCTACTATTATTTTCAGACAGTGACGAATTTACACTTTTTACATTTTTTAGGCCCCGGTACACTTTCTTCTACCAAAAGTTACAGGTCAAATGTGAAAGATGGCGACATGACCTTATTAGCTTGTCAAGTTTTTACGCTTTTCTCGGAAAACTTTCAGAAGAGCGGAAGAGTTACAGATCAGGTTTTGAGCATGCCTAATAGTGGCGAAACTGGCAATAACGTTTTTTCTTTTTTTTGGACACGTTGCGTGACAAATGGTTGCATTTCGGAAAATAAAGTTGTTTAAATAAATACATCAGAAAAAAATCATTATAGAATATTGTTTAATAGAATAGGTTGGCCCCTAAATTTTTATTTTGCTGGGGACCCAGGTACAAATGTACCATTTGTACCGTGGTAAATCCGTCACTGTTTGTAAAAAAAGATCTAAAATCAAATCGGACATAAAGATGCATTACAGCACCTTTTTGTCTAGAAAATACGCGAGAATTTACTAAGAGAGGTGTGCATTTTATATATTTTATATACCATGCGAATGAAAGGTAAATAAAAAGCTTTCCCAGAATAGCAATTTTTGCATAACAATATCGAATTCATTTGAAAATTAATAAACTAGCCAATAACTATAGGCCTATCTAAAACTGCCTCTTTTACGGGAACAAAGGTTACTGGTATTAATGCAATGCAGGTGCAAAGTATTACACGCGTAGGACTACCTGACGAATGTGAGTCGGTAATGTTGGTCTGTCATAGATGTATGTCAGGGGTTGAAGAATTTCCGTGCCTCCAAGATTGGCGCCCATAGTCTGCTGAAGATCAGTTGCTGCCTTCAATGAATCTTCAGCGTATTCACGACTTCCGCTGATAACCAACACAGCAATGCAATGGAAACTAGACTGCAACACTTAAATTGTAAGAATACTGTCATTTCGAGTGAGTAAATAATTTTGCTTTGTTAATATCAGGAGTGTTGAAAGAAAACTATTTTATCGAGGGAATTTTCTTTATCTTCAAATTATCCGCACATTAGTAACGTTGAGCGAGGAATATGGTGATTTGATAGAATCACCATGCAAGTTCATCACGGCAACAAAACCAAAGACACGTTTATACTTCATACAATATTAGGCATATCTCACTCAGGAAACAGGACTTCAAACGAGGATCCAAATCCAATGATGTTGAAGTAACAACCAGGCGGTAAACTCTTCAGAAATAGCAGCAATGTTTCTTTGGCCATCTCAATACGCTGTCCTTGCATGCTCCCTGCAATGCCAAGATGCTTTAGATAAATCTCTCAAAAAACAGAGAAGCACCTTGCAGAGATGAGGGAGTTTGAAAAATTTATGATAGCCACTGCAAACTCAATCGTATGGCTGAAGACAAAGGACAATGGAAATGTCTGAGGAAACATGGCATTCAAGCCATTCATGTCGAAATATTCAGGCTAACTGAAAATCTATAAATTGCCCAGCAAGTTCTGACCAGCGTTATGCATTGTGCGAAACAGACACATATTAATTAAGAAATTATTTTTAATACTCAAGAACTTGAACTTAATTTAGCTTTATAGTAAAATGAAACCAAGATAGAGCAATTGCTGAATTCACCTGATCGGTCAACGACAAAGATGAACTCATGCTTGCTGGTGTAGTCGTCGTCTTTGAGATCCGAAAAGAAGTTAAGCATTAGGACATCCCTCTTCAAAATACCGTCTGAAAAATGACTCAGACTTCAGCAAAAATATATTGAAACAAAAACCATCAAGATTCAAGTAAACATGGAAAAAATGACAGGCAAAATAATGAACATTTATATAATGACAGAGAATTTCTACCCTTTGATTCCTCTCCTTTTTCAACGATGATGTGTGGTTTGGCAATATCTTGAAAACTTACATCCAGAGCGAAATCATGATTGGCAACAAATGGCTTCGCTAGAGTGACCTAACAATACGAAATTTCAATGAAACGGTATTACTTCTAACTCGCAATTTAACAATCACTTTGTTTGAAAAACGATTCTGTTAAAAGGCTGCAAAATATTTCAAAAATCAGAACTTAAAAAGACTGATATTAATTTTCTTAAATTACAGTGTTCTGTGCAGATACCATTTTCTTCATTGATGAAGACGAAATAGCATTTACCTCAGCCCGTGTTTTATCGTCATTTAGTTTCACATTCAGTTCATCTTTAGCTGCATTGACAGATGATATCATTCCAGGGTTGATGACGGTTGCCCTTATCTCAAATGTATACGGTTGATCCTCTCCTATCTTTACTGATGCATGATCTGGAGGATTGACCGTACCGCCAGCTATAATAAAGAGGAATCATGTGATTAATTTAATTGCTGCTACAAAAATGCTCATCTCCACCGGTGGATATGTGAATGACAAGGGATTGAACTCAAGTTGACGGCTTGTCTTATCCGGGATTGACGCTCGCTGTCGAATGAGCGACTGAGGAACCCAAGCATTACACCGTACACGAGAGATGAGGTGTTAATAAAGAGGAATATTAATGTCAGTAAGAGAAATTGAGGTCAGTATTTCATCTTTAAAAGACTTAGAGTTGTCAAGTATGGTTTCAGCTGTTCTGCGATCCCTGTTAAATTTAAAACGCTGGTGTCCATGACTTTATTATATGTAGGCAAGGCAGCATATGTTGTATTATGTTGCAGATGCAGGAGATTAATTAATAATTCCCAGCAAAACTAATTTGGGTCAAACATACAGCGAGAGAAAAATGCATGGAATTCTAAAACTGATTACAAGGATAATTGTTGAATGAAAAATGCAAACAATTTCTAACGATTAATGAAGAACAGATGAATTATGGCGTAAATGTTAGATTGTACAAGTATTGGTTTTTATTTCAATGATTGGTCGGTTGAGTGATGGATGAATTGATTAATTGATTGATTACTTAGGGCTCGTCCAGACATTACGTAACGTGATTTTGGCACTTTTTGACCCCCTCCCCTACGTAACGCAACGTAACAAAACTTCAGACCCCAAAAATATGACGTAACAACGGGCCGACCCCTCTCCCATTTTCGTCTTCCGAAAAGTCTTGACAAGCAAAAAAGGAAAGTGTTGTATTTTCTTTCCTCTCGAAAAACCCTGACAAGCAAAAAATGTCATCCTTGTATTTTTTCCTCTCCAAAATCTCTGACAAGCAAAAAAGGTCAAAGGTCATCACTTAATTTTTGGCGTTACGTCACACTTACAGAACCCCCCTGTCGTCACACTTCGTAACAAATGGCCGGACTCCCCCTAACCGCGTTACGTAATTTATGGACGACCCCTTACATTGAACTGATGGAGCTGCAGAACTCTTACTAATGCAATGATCTGACTTGCAACTGATGGTGAATCCATATTTCTACTCACATACAGCTGATGGATTGTATCTTGGATTGAGAATGGTTGGCAAAAGGAAAGTCAGGATTCCGTCCGGTTGAAGCGATAACTCTGTCACGTATCCAAACTTAACGACTGCTTCGGCATTTGGCGGCAAATTGCCCACAAGACAAGAGAAAATGTCTGAAGCAAAGTCACTTTCCTGCATCAAAACTGCTCCATAACCTCCTCTCACTGCATCATCATAAGTCTCTTTTGCCTTAAAAGAAAACCGGCATAAACTCTTCTTTAGATCTGATTAATTATTAAAATCATTCAAATCATTATTCAAGTAAGATTATTCCAGTCACATTATTCAAAACAGATAATTCAAATTGGACCATGAGTGATCTCTGTCATTTTCTTAACATAACATTATTTAAATCACTTTTCAGTTTAACCATGTTGATGAAACTGAGCTGACTGTTATGCAGACTTAGATTATGAAACTCCATTTTACAAAATAATTGTATTGTTAACTTAAATTCTCAAATCTCATAGCTTTTATAAATATATTCGTTCAAACATAAACAAACAAATGCTTTCATCGAAAACAAACAAGTTTATTAATCCAATTCTAATTGACTAATACAAATCATTTGAAAAAAAGTATAAAACGAATCTGCATTTGAAGTTTGAATGTACATGAATGAAACCTGTTGTTTTTCTTGACATTCAGCAATGATGATTCTATCTTCGATCTGAGCCTCAAAATGATAAACGACACTCTGATCGTCCATTGGGAACTCGTAACGAACTTCAATCGGATCCTTTGAAACATTCTTGTAGACTTGAGTGGACTCAACGTTTGCAATGAATCCTTCAATCCTGACGTCAACACTCACCGACTTTAGAAGGACTGAAAAGGAAAACGAAATTTAATAAATAATACCATTTTGTATACTTCACTTAAGCAAAAGCCTCTTAAAGTAATCATTTAAATATACTTATAGCCTATAGACCCATCCAACAAATGCGTATCGATAAAGACTTAAATTATATTAGCCTCTTCTTCTCGGGCTGATGCTGGCTATGAAACATTTTATGCTTCGTCGTGACAATTTTATAAATTCCATTTGCTTCAAAACTTCGTTTTTGGTGTTTCACTATTAATGTTAACTTCACCTGGACTGTCTTTGATGAAAGAAGTCGATGTTAGGCACCTGCAATTCATTGAAGTCATCTTCTCATCGGCTGAACAGTGCTTTTAACTTGAGCTCTGCTGAGGATTCTGCTGCAATTTAAACCATTAGAAAGATTATTAATTTTTTAAGGCGTGCCCCAGGGCCGTCGGAACGAATTTTGCTCAGGGGTGCAGATTTTTCCGAAGTTACAATTTTCTCTTTCAAATCCTTGGCAAGCAAAAAAGTCATTAACGCTCAATTTTACCTTTAAAAGGTCCTCTACACCCCCTGTATTTCAGGATACAGGGGGTGCAGACCATCGTCTTTCCAGGGGGTGCATTGCACCTCCTACATTTTTTATGGTGGTTCAGCTGCACCCTCTGCACCCCCACTTCGGGCGGGCCTGGGCGGGCCGAAAATTATAGAGCAATTTTAAGGTTGTCTTCCCATTTCGCCGAATTCGAATTTCTCCAAAAAGTTGCTACAGTATGCTCTTTATGCAGCACGACAAAGTGTGTCATACAGGCAGGCCCGTTCAGAGGAGGCAGGAGGGTCATTTGGCCCGGGCCTCCATCTGTTGGGGCCTCTCTTTTTTCCTTGTCTAGAGTTATGGGAGAGCTAGAAAGCTAGATAGCTACGGAGGGGCCTCAAAATTTGGTGATGACATTTTTTCGCTTGTCGACAATTTTGGGATTTTGGGAAAGCTAGAAAGGTACCCTGCGGTCCTCAAAATTGGTGATTACCTTTTTTGCTTGTCGACAATTTTGGGATTTTGGGAAGGCTAGGAGAGGCCTCAAAATTCCAGCAGGCCCGGGCCTCCTTCAGCCTCTGAAGGGGCCTCCTTCAGCCTCTGAAGGGGCCTCCTTCAGCCTCTAAAGGGGCCTCCTTCAGCCTCTGAAGGGGCCTGCATACAGGGTGTGCCTATAAATCCCTCTCGATTTTGAAGCAATGGAACTTCTTAATATTTAGGGTGATGAGTCACGGCGTTAGTCCGTATGCATTGCCATTCCAAGGGTACGGAGGCATACAAATACACATACCTCTCCCATTTTCCGCGCTTCTTGACCGGTGGTAAGAAATGACCGTCGCAGCATAGGCACTCAGGCTGAGTCATGCAGTACCTCTAACAGTGATATTTCTAGGATTTTGAATTTTGGGGTGTCGGGAAAATCTGGGGGTGTCGGAATTTTCAAGTCTCTGTCTCAAAAAGGATGACAAGCAAAAAAGGTCATCCGACCAATAAAAGTTGGGGGTGTCCTTCTCCATTGGGGGCGGGTGTGTGTTCTGAGCTAATTAGTATGCATTTTGTATACATACCATTGTCGCATTACCAAATTTTTTGGAGTGTCGACCTCAAATTGTGGGGGGGGGGAGTGTTGGCGGTGTGTTAGCGGGTGTTGGCGGGGTGTTAGAGGGAGTGTAAAAATATCCCTGACCTCTAATCTGCATAATCTAATCTGCATAAAGTCGCAAGAGACCGGGTGACTACGACCGCCGGTGGCCCGGTGCAACCGCCGGTCAGAGTCCAGCCATACCATTAAATTAGGTCAGGGGCTGTCCATTAATTACGTCAACAATTTAGGGGGAGGTGGTTTGAAAAAGTTTTACAGTTGTTGACAGGGGGAGGGATGGGGTCAAGAGAAGTTGGCGTCAACAATTTCACTGTTTTTACAAATAATCAAAAAATAGGAAATTTTATAGAATACTACTTATTACAATGGAAAAACATGACAAAAAGGTCATCATCACCACATTTTGACACTCGATGAGCAAAACAATAAAAAATGGTCATCACCGCAAAAAATAATAACCTTGTTATTGGGACCTGTCAAGGCTGTCATTGATCTTGGGGGAGGGGTCAAAAGTTTTCGACGTAATTAGGCCTATTGGGGTAACTGAAAGTTAACAGCTCTTGACAAAGAGGGAGGGGGTCAAAAATTGCCCAAAAATTGCTGACATAATTAATGGACAGTCCCTCAGCTAAACGTAAGTAGGCCTATATGAGGTGTAGGCGTTTTTATTATACCTGTCCAAACACTACTAAAGTTCTAACCGATACAACATTCATGTATATGTCCGAAAATAAATTACTTTAAAGAAACAAATAATTAAAAAAGTCTTTTTTAAAATTATTAGTAGTAAAGGGTGGCCCCTAAATTTGTATTTTTAAGGAAGACCCGGTACCGAAGTATCACCTGGTACCGTGGTAAATCCGCCACTGGCACCGCTATATAGTAGACTGGCAGGTGTCTGTACACAATTAGCAGGCCTACATTCTTCACTCCAAGAAGCCATTTTAATTCACGAATAGCATTAATTGAATTATAATGATAATACGATTTAAAGTGGTTTAGAAGGCCAAGTAGCCTAAGCCTGTGTGAAAGCCAGTTTTCACAATTTAACACTGATCCTAGTTACTGCTTGGAGCATCGACTTCAGATCACCCATTGCTCATCAGAGAAAGATCTTGAACGCAACACCAGCTGTGTATCACGATCTACTACGGCTTCAAAGACTTTTATTATACTTTAACTTATGCACAGGCCCCTTCAGAGGCTGAAGGAGGCCCGGGCCAGTTGGAATTTTGAGGTCTCTCCTAATTACCTTCCCAAAAATTAAAATTTTAACAAACAAAAAAGGTAATCGTCAATTTTGAGGACCTCAGGGTATCTTTCTAGCTTTTCCCAAATCCCAAAATTGTCGACAAGCAAAAAAAGGTCATCACCAAATTTTGAGGCCCCTCCTAGTAGTAGCTATCTAGCCTTCTAGCTCTCCCAAAATTCTGGACAAGAAAAAAGGGAGGCCCCCAACAGATGGAGGCCCGGGCCAAATGGCCCTCCTGGTCCCCCTCTGAATGGGCCTCTTATGCATGCGAGAATTTACCTTGTTTTCACGAGTATAGTACCGCCCGAGACTCTGGTCTCTGATCAACTTCCTCTTTTTTGTTGATTAACTTGAATACATCTCACCAACGTATTTTCGCAACGACCGGGTTTTTATAAGCGGTTTCATTGCTAAAAATAACCCACGGCTGATGACAGTTCACGTGCTCCCCAGGTAAGGCCGCTGAGTCAGCCATCAGCTCTTGCCTTCCCCTCCAGCACTGCAGGGCCTCTGCAGGACTAACTTAGCGTGACTTAGCCAGTGTTGCGCGGTAACGAAGTAAAAGTAACGCGTTACAATACTTAAGTACAATTCTGAGTACTTCGTACCGTAACGAAGTACACAACTTACCCAGTACTTTTTACTTGTAACGAAGTAAGTTTTTATTCAAATATTAGTACTTTTACTTCGTTACATTATGCCTTTCACGTTTCGTTACAAGTAAAATTTGTCATCGCCAAATTTCGATACATTTACTGGAGTATCTGTTTAATTCTTCACAACTTCCCGTGTTTAGTCGTACAGGGTTGACAATGACCTACAAACGTACACGCATGACTGACAGATTGTTTGAAAACTTGATCTTTCTTAGACCTACATGCAATCACAGAGCCGCAGTTAGAGCAGTCGGCGCCCGGGGCAATTAAGGTATAAATTCTGCGCCCCTAAATTCCGGTGATAGCCTTTTTTACTTATCAACATTATTTTCACGCCGGAGGAAAGTGGTATGAAAAATTAAGGACTTAGTGTGCAAATTGCGCCTTCGAGGATGGCGCCCGGGACAACTTGCCCCTGCCCCCTAGCTACGGCTTTGTGAAACCAACATTTGTACTAATGCAGTTAATGGTGTAAATGTGTACGTGTTGACTGCTGAGGCTTCTGCATGTTGCTTAAAAGTAGTAATAAAAATGTGATTTAGCATGATAATGTGGAGTTGATGATTCCGTCTGTCACGGTACTTTTTACTTTTTACTTAAAAAGTAACTTTTTGAGGAGTACTTTTTTACTTTTACTTGAGTAACTATTTTTATAGGTACTTTTTACTTTTACTTAAGTAAAAAAATGACATAATACTTTTACTTTTACTTGAGTACTCAAACTCAGTACTTCATACAACACTGGACTTAGGCATGATCTAAAGTGGCTTAGGAGGCACTACTGCCTGTGTGAAAGCGATTAGGGGCACTAACGGGGCTCGAACCCGCTCCGTCAGCCTGACGCTCCAGCACGTAACCCACTCTGCCATCTTCCGCTAGGTAGGTAGACTAGGTAGGCCTACTTTGTCAACAAATAGCTAAGGACGTTGCTTTAACCTTTACTTTTGACCATAGCACACGTTAGACTGACTGGCTGATGAATAGACGCTTAACGACATCATATTTGCACATTTGTGATGGTCTGATATAGGCCTACAACTTTTTGTAAGGAGTTGCAGTTACCGAATTATGTGTAGGCCTAAGCTGCTTTGAAATAGGTCGAGTGATGACTGATGAGACGATTGCACGTAGGCTATACAGAAGTTAAGTGGGTTTTTTCAAAAGGCCTGACATGGAACATTTCCCCTCTCCAACCCAGAAAATTCCCCCGCCTCCATTTCGCAGCACTGACGCAGATTTTTGCATTGAACTGTGTCCTTTCCTTTCCCATTCAGCCAAATCAACTCTTTTCTCCCGCAAGACCTGGAGTCAGTATAAAGCGCCGCTGTCAGTATTAAATAGTTATTTTCGTAGCAGTCGTTAGAATGTTAGAATGAACGAAGGCTCGTCTTTCCTCTTCTCCATTTAGATATTAACACGAAATTCGCAGCTTGATTCGCAGTGAGTGTTGTAGAATCAATAATTTTAAAAGATGGTTCAGCCTTCTCATAGAAAATTAGATAGCAACGAACCCTGTACAGACGGCTTATAGATATATCGTCACGAGTTTGTTCCAAACTCTAATCATTTAGAAATATAATGAGACACCATAGGCCTATGCGGAGGTCGTCCAATAAAATGTGCACGGTTGACAGAGTTTAAAATTTAATATTCGCATCGTTGTCAATATTATTGCCATGAGATGCATTTATTTATTTAAACCTTAAACATTTCGTGTTTTAAATTCTCCTGTCACTAAGACTTAATTATTGTTTGACTGCTATAGGCCTACTATAGTTGAAAGTCACTTGAAAACTCTGAAAGCTCTGGAATTCACTACCAACATATCACTTCGCAAAACTAACAACTTTGAACTTAGGCCTATCATCTTTCAGATCTGGCCTTAAAACACATCTGTTTGACTTGGCTTATCCCCCTTGGATTGCTCTCCCGCCGTTTCGGACTGATCTTCTGGCTTGACCTGGCTCTAATGCTATTTGGATTTGGTGCGCCATCGGCTGATGCCCTGGGCATTATGATAGTGGCGCTATAGAAGTTGATTGATTGATTGATTGATTGATTGATTGATTGATTGATTGATTGATTGATTGATTGATTGATTGATTGATTGATTGATTGATTGATTGATTGATTGATTGATTGATTGATTGATTGATTGATTGATTGATTGATTGATTGATTGATTGATTGATTGATTGATTGATTGATTGATTGATTGATTGATTGATTGATTGATTGATTGATTGATTGATTGATTGGGACTCTAGTCTGTACCGAACCAATGATGACGGGCAGTGTTTATAATAATGTGATTTTAAGTGGTTTAGGAAGCTAAGTAAGCCTGTGTGAAAACCACTGATGTAACCATCTGCATTCAATAACCTAGTTTATCTAGATAGCCTTTGAATCCGTTCACTGTTTCAACTGTCACTCCCACCTCGTCCAAACTGTTCCATTTGTCCACAACCCTTGCACTAAAAAAGTTTTTCTTTCTTGGACCAACCCTCTGCTTAAACAATTTGCACTTGTGGCCTCTTGTGCTGCTATAGTGTGCCAATGTAAAGAATCGATCATATGGCACATCTACTTTCCCAGTCATTATTTTGTATGTTTCTATCAAATCCCCTCTCTCTCTCTTCTCCTTTCTAATGTTGTCAGTCCACAATATTGAAGTCTTTTTTCGTAGCTTAAATTATGGCACCCATTGACCATCTTCGTTGCTCGTCTTTGCACTTTTTCTAAAAGTTCTATATCTTTTTTCAAGAATGGATTCCAAGCCTGAACACAGTATTCCAGATGAGGCCTTACTAATGACTTATAAAGTTTAATGATTATCTCTTTGTCACGACTCACAATTGTCCTTTTCACCATTCCCAGCATTTGGTTTCCCTTTTTTGCTGCCTCCATGCATTGGTGAGATGGATTCATACTTCTATGGGTGATTATCCCCAAGTCTCTTTCTTTTTCTGTTGTGGTTAGAACCTTCCCCCCTAAAGAATATTCATTACCATTATTAGACTTCCCAACATGCATTACAGAACATTTATCAATATTGAAAAGCATCTGCCAGTCCACAGACCACTGAAACAATTTCCTTAGATCTTCTTGTAAAATTTTTGCATCATCCTCCGAATCTATATTTCTGCATAACTTTGTATCATCGGCAAACTTTGAGATTTTGGACAGTAATCCTTCATCTATATCATTTATATATATTAGAAAAAGCAATGGCCCAAGCACTGAGCCCTGAGGCACTCCACTGATAACTCTTGCCCATTGCGAATGGCCTCCCCCTAATGCCAACCTTCTGTCTTCTTCCCTTCAACCAATTTTCAATCCATCTGAGAATATTGCCCCTTATTCCACAGGACTTCAGTTTGGCAGCCAGCCTTATGTGGGGTACTTTATCAAAAGCTTTGGCAAAATCTAAATATATTATGTCTACTGCCTTGCCCTTGTCTAGCTTATCAAAACCTCCTCCAGAAAGTCCAACAGGTTGGTCAGGCATGAACGCCCCTTTGTAAATCCATGCTGACTATCTTTAACAATGTTATGCCTAGTCAAATGCTCCAAAATGCTTTCTTTCAGTATTTTTCCATAACTTTACCGATTACAGATGTTAGGCTCACTGGTCTGTAATTGCTTGGTTCACTTCGTTTTCCCTTCTTGAACAGTGGGCTGACTAATGCGTCTCTCCAGTCTTGTGGTACTACTCCAGTTCTGAGTGATTCATTGATTATCAAAGCAATTGCATGTCCTATTTCATTTCGAACCTCGTAAAGAAACTTTGGATGTAAGCCATCTAATCCTGGGCTCTTGTCTGTCTTTAAATTGGTCAAAACCTTGATAACACATTCTTTTGTACACACTATATCTGTTAGCATTTCTTCTTCATTTCCATCAAACACAATTTTGGCTTCTGGCATAGTATTTGTACTTTCCTCTGTAAATACTGAACAAAAATAGTTATTTAGAATCTGTGCAGTTTCTACATCGTCTGTTATTGCACATCCTGCGCAGTCCAAGAGGGGACCGACTGTGTCCTTTCGTCTCAACTTTCTATTACAATATTTGTAGAAACTTTTACTGTTCTGTTTTATATTTTTTGCTAATCTACCTTCAAAATTTGCAATAGCCATCTTGTTAGTAACTGCTGATGCTTTTCTTTTCTGAGTATACTGTTCCTCCGAGATCTTGAGTCTGTGCTGATTCTGCTCATTTCCTTTACATGCTAATCTGAGTTTACTTAGTTTCCTCCACGCTTTGTTTTTCGCCCTTCTTTTTCGTTGCACTTCTCTTGTTATCCAAGGAAGTTTGTTATTAATTTTCTTCTGTTTGGGAATGGTCAATTCTATGACTTTGGACATACATTTGGTAAATATGCTCCAGCCTTCCTCGGTGTCTTTTCCTGTTTAGCCTAATCTAGACTCTGGACTCCGGGGGGACTGACAAGGCCGGGGGGAAGTCAGCTATGGGACTGCTGTTAGTTGATGTAGTGTGCCAAAATTTCCGGGGAATTTGAAATTTCCGGGGGAAAAGGGCAATTTCCCCCACCCCCGGAAACGGCCTAGATTTGAATGACCTGATGACGGATTTAAACGAATTTGCTTAGCGATACTCATACTGCTAACTGCAAATTATTCGTTTAATATATCCATAAAGAGACGGATTGAGCATCAGGAGGATAAGCGCCCTTGTCTTAACTGCGGCCGTGAAGAGCAGCAATGGCCAACTGACTGCTGCATCTTCATACACAAAGATAGCGGGTTTCGCTCACCCATACTTAAATCTAGACCTCTTGGAAGCAGATATACTGTACAGTACAAACTTTAATTACTGGACTTTGTTTATATGATCAATAAGTCTAATATACAATTAAACATCAGTTTAGAATGCTACTATAGTATAGGCTACTAACTTAAGAAGAGGAAACGAAATGGATTCAATATTGCATGCTTACGGTAAGGTAGGTCCCCCGTACTCGAGTCCGAGCGCTGGGTTCCGGCGCTTATCTCCGGTCTAGACAATCAGCGACGTATGTGGTATAGGCTATTAATCTGGGGTAGGTTGCCAATAACGGTACTTTACCAAACCCAAGTTTTACCACGCAGCTTAACGCTGCTCCTCATTTTCCCACCGCCCTCTAGAGAGTAACGCTGAGTCGACCTTGGTGCTCCTGCGGGTATCGAACCCGCGACCTTCTGCTCTATCGCCCCTGCTTAAATAGGACCAATAAAATTTAATTGGAAAGATGCCCCGAGGACAGCCAATCAGCAGCCGCTTGGTCGCCCCTCCATTTACAGATAGGAAGCTGAACATGAAGCAAGGAAAGAGATTGCAATTTAAGGACATGAACATAAAGATCGATTCCAAGTCAGATAATTGTTTCAAGTTAGTAACCTAACATCTAGAAAACTCGTTTCTTTAAAGCACATGAATTAAACATTTATTAATTGCTACCGTACAACATTGAACATGAAAACAGCAGTAACATCAGTCAGGTTAATGAAAACCGTCAAAAGGAAATCGAACATTTGCATTTTGAAAATGACAAAAAAGGTCCTACAACTTTAATGCTAGCTAAGACTTTTAAACAATTATCATAGCGTAAGCAAACATTAACTTATTCAACACACTGTACGTAAAATCACATTGTTAAAATAACTTGACTAAATGTGAAATCACATTCTACATCTACGACATCAATTTCTGAAAGACCTTATCATAAAAACAAGGGTTATAGAATCAACAATACCAAAACAAAGGACAATTGACAAAAAGCTTCCATGGGTTACTACAGAAGTATAGAACAAGAGATGAGCGGGCCAAAAAACAACTTTACTTTCACATAGTAATTAGGCCTAAATTGCAGTTACAAGATAGGCCCTTCACGAATAATCAAAATCCACAGTGAACTGAAACCAGGAAACGAATTTGAAACAAAGCCCATATTAATAATATTGTATGCAATCCACTCAAGGGCGTAAAACACGGGGGAGGGACGGCGGGGGACGGTCCCCCCAATAATTAGTAAGAGGGGGACAGAGTATCAATTATCCCCCCAATGTTTTGTGCCTTATGGTAAAATCACTCATTGCAGATGACCTTTTTTGCTCATCAGGGTATTTGGCCAGGGAAAAATAAAAGGACGACGTTATTTTGCTCGTCAAGACTTTTTGGGAGACGAAAAGGGGGTCTGACCTGACTTTATCGACGATTCTATCCCCCCCCATGTTGACGCCAGGTTTACGCCACTGAATCCACTC
This sequence comes from Metaphire vulgaris, assembly GCA_018105865.1. Lineage (NCBI taxonomy): Eukaryota > Metazoa > Annelida > Clitellata > Crassiclitellata > Megascolecidae > Metaphire > Metaphire vulgaris. The sequence goes on along the minus strand of CM030850.1, from coordinate 14,404,693 downwards.
GTAATTTATAAAAGAACTCAGAATTATGGATACCAGATCAGTTGGAAAGAATTTAAGGACACACGAAACACATTGACTTTGTCTGACTTTCTAGGACATTAAAGATGCAAAAAAGCACATAGAACTAATGATGGCCTTGTTTAGCAATCAATATCAATCAATTACAAAATCAGTAATCATTATTTTTAATGAAATTTAAGGGCATTTTGTGTCCATATTAAGGACAAACGCCCTTTAGGACGGGACCATGAAATTTAAGGACTGTCCTTATCATTTAAAGACGTCTGGTAACCCTACTCAGAATATAAAAATCCTGATAAATTACGGTCTCTCTTATCTGAATTATTCAATGGACACTGTTTATTCTAGGCACCTTGACATTGGGGGGGATTTTGAAATGTTTGGGGGACAAGGTCTGAGTCTCCACATATTTGGAGGGGAAATTTCCATCCCCCAGCCAACATATAAAAAATTTGGGGGGAATTTTAAAACTTTGAGAGGGAAATTCCCCCCAGAGAAGGCCTAGAATAAACACTGTTCAATGGATATGTCGAACTGAATGTTTCTGGTTATTTGCAATCACAAAATGTAAGAAGCCAAGTAAAAAAGATGCCTAAATCTGCAGTGACATGTATTTGATTAAAAATTGGAAGGGAAGTCATTGTAATTTTTATCAATTTAATGCGTACTCGACCACTCGAAGGCACACTATCCTTTGCCGTTCGTATTTCGTCTCCATAGGTGTATTTCCAGGTAAAGATGTCTTACAACTGATCTATAATTGCTCGGGCTTTTGTCATGAGATCATCTAGATTATGACCTTCACGATCTTGAAGGTCAAGCCACTGTCTTGCCTTCCTGTCAACCATCTCCCACTCGTCTCTCTTGTCGCCAAACTTCACGTCCAGATAGCAAAGCGCAAGAACGGTTGCCCAGACATTCTGCGCCTAACGCAAAAACAGACGAAAGTGAAAATGCATCATAATGCAAAGATCGTTCAAGTATCACTTAAATGATCCATTGAAACCATTTCAGAATGAATTTTCGAACTTTTAAAAACATTTATATTGTCATTAAAATTGCATTAAAGTTACTGGGTACTTAGAATTTACTATTATTCCAGCATAGTCACTCTCACTGGGTAGTGTTTTCATCTACACGTGAAATGAGAACAGAAGTTAGACATCAAGTTTCACACAGTCAATTAATTACTATTACCTGGTCATAACAAAATCAGCCAGTATATATCCTCACCTATAACGAATAAGGACCACAGTATTGCACATTTACGCATTAATTACCAAGAGCTATCTCAGTAATAAAAAGAATCTGATCAAGGTGAGAATATTAGTATAAAGCGCAATAAATTTGAAATCAGAATGTCTCCCTGAGTACATTCTAGTGACAATTAAGTAAAGGCAAAGATCAAGTGTCTCCATGATTGAGGGATTAGAATCTTTCATTTGAGAGCTTTAATCCTCATCGCCTTTACTTCCAACTACTTAGTGGCTTATGCAATGTGTAAAATCAGAGCCAGATTGACAAATTTGATACCAGACCATTCAAGAGAGGCAGCCAACCTAGAGGCATGTGGTGTAGGTTCTGTGTTGGATAAGAAACTGATTAGGGGCCATCCATAAATGACGTCACGCGATTTGGGTAGTTTTTTTAAACCCCCCCCCTTCGTCACAAAAAAGCCAAACCCCTCAAATATGACGTCACAATGCGTTAACCCCTCCTCCTGTCATCTTTCCAATGTCAAAATTAACGTTTCATTTGAAAATATTCATTAAAATTATTATAGTTGAAACAATATTCAGAAAATTTTCAAATTCTTTTATAAAAATGAAGTGTATAATAATTATAAGTGTCAAATGCGTTAAATTTTGCAGTAACATTGCACTGAAAATTCTCAAGCATTCTGATCATTGCATTTTCATAAAATAATTAATTAATATGAAAAAGTGATTTGAGAAAGAAACACAGTCAAGTTCTGTGCAAAATATTGAATAATTATAATTAATAAATTAATGTGGTTAAGAAAACACTGGTTACCTTAACAGGTGCTGCTTTTTCAAGTATTTCTATTGAACTTTTCATGACTTTGGCCAAACTTTGTCCAATTCCCATTCTCCGGAAAACTTCTGCAGAGTCACAACACTCAGGTAAGTCGGCTCAGTTGGAGGTTCCGGTGTCACTGGTCCTTCCCAGAACTCAGAAACTGTTGCCGATGATTCTAGCAGAGCGCATTCCCGCAGTGGCATAGCTCTTTCTTCATCAAGCATCCTTTTACTAGATTCACAACCAAAAGACGCATAATTACAAGTACTCTGAACTTAGATATTTGCGGAATCCGAGATCTTGAGCCCCACCCCTCTCGTCAATGCTCTTGCCACCAGCCAACTTGACTATTGCAATTCCTCATACAATAGTATTAGCAGATCTAGTGTGTAAAATCTAAACAGATTCAGAATGCTATTGCTAGGGCCATTACTAGAACCTCCGAGCATGACCGCATGAAGCACATTCATTTAAATTTACGCTGCCGACCTGTTGAACAAAGAACTTTCAAAACTGGTCTATATGCAATAAACATAATTACAGGCTGGCCAATCTCAGTACCTAAAATTCCAGTTAAATTCACAAAACATCTTTGAAACTTTGCTCCTTTGTCTGTCAGATCCTCCAGCAAACTGAACACTTTCAAATAAGGACTAAAAACCCACCTCATTCATACAGCATTTCCTCCAAAGTCTGCCTTGTGGCTTCACATGCCAACTAAACTTTTGAATTGACCTGGTGGTCTGCGGTTCGGATTTAGAGTATGTAAATCTGAATAAATCTAGAGAATAGTCAACTTATCCAAGTAACACAATTCATATCCATGGGGTGCTGCGGAGAAGTGGCAAGAGACTGATCATGCAACCAGATGGTACCGGGTTCGAATCTGGCCCTAGTCACTGAGCAGTGACCTTGGACAATTTGTTCACCCCCTTATCTCCAAGGAATGCAACGGGAAACCGCCTCACTCATCTCATTCCCTGCTGAAGAAAGCCAAATGGCCTTGTGGCAGAGAATTCATCACCATTTAATGCAGTCATCATCTTTGAATTCTCGGCCATTTAAGATCGTAACACTAAAAACCAGATCGTTTGCAGTAAACTGTAAGTAATTACTGTAATAACTCTGCCGGGAGTTACATATTCACAATTGAATATCAAATCTCAGAACAACATTTCAAACTAAACCGACAACCTCCTGTACCTTTGCTTCAAGTTACATACAATGCACAGCCTCCTAACTTAGAGTAAGTAAGTAGGCCTATCACAGGAAAACAGAGTTGCAGGGTCATATATATATATATATGTCAGGGGCACAGAAATATTGTTTTAGTTGATTTGAATGAAATCTCAGCTCTATTACCTAGTCTCAACATATTAAACTATGGAAGTGAGGGACTTCTTCCAAACACATACCTTGACGTCTGCTAAAATGGGATCAACCTACATCTGATTGCACTGGTTTTTTGTGACATCAGCTACAAGAAGCTGAATAGGTGTATGAAAATTAGGTTGGATATCAATTACCGGTACTATGTAACAATGGTTGTTTATTAGTGGCCACAAAAGTACCATTTCTTATCCACCTGTGGGCCGTGACAAAATACTGGTACCGGATTATTACATGCAACGTAGCATATTAACACAGAAGGTTAAGTTCATTGATCATTGATTTATCTGTCAGGTATATTTCAAATCTTACTTTAGCTTTGAAAACTTTTGATCTACACAGAAGCTATTAAGTAACTTACAGTGTCAAGCTAAAGATTAATTAATGTTCGGTTCGGCCATAGCAACAGTTTGTCGATTTTTAAAAACTAAGGGCTCAGAGGTAGGCAATTACATAAGAAAATTAAAATCAAGAATACAAATCAATGTACCTCTTGCTGACTTTGTCACACATGCAGATGTTGAAGCACAACGGGCTGAGCTCCGACAAAACTGCTAAAATAATTTACAAATTCAACAAATAATGACATAAAAAAACGCAAATAGAAGGTACAATAGTGATATGAAATCATAGCAAAGGTAGCAAATTCAATAAATGGCTGCAACTAATGCTGATAATGTAACAGACAAAAAAACAATGAAATCATCATTAACCAATGTCTGTACAATAATGCCAAATGAAGGCTGCGGAATATATTCGTAACTTATAAGATATTCATTCAGTAAAGGTACGACTCCATTATGGGATGAGCTCTGATAAAACTTATCCCGTAATGTACAAATTCAATAAATTGTTTCAGACAAAGATGGACCCTAGGATAAAGTCAGGAGCCAGCATTAGTGATAAGATGGCAACAATGGGACTGTTGCAATTTGGGTGTTGATGTGTTTTAAAACTGATGTTTAATATGAAAGAAGACAACAAAATAGAAAGTTTTAAGACCACTGATGCTGTTTTGGGAATTTATTATTTTCCGAAGACATTTTGATGTCGCATAACTATTCGAGTTGATGCAAGACTGAGCAGTCAATTGGGCGATGACTTACTAATCTGGAAGCTGATTGGCCGAACGGCAAGGATATCCGCCTGAATTATCCGCTTGAATGTGCAAATGCATTCGCTCTGATATGTCCGGGTGATATTTTTTGTCACAAAAAATATTTTGCATATATATTTTTAAGTGGAGCACCCAATGTTTAATGCCAGTTTATCCCTCACGTGGATATTGTCCGGACAACTACTTGGGGATATATCCTCGCAACTTATCCCCTAATGAAGCCGCAGCTCAACAACGGTGTACAAACATCTGTGAAACTGTAATTATAATTTATATTGATTGCTAATCAATTTATATTGATTACTAATCAATTTATATTGATTACTAATCAATTTATATTGATTACTAATAGCCATAATTGACATTGTCAGCATTACCTTTGCTTGGTTTGTCAGAGAACTGGTACGTGAGTTAAGATCATCAAGATCGTCAAAGCAAGCCCACAATGGTGGCGAACTGTAAACATCACCACCACACATCGCTGGAATGTTTTTTCGAACGAGATCCCCAACGACCTTCTCTTTGCGATGTTTGTCAACGCCAACCATAGATGTGTGACAAGAGATTACGTTGGCAGCTGTGCTCAGCAGAACAATCGCTGATTTATTCTCATCTGTCGAATGAGAAAAAAAAATCAGAAAATGTGTTTTTAAGAAACTGCACTGAAAATCAATATGAAACTCGTTAAAATTGACCAAAATGCATGAATGCAGTTAAATTGCAACACTCAAAATTGTCAGAAAATATCTTGATAATACCGTTGGATGCAAAATAGCCCCCCTTCCTCCACCTCCATATATGAGCAAAACCATTTTATGACAGACATCATCACAATAATGGCATAAAAAAAACCCAGAATTCTGTGAGAATAAAATTTCCCAAAATGCACTAAGAAAATAACTTACACTTGACTTTCATTATACCGGAATTCTGCTGCATAAATTACAGGAAAAATTGATATTGGAAATATTTTATGTTCACAGAAGATAACAAATAAAAGCTTGCACATGTTCTTTGTGCTCCTATTTTTAAGTGGTTTTCTGGTTGTTTCAAGTCAGAAACAGGTTTATGCAAATTTCATTAAAACACTGATAAAAGCCAATGCAGTGGGTGCAGGTGCACTCATCAAGGACTTTCCAGTAATAGGCAATGACAATCCATAGATGGACATAATAACTACTTCAACCGAATCAGAAGCAAGGATGTTCATCTAAAATTCTACATTTTGAAATTTGATTTGGAAAGCCTGACATACTCTGGTCTAAGGGGCCGTCCATAAATGACATCACGCACTTAAGGGGAGGAGTTCAAATATTTGTGATGATATGCGACAGCGGGTAGGGGCTTCCAGAATTGTGACGTCATAATACTAAATATTTTTATTAATACTGCAATGTTATGTTACCGCAAAATTGAACGTATTTTACACTTATAATTATTATATTTTATTTTTAAAAAAGAATTTGAAAAAGTTTTAGAATATTCTTTTAACTATAATAATTATAATGAATATCTTCAAACGAAACATTAATTTTGGCATTGGAAAGATGACAAGATGATGGGGGGGGGGTTAACACGTTGTGACGTCGTATTTGAGGGGGTCTGACTTTTTGTGATGACGTGTGATGGGGTGGAGGGTTAAAAAACTGTCAAAATAGTGTTACGTCATTTATGGATGGCCCCTAACTACAAAATACACTACAAACATCATGGCCAAATAATGCATGCTGTCACAAAGTTCATACAATCATAATGATATCAAACCTTTTCCAGCGTCTTGGAGCTGCTTGATCTGAGCTTTAGCGGCCAGACGATGAATGGGAAAGATCCATCCTCTATACTTTTGGTGGAATCGACATCGAGTCCAAACTCTAGAGGGCGATCCCCAATTTTTCCTTTCAAACGCACTTTACCGTCCAATACAGCCTACGTATCAAGTAGAATTTAACACAGTAAATATATAAAATTTTAATATTTCTGAACCGAGCAACATGCTACAAACACCTAAAATCTCTATCAAAATAAATATACACTGTCGAAGCCAAAATCATATTTTAGAATGCAAATTTGAATTGAACGTACCTTGTCAGATAAAGTCATGGCATAGATTATGAGTCTTTCTCCGGCAAACAGTGGTGGCAAATCCTTTGGCAACTGAACTATGTCGGGTGACCCTTCGCTCCCCAGCTGCCACTCAAGATGCAGATCAGTAACCGCCAACTGCATGGCTGCCTTCAGAGTCTTAACAACCTGTGAGAGGAAACAGTGACAGCTCACAGATTTAACAGCCTGTCGAAAGAATATTGATTCCTTGTGCGTTTTGACAATGATAATCACAACTATTACTGTAACACTCTTTTCTCATTGCATTCTCTTTGTCTATTTCTAACTTCCAAACCTCCTTTCTCTCGTTCTTTTCCCTCTCTCAATGTTTACTAAACTCAAAATTTTCTTACTGTACACGAACCATCAAACAAGAAAACCCAAATGTCATTCACCAAAAATATTCTGCACTCATAAAAATGGAAATCAAATTTTACAGTTCAACAAAATATTCGATCAAACATGGCTTTTGATTCAGTGCTCTGGTAAGAATATCAAATAATTATAATAATTATAATACCCTGTAGTTTACAGGCAATTGACCGCAATTCAAAAACAGTGAATTCCAGCCAATGCAATAAACAAGAAAATTACAAGTACGACTTGATGTTGGATAAATATCTGCAAATGACCAAAATCATCAAAATGTGCTCCACGTATTCAGCTTTTACTTTGACATCCAAATTAAAATTAAATTTAGTCAATAATACCCAAATGAAGTAATACCAAGACCAACATTCCCTCTAATTTTTTTGGGTGCTGTGCAAATTTTCAGTTGGTCTGAGCAACTCAAAAATGCTGCCATGCAAGGTATATATGAGATTTCAAAGATTTTTGAAAATTGTATTGCCTTGTACCATACGCTAGGGGCTGTCCATTAATTATGTCAACAATTTTTGGGCAATGTTTGACCCCCTCTCCCTCCCTTGTCAACAACTGTCAACTTTCACTTAACCCCCCATAATTACGTCAAAAACTGTTGACCCCCTCCCCAAGATCAATGACAGGTCCCAATAACAAGGTTATTATTTTTGGCGGTGATGACAATTTTTAACCTTTTTTCTCATCGAATGTCAAAATGTGGTGGTGATGAGCTTTTTGCCATGATTTTTTCCATTGTAATAAGTAGTATTTCATGAAATTGATTATTTGTAAAAGGTGAAATTGTTGACGTCAACTTCTCTTGACCCCCTCCCCTGTCAACAACTGGCAAACTTTTTCAAACCCCCCTAAATTGTTGACTTAATTAATGGACAGCCCCCTAGTCAAGTGAAGACTGAATGAAGACTGATGTCCAAAAATAGAAGCTTTTCCAAAAATTGCAATAAGACCTAATTAATAAAATGAACTTGAAATTTCTTAAAGTCGTTATAAGTAAGTCTTATTGACAAAACATCACATCATGTACAGTGGCGGCTCTAGGATTTGGCAAGTGGGGGGCCGTTGGGGTGGCAACTTCTAATCATGGGGGGGCAACCATTTGTTGTTTAATGTATGTAGCATTAAGTATAGGGTCCCAGCTAGGGGGCTACTGGAGGGCCAGGTTCTCAATAGGGGGCACGGGCCCCCTGGCCCTCCCCGGTAGAGCCGCCACTGATCATGTACGGCTTCATTGTCATCGAAATTCCAACGTAAAGGCAACAGCTTGCTGACATATTTTGCAAAAAACAAATTCATCGCTATTTTAAATTTGAGCTACATACTAACATAATGGAAGTTGGATGCGCCGTCAGAAGCCAAGGTCAGAAGGCTTTGGCGCCATTCATGAAATTGTTTTATAGCGCTGATTTTGTTTAGACTACGAACTTTCATTGGGCCATGTAACGAAACTCATTTTTCGCCACAACTATTACTGCATGTTCTGTGATTGTGCTTCAAGTCAAATTTTTGTCATAATGTTTCAGCTTTGACTAATGTATTATCCTATAAATGCCACTCAAAAATCACTGCGCGCTACTCAAAAACTTCTGCACGCTGGCCCTAAAAATATTGCGCAATTGCGCAGCTTAGAGGGAACGTTGACCAAGACACAGAATGGCAACTGCTGCACAAGCTACATCAAAGAATAAATAACAATCAATCAATAAGCTAGTGTGGCACCACTATCGTAATGCCTAGGGCATCAGACAATGGCATTCCAATTCCGAATTAGAGTCAGGTCAAGCCGGAAATAGCTATCAACAAGCAAGCTATTGAAGGTGATGTCTAAAAGAAATTTTAACATACAAGCGGTTGAAGTCTGTCGTTCGACTTCGTGAATTCTGCCCGTCCACGGCCAGCTCTTGCTATTCCCTTGATGAGGGAAGTTGAAGCACCCTCCCCAATTCCAAAGGAAAACAGCCTTACAGAATACAAAAACACAGACACTTTCATTGCCAACTCTAGAAGAAACAACATTTTTTTGTTATATTGATACATCATTCAGTTAAAAGGTAGGCAACATACAGAATTTGCTGCTCCAAACACTCTCTTGTAGTACTTGGGGACAAATCCGAATGCACGACATGCATAGGTTGAGGCTTCACACTCCCACATTGCCACATCTCAAGCTATATTCAGATAAGCAAAGACTGACCTTAATGAATAAGCCTCAATGTAAGAATAATCTTTAAGAAGGATTAAAGCAATCTTTAAAACATAAAACAAAATCGAGCCGCACCTTGTGTTGTTAGCATTCTTTTTCACCAAATCAATTACGTCCCCAGTATTCGACACTTCGCCATCAGTCAAAAGAAGAATCTACAAGCATTCAGTTATATCAGTTATAGCAATCTATTTGATTTCATATTTATAAGAGCTAAATTAACCAATGTTGCCAAACAGAATTTACTCAGAAAATTGCATTTTACATAGTCAATGACCTAATGGTAAATTAGACCCTCGATTTTCCAATAGCAATCTTTGCACAACAATATTAAAAACATCTGAAAAATTAGAACACTATTGAGTAACTATATCTAAAACTGCTAAAACTGTCTCTTCTGTGGGAACAAACGTTGTTGGAATTAAAGCAATGTTGTAACGTATTACACACGTAGGCCAACCTGACGAATGTGAGTTGGTAATGTTGGTCTGTCATAGATGTGTATCAGGGGTTGAAGAATTTCCGTGCCTCCAAGATTGGCGCCCATAGTCTTCTGAAGATCAGTTGCTGCCTTCAATGAATCTTCAGCGTATTCACGACTTCCGCTGATAACCAACACGGCAATGCACAATAGATGGAAATTTAGCTACACATCTTAAATTGTAAGAATGCTTTCAAGTCTGGCAGTGGTGTGCAGAGTGGTGGGCGCCTGGGGCCAATGTCACTTTGGACGCCCCCCTCACCTGGAGGATACCTGGTTTTGACAAGCAAAAAAGGTCACTGAGTCAATTTTTACGGCCCTCTGGAGTGCACCCAGGGCCTAATTGATAATTTTAAAGGGTTTTACTGTAAAAAAGGCAACAAAAGCAAACAAGATGACAAGCATAGAAAGGTTGTTGGATCAATTTTGACGCCCCCTGGTGTGTGCGCCTGACAAGCTGCACGCTACTGATCAGTGATATTTCAGTTCGGGAAATAATTTCAGTTTCTATTCAGTTTCAGTTCTCATTCAGTTTCTGATTCAGTTTCAGTTCTAGGGTTGCCAATTTCAGTTTTATATTCAGTTTCAGTTCGGGAAATAATTTCAGTTTCAGTTTCAGTTAACAGCTGATAATCATTTTCAACGTTCAATAAGTGACAAGTAACAATTGTTCTGTTCAGTTAAGTAACTACAGTAAGTTAAGTATCTAAGTTAAATCCAATGTGCATTTAGTTTTAAGAAGACTCGCATTTCTAAATTTTTGGTGAGGCGATTCCTTCCGCCAGCTGTTAACAAGCACACAGTGAGAAGATTCGCTCAACATAGGCCTGTTAGGCAGGGCGCAGTGATCAAATCTTCAGCCGGATCTGCTAACTGAGAGTAGGGATGCACGACGCTTTCTCCGAAAGTCAGTGCATCTTCATCTCCAGAGTATTGCTGAAGTTCTGACAAGTTGGCCTTGAATGGAAGACACTGTAGTATTAGCGGACATGCCGGTAGGTGTTTCAGATGCTATCAAACTTATTATTATGTATGATTTTGCTGCCACCAGTAGCAAAATGCCAGTAGTAATGCAACAAAACTGAAGCAAACAAGATGATGGCAATATATGACATTGGCTGTGAGAAATGTCGGTTGTTGCATAGTTTTTGTGATAAAGTAAGTAGGTAAGTAAAATTTCTTTTACCCCCTCTGGCGCTTTCAAAATCAGGCTCAGCGGGTAAGTTGTGTATTTAAATCCAAAAAGACCTTTAGAAAATTTTCAGTATTTACTAACAATTTCAGTTCGGGAAATAATTTCAGTTTCTATTCAGTTTCAGTTTTAGGGTTGCCAATTTCAGTTTCTATTCAGTTTCAGTTCCAGTTTCAGTTTCAGTTAACTGATTTAAAATAATTTCAGTTTCTATTCAGTTTCAGTTCACTGAAATATCACTGCTACTGATGTCTGGTGAGTAGATAATTCTGACTTTTTAATATCTGATGCCCATTATTATTAAATTATTAAATAATAATAATTATTATTAAATTATTATTAAATTATTAAATTATTAATATTATTATTATTAAATTATCCACATCTTGGTAACATTGAACGAGGAATATATGGTGATTTTATAGAATCACTAAGCAAGTCCATCATGGTAAAAAAGCAACTAAAGACACAAATAGACTTCATACAATATTATCTCACTCAGGAAAGAGTACTTCAAACGAGGAACCAAATCCAATGATGTTGAAATAACAACCGGGCGCCAAACTCTTCAGAAATAGCAGCAATGTTTCTCTGGCCATCTCAATACGCTGTCCACTCATACTCCCTGCAATGTCAAGATATTTTACATAGACTTCCCCAAATATAGGGAAACGTGGTGCATAAATGAGCGAATCTGAAAAATTTATGATAACCACTGGAAGCTCTTTAATCACTAAGATCCTTATCTTGCCAATGTGCAATGGGTAGGCTCTGCTCTTGCTCCCACCAGTTAACCATGGGAAGGCTTCACTGTTTTTGATTTTCTCTCATCAAGCAACGTCAAACTTACAAATTATAAAATGTCACTTCATCCCATCATCACTATTTGGAAGTAAGCTCCACCCATCATTCCACCCTCGGATATTCCTTTCACCTAAAGCAACCCCTCAACAGAACTACAACCTCAGACCTCGAGGACAGAAACTGGAAATTCCTCACTGGATTAATTATTTGACTGATAAAAACTTTATTGTAAGATTATTATATTCAGGACACAAATGTAAAAATAATTTTAATTTTCAATAACTTTTGATTCGTGTTTGATACGTAAGGTATGTATTATCATGTATTATTATGTTTTATGTTTTGACCTTGCGTTTTGCCAAGGTGGATTTAATAAAGTAATCTTGTACCACCAGACCATTATAAAATGTCTCAGCAAGCTCTGACCAGCATTATGCATTGTGCAAAACAGACACATATTAGGAAATTATGTAAAATACTCAAGAACTTGAACTTAATTTAGCTTTATAGCAAAATGAAACCAATATAGACAAAGCAATTGTTGAATTCACCTGATCGGTCAACAACAAAGATGAACTCATGCTTGCTGGTGTAGTCGTCGTCTTTGAGATCCGGAAAGAAGTTAAGCATTAGGACATCCCTCTTCAAAATACCGTCTGGAAATAAAAATATCTTCCGTCTTAAGCAGGAATATATTGAAACAAAAAAAAAAAGATTCAAAACAAATCAAGTAAACAATAATAACAATAATCCAAAACTCCGATTAGCCTAATGGTGAATTTTTAGGATATAACACAAAGAGGTTAAATGACAACTCTTCAAATAAAAAATTGAAAAAAGAAACAACAGGCAAAATAATGAACATTTACATAATGACAGAGAATTTCTACCCTTTGATTCCTCTCCTTTTTCAACGATGATGTGTGGTTTGGCAATATCTTGAAAACTTACATCCAGAGTGAAGTCATGATTGGCAACAAATGGCTTTGCTAGAGTGATCTAACAATACGAAATTTCAATGAAACGGTATTACTTCTAGCCCAATACCCATAGGAAGTAGGGGTTCAGGTGCACCCCTGAAAAAAATTAGCCTGGAAGATGAGGCTGGTTTTTTTGGCTTATCATGATTTTTGAAAACATGATAAAGGAAGGGTGATGACTTTTTTGTTTGTCAGGATTTTTGAAAAGAAGATAAAGGATAAAGGAAGGGTGATTACAGGTACCTTTTTAGCCTCTCAGTTTTTTAGGATAAATTATGATTTTTTACCTATTCCGTAGTATGCCCTGAAAAAATGCACCCCCTGCTAAAAATTCGATCCAACATGCCTGTCTAGCCCGGTCTTCACTTGGAGTTTATTTGCAAAATGATTCTGTTACAAGGCAAAATATTTCAAAATGTGCAGAAATTATAAAAGACTGATATATATATATAAAGGCTTACATTACAATGTTCTGTGCCGATACCGTTTTCTTCATTGATGGAGATGAAATAGTATTTACCTCTGCCCGTGTTTTATCGTCATTTAGTTTCACATTCAGTTCATCTTTAGCTGCATTGACAGATGATATCATTCCAGGGTTGATGACGGTTGCCCTTATCTCAAATTTATATGGTTGATCTCTTATTTCGACTGTCGCATCATTTGGAGGATCGGCTGTACCACCAACTAATAAAAATAAGATTTATGCAATATATTTAATTGTGGTTGCAAAGCAAGTAATGCAACAAATACATATAACCTAAATAAGAATTGAGAAATTATTGCCAATGAAAGATGTCACATGCCTGCAGCTACAACTTAATAATGCCCCAATAATTGGTAGACAGATCTGTGAATTTTATTTTTATGTTATTGATCTTATATTGGCACCAAAATGCCAATAGAGAGAAATTATGCTTTTGGATTACTCCAAAACTTGCAGGCATATGTCTTAATCTTCAATCTACAGAGTGTTTGAATAATAACAATAATAATCCTCTAGCCATAAACCTCAATCACTATGAAGACCATATAAATGCCGACTCAGAACCAGTGGACATCTGAATGCCTGGGAATTGAATCCAGGTTGACGGCTTGTCTTAGCCAGGGTTGATGCTCTGTCGAATGAGCCGCTGAGTAACCCAAATGATGAAGCATCATAAGAAAGATCAGATGGTAATGCAAATTAAGAGAAATCTTAATATCAGTAAGCGATATTCAGTTCAGTATTTCATTTTTTAGAAGAATTAGATTTGTCAACAACATTAACAGCTTTACAGTGACTTGCAATGAAACAAAAATGCTGGCGTCACAATGCTATAATAACATGTAGACAAAGAGAGTATGTACTGCATAGAAGAAGAAGAAGCAAGACGTAGAGAGGAATGGAAACAATGGAGCCCTGAACCTGTCCCAGGACAGAGAACATGATGATGACTGTATAATGTAGCAGATGCAAGAGATTAATGCACGGTTACCAGTGAAATGAATTGGAATCAACCATACAGTGGGAGAAAGTTTCACTGAATTCTAACGCTGAGTAAAAAGATAGTCTATAGCTCCATGCATGAATAAATGCAGACACATTTCTAACGATCAATGAAGAATAAGAGAACAAACAGACGAATAAACAAGGCATATCAGAGATTTATTTTATTTTTCATATTAACTACTACCGGTAGTTTTACACTGTAACCTGTCTCCCGCCATCAACTTACCGGTACTCATTCACATCATCACTTACTCAAATGAGTAAATTTGAGACTTCAAATCTATCAATTCTCATAATGTCTAGAATACTAAAATTATGCCAATCACAAAGCTATTAACTGGAAGGCAGATTTATTGCAGAGAATTAATTCCCAACCTCTGCTTCTCTATTTAGAACTCTATGTTTATATTGATTTCCAACTTCACATTCAATGACTCATGTTTCTGCCACAATCGTAAGGGGTGACCGGAAGATTCGGGACGGAAAATTCGGCACCGGAAAATTTGGTATCAGTCATGAAAGATTCGGTACTGGAACATTGGGAACGGTATTTTCAGGATGGCAAATTCGGTTATATGTGTTAGGCACTAGCTCTACCTCTCCCACCCCACCTCCCCTCCCAAATCCCAGGGTTCTTCTGGCTTTGGGTGGTGTCTATACTTATGTTACAGAATGGAAGAAATAAGAAACCCAAAACGAATCTTCAACTACAAACCAGAGGGGAGAAGATCTAAAGGAAGACCTAAAAGAGCGATGGGTGGATGGTTTGGAAGAGGATCTGCACATGGCAGGGATGAACCTCAATGGAAAAACTGATGGAAGACACCGAATGACTTTGGAAGAAATAGCAAAGGACAGAGAACTTTGGAGAGATGTCATGGAGAAGTCAATAGCTGGACACAGCTGGAGGACGAAGACCTGACCTGATACTTATGTATATGGCCCTATATATTTAGGTCGAATATTTAAGTAGAGTTTAGGTAGGTATACTATTGATAATTATATTCATTTTACTGATTTATACAGTTTTAGGATTAGAGTTAGGATTAGAATTAGGGTTATGGTTACTGATTTGTATGTTGAACATGTACGGATTTATCCGGTACTGAATTATCTGCTACCGAATCTTCCACAAGTAAAATTTTGGTGCCTAATTCTCCAGTACCGAATGTTCTGGTACCGAATGTTCCGGGAACCATCGTAAGCATGTTCTAGTATTTGATTGTTCTATTATTTTAATTTCATACTAACAAACTGACATCAATCATTCTGATGATCAAAAACTGACTAAATACAGGGCAATTGACATACAGTGCCGTTCATAAGTCTTGCATCACCCACCTGAAAAAGCTATTTCTCGACTTGTCCTTTCGATCTGACGTCATAATTCCATATTATTATCATATACCAGTTTGTTGGAAATTCAATTCTGCACCAATTTCCGCAATCAATTTGTCTCTTTTATGAACTTTCCAACTGATTATTATGCAAGGAAGCATTAGAGTCGGATTCTGCAGTTACCGTCACAGAATTAATACTCAGTGCTAAAAAAGTGATTGGCTAATAAACATTGACTACAGAATTGTCACGCAGGTATTGGCTGTGGGATTTGATGCTTCAATTGGTTGAGAAAGACATAGGTTCATTGGATGACTTTGAATCCAGTATTATGCAGAATCCGGCTCTAACGCTTCCTTGCATTATAATCAATTGGAAAGTTCATAAAAGAGACAAATTGATTGCGGAAATGGGTGCAGAATTGAATTTCCAACAAATTGGTATATAATAATATGGAATTATGACGTCCGATTGAAAGGACAAGCCAAGAAAAGGCCGTAAATAGCTTTTTCAGGTGGGTGATACGAGACTTATGAACGGCACTGTATGTATGAAAAACAGAGCAGCAGAACTCTTATAATACAATGATCTGACTTGCAACTGATGGTGAATCCATATTTCTACTCACATACAGTTGATGGATTGTATCTTGGATTGAGAATCATTGGCAAAAGGAAAGTCAGGATGCCGTCCGGTTGAAGCGATAACTCTGTCACGTATCCAAACTTAACGACTGCTTCGGCATTTGGCGGCAAATTGCCCACAAGACAAGAGAAAATGTCTGAAGCAAAGTCACTTTCCTGCATCAGGACCGCTCCATAACCTCCCCTCACTGCATCATCATAAGTCTCTTTTGCCTTAAAAGAAACCGGCATAAACTCTTCTTTAGATCTGATTAATTATTCAAATCACGTTATTCAGGTAAGATTATTCCAGTCACATTATTCAAAACAGATAATTCAAATTGGACCATGAGTGACCTCTGTCATTTTCTTAACATAACATTATTTAAATCACTTTTTCAGTTTAACCATGTTAATGAAACTGAGCTGACTGTTATGCAGACTTAGATTATGAAACTTCATTTTGCAAATTAACTGTATTGTTAACTTAAATTCTCAAATCTCAAGCCTTTCAAATATATTCGTTCAAACATAAACAAACAAATGCTTGCATTGAATTCCTTTATTAATCCAACTGACTAATGCAAATCATTTGGAAAAAAAGTATAAAATGAATCTGCATGTGAAATGCACATGAATGAAACCTGTTGCTTTTCTTGACATTCAGCAATGATGATTCTATCCTCGATCTGAGCCTCAAAATGATAAACGACACTCTGATCGTCCATTGGGAACTCGTAACGAACTTCAATCGGATCCTTTGAAACATTTTTGTAGACTTGAGTGGACTCAACGTTTGCAATGAATCCTTCAATCCTGACGTCAACACTTACCGACTTTAAAAGGACTGCAAAGGGAAACGAAATTAAATATATTCCATTTAGCATACATAAGCAAATGTCTCATAAAGTGATAATTTATATGCACATCTGATAAATATTCACCACCCGTAACAAGCTAAATTAGGCCTACTGGCCTCATCTGTTTAGTCCTTTGCTGGCTCTAAGCCTAAGGCATATAGTATTTTGTGCTTCATCATAAGCATTTAGAAAGTCCACTTGCTTTGAGAATTTATGCTGTTTTCCAATTGATGTTAACTTCACCTGGATTGTCTTGGATGAAGCAAGCCGAGGTTAGACACCAGCAGTTCCTTGAAGAAGTTGAAGTAATCTTTGAGCTCTTCCGACGATTCTGCTGCATATTAAATTATTAGAAAACAGACAATTTTAATGGCGCCAGAAAATAACAATGCTGTTTTAAGAATCCACGATGGCAGTGGATCGGTGGAATATGAGAAATTTAAAATTAGAATCTATACACATTCAGTGGCGGCTCTAGGATTTGGCAAGTGGGGGGGCCGTTGGGAGGGGGCAACTTATAATCATGGGGGCCAACCATTTGTTGTTTATTGTATGTAGCATTAAGTATAGGGTCCCAACTGGGGGCCACTGGGGGTCAGGCTCTCAATAGGGGGGCACGGGCCCCCTGTGCCCCCCGGTGGAGCCGCCACTGTACACATTAGCTGGTTTACATTCTTCATGTCAACCAACCAATTTTATTCACGAGTAGCGCAATGGCGCAGCGGTTACGGTTAGCTGACTGGTCTGCCAATCTTGGTTGCCAATCCGTGGTTCAAGTCCCGGCCGCCGCAAAAATTTTAAAGGAGGCGGAAGATGGGTGAGTGGATTACGTGCTGAAGTGGTAGACTGACGGAGTGGGCAGCGGCGTCGAGAGGGGGGTGCGGACCACACCGGGTGACACCATCTAGGGGATGACCTTTTTTGCTTGTCACGGTATTTGAGAAGGGAAAATAAGAAAGATTTAGAAGAGGTCCCAAGTCTAAATGGATGACACCACGATTTTACCGCACTGGGTGACACCAACCCTAGCGACGCCACTGGGAGTGGGTTCAAGTCCCGTTAGCGCCCCCGTGGGTTTCACACAGACAGCAATGCCGCCTAGGCCACTTTAGATCACGCCGTTTTTACAGCATAAATTGACTTCTTAAATGAGTCCAGATTCTTACCTCTTGGGGCAACGATTTCCGATTGCCCATTGTTCATCAGTGAATGAAACTGGATCAAACACCAACTTAGTCTTAGTCTTAAACTTAGTCTTAAACTTTGTCTGTCGGCGTACGGTAGTTGCCCTCGCTGTGACGCTGTTTTGTGTGTCTTATATTAGACCTCATTTACAACTTTGTATTAGACGCAGTGTTGCCAACTTGTCAGTGAACTTTTGGAAAAAACCAGTTCGTGCCCTTTAAAAAAACAGAAAAAACAGCTTTAAAACTTCCATAAAGATGATAAAAGTCACGACAAACTAAAATAATTCGTCTCCTCGTCCCCAAAAAGTCCCGACGAGCAAAAATAAGGCTCAACATTTTCTAACTTTCACTGCATACATCTGCCAATTTTCAAAATTTTCGCAGATTTAAAAAATAATCCTATTCCACAAAAACCCCAGCCAACCAGACAAGCCAAAAAACATAGATCTGGTTGGAAAAATCCAGCACTGGCAACATTGCTTAGAGGACTTAGAGGATGACTCAGTATATTATGATTTTCTCGACGACCCAGGTTTAATCAGCGGTTTCATCACTGGAAAAACCACGTGTTTTCCCAGCTGATGCAATGCCTTTCTGCGTAGATGGTAGATTACCCTCTATGATGGCATAGGTTCTCTCCGAGCACAGTCTGGGGAAATCCTGTGGAAGCGGACTCTGGACGTTTTCACGGAAAACTCCTCTGGAAAGACAGTCACGATGCGCTTAAAATTCCTTAAATATAAGAGACAGAACGATTGCAAAGCCAACAAATAACCATGTTTACGTTGTATTGATAATTGAATAGATACTGTATAACTATGAGAAAATGGCGTGACAAGAGCGGAAAAAGTGCGGGGAAAAGTACCGTTTATTTATAGGCCTACTGTAGTAGGCCTTTGCGGACGCAAAGCGAAAGTAGACTAAACGGAAGAAATGTAAATAAATGTTGAAATGACGAACGTTACAATGGCGATAATACGAGTAAATACAACAAAATTTTCCACGCCGCTGAAGGATACGGACTGAAAAATTGGGCTCCGCGATTTGAGCCTTATGGGTAGCGGTCGTGTCTTTTTAGTTTTCACCCCCCAGAGGAAGGGCTCAGTGGCGCAGCCATGGTTTTAAAACAGGGGCACCACACATCTCTTAATTATACCAGCGAGCAGGGTGCGATTTGTGACCTGGAGCAGTGGGGGGGGGGGGAATATGTCGAGCTTGGGGGATGTAGTTGTTGGCCTTGTTTGGGAAGTGTAGCAGTGGTTGAGGGATGTAGCAGTAGGGGGATGCAGTCGGGCAGTGGGGGAAGCCCCTTTCCCCCCTACAAATCGCGCCCTGCCAGCGAGTTCCACTCGGTCCTACTAGACGGTTTGAGGGAAAGAACTTCAAAGAAGAGTAGTCTAGTACTGTAAGTTTCCTCAACACAGAGCCGTAGCGAGAGTATTTGGCACCCTGGGCAAGGTATCAAGTTCTATCAACTTTTCGCCGCCGCCCCCCCGCCCCCACAAAATAATTTGAAAACTGAAAAACTGGTGACTTTTTTCGCTTTTCTGACTGTTCACCACCTTGAGTAAATAAAGTGTTGGCAGTAGGCTACGTGATTGCCTTTTCTTGCTTGTCATACATACTGGCAATGCCTTCAACGGGCGTTTCTAACTTCTTAACTGTAATAAAACTCCCACCGTAAATAAAAATCAAGGCATGCGTTATGGCGCCCCTCCCCAAGACGGCGTCATAGGTAGCGTCCCCCCCCATACCTCACCTAGTTAACGGCTCTGCCCCAACAGTCAGAGACTGAGCCCCAATCATATTGAGCAGACAGGCCCTTCCGATTTGACCAGAGGCGTTGCAACGGGGGGGGGAGGTTCTTACAGCTAGGGCAGTCTCTACTGAACCACTTTAAACCTTGTTATATTATTTACATTATATTATATCGGTATATATACGCCTACCCCCAAAATCAGTCTACCTTAAAGTTTTTAATGTTTTTTAAGATTTTAAAAGTTTTAAAATATTTATACCCCCCTCAATCACATTATACCCCCAAATCAAATTCCTGGCTACGCCCTGGATTTGACCTGTCTCTAATTCGGATTGGATTTGGTGCGCCATCAGATGATGCGCTTGGCATTATGATATTGACGCCATAGCAGATTAATTATTGATTGATTGATTGATTGATTGATTGATTAAGGAACATTAGGTGTAATTCCTGACAAATTTGAAGACTATAATTATGATAACATTAGTGTATCGATCAGCGACGATCACCTTTGCTCACCCCAATGCAATTTCCTAATCAATTTTGGAAAAATCTCACGACTATAGTCTACATGATTGTAGATCCGAACAGATCTCGAGTCCGCGTTCTACTGTATTACCGTCTAATAAGGCTACGCCAATGACAGAGCATGGCTGTATAGGACTGGTTCACAGGTTGAACGAATACGAGTTGCACAATTGTCCGGAAAACGCCCACGCAGAATATGTGGGTTATAAGCCGCTTACTCTCAATTCACTAATAGGCTTTAGCCTATAATACTTTTAACGTTAATCTTATTTCGCAATAACGCAAGGAGAGCGCATTCCGATCATTTTGCTCTGAAACTCCAATAACAATTGGGAATCTAATTTGAGTGAATCAGAACACCTAGCGGTTAAGCGAATTTGCCATATTCATAGGATTTATAAGACGCATAACAAAGGTATGTTCCTGGCAAAATGTTACAAAAGATAACTTTAAAGAAATTTCAATATCTATTTCTCTCCTTTTGCCTTATTTGGCAAACTATGAATTATTGTGCCTAATATATTCGCCATATTTTCATTCGAATTGAATCAGAGCTTCTGTCTTGCCATTTATTCAAAACTGAGATTATTTTCAACTAACGTTCGTCAGATGTCCTAATGGATTTTTGATTTTGCATGCTATGAATTGGGTCGCAGCACCAGTAGCGCAGACAGGATTTCCGGGAGGGGGTTTGGTTTTGACCGTGACCATCTTAGGAAAAAATCGTGACAAGCAAACAAAAAAGTTCCTCATCTTCCTTCTTCTATCTTTGTCCCTTCCAGGTACACGCAACAAAATTACATTCTACAATCAATTAGGGATTGTTTTAACCCCCCCCCCAAATCGCGACCAAACCTAAAAAAGTATAGAAACTCATTAAAAAATTTTCTTCTCTTTCGTTTCTGCAGCCATAGCTGTAACAACCTAGCCTCACTACGGATTTAACCATTACCTGGCTGAACCCCTCCTGGCTACGCCACTGCGCGCACGTTACAAAACCGCTGACGTGGGCCGCGGTTCAAAAATGTTTGGGAACCCTGCTTTAAATCCTGTTAAGAACTGTTTAGAGGTAATGGAGTTGTCATATTAGTCAATCAATCAACTTCTATGGCGCCACTATCATAATGTCCAGGACATCAGCCGATGGCGCATCGAATCCAAATAGAATTAGCCAGGTCAAGCTGAAAAGATCAGACAGAACAGCGGGGGAGCAATATAAGGGGGATAAGCCGTCAAACAGGCATGTTCTAAGGGCCTGGAAGATGATAAGTGTAATTAGTTATACGAACTTACGAAGTGATGTTGATTATGAATTCCAGAGCTTAGGACTATACACACTGAGAAACAACTAGTGCCAATGATTGTACGAGAATGAGGAACCTCGGAAATTAGAGAATTTTATTAATTTCTTTGAAAGAAGCTATTACAGCAGCAAGAACATTTGCCATCTGAGAACAAAATCACTTGTTCTACACCATGGTTTGAAGGACTGCTCCCAAGCAAACTTACTCTAAAAGCAAATGTGTTCTATTAAAAATAAGAGAATCAGTCCCCACCCGTGTTCGACTACGTTACATGGAACCAATCCAACATTTTCAGTTACCTATGAAAAGTATGCTGTCGAATGCATACAAAGCCAGGTTTCAAGACTTGTGGACCAATTCCAAATAGGACTACAGTACTGAATGTTGTCTACTTAATTGAAACTTGTATGTGGCAAACAGATTTGTAACAATTACAAAATTACTGTTCACACAAAACGAGTATATTGTCAAAAGTCAGTATTTATTTTCAAAGATACTTATCTTTGAAATGTGTGTGTAACTGTGTACCTATGCTGTATGCTGTAATATTGCACACATATACAAACACACATTTTAAAATTTAATTGCAAATTTAATCAGGGACGCATCCTAACCCATAGACGTGGATGCAAAAATTGTTTATATCATTTCGACATTGCCGATTTTCTAACTTCATTTTAACCTTTTGTTGAATTTTGTCAATTTCCACCTTTTTTGTTAAAGTAAATTTGCAGTTGGCTAAAAATTTATCAGCAAACTATGCTAACATCAATCACATATTAAGTTGCCAGACATGCCCCTGCGTATTTTGTCCCATGGTGTAGTCATGTAGACCCCCTGATAACTGTATAATGATCCAAAATAAAATCTCCTGATCCCAGACTAATGTAAAAAAATCACTCAAACTACAGTATTAATGCTATACTTTAAATACATCAAAGAATCACTAACAATTACCATCACGATTACTTAGCGTACATATAGTGTTACCATAAAATCTGTAACAATTCTTTGTAAGACCTGAAGCCTAAGGTCAAAGACACTGTACTACTGTCTAATAACCCAAAAATCCAAAAGCAGTCAAATCACATTTTTGCAACTAATGAATACATAACTCAATATATGCAGACTCTCGCATTACAATCTCAAAGCCCACAAAGATCTGGATAGATTAATAATGTTTGAATGATTTGTACAAAACTCCAAACACTGAATCAATACTAATCGTCATATTTTAAACTAGGTAAAATCAACATTCTGCTATGGTCGTAAGTTTAGAAAACGCATAAATACATACATGCAATCATCCAACCTAACAATATGCTGATACAGTGATAACCTGATTGTTGCCAACCGTAATAGAACAGAAAAAGGCAGCTAGTCATGAAAACGTCTTGCTCAGTATTGCAGTGATGAAAAGCATTAAAATTTTGTTCGATGTATAACACGAGTACTGTGCTATGCACTTTAACTGCTTTGTTCATATCAGTAAAAAATTTCAAAATTCCGCTTGAAGCAGTCGAGCACAAGATAATATTGGTCTAATAAACTATTATGGTCAAACTGAATCAACGTAACGTTCAACATACCTTAAATTGTATAATATTAACTCTTTCATTACAGGCCACGTTTTCAACCCCTAAGGGCCAGAGGGTCTTGTAGGAAAAGGGTTAAGCAAAAGTTATATTAGAAGGAGTTATAAATTTAGCAATGATAGCGACTAGAGACCATAAGTTTCGAAAAATGATGGTACAGTTTTGCTAAATAGAGACATCTGTGAACACCGCACTGTCATTTTGAGTTGAATAAGTGATCATCTACCACACATAAACACAAGTCGTCGTTTATATATATCACCAGTGCTGAAAGTCAGAGGGAACTCGAGGGAACTAAGTTCCCTCATCTTTTTATACCATGAAATTTTTTCCCAATAATTTTTCAATATTTGTTCCAATTTTCTAAAAGCACCGTGTACTTGTGGCAAAACCATTAAGCTAAGATCTAAAAAGTGCTATAGAAATGTAAATGATGACTACCCATAGTTCATTTGGGTTAGGGTTAGGGTTAGAGTACCCACACCTTTTTTCACAGACTTTCGGCCCTGTATATCACTGTTTCACAAAAAAACATTCTACTGTAAAATCAACCCCATGCTACCGTCTTACTTACTACTACAGTAGAACCTCGTTATATCGAAGTTCAAGGGACCGTGATAAATACTTTGATATATCCGAGGTTCGATATATCCGATTCCTGTATCATTAACACTGTTTTGGCGGGACCGGCGCTCAAACTTCCGATATAAACGTGATTTCGATATAAGCGAGTTCGATATAACGAGGTTCTACTGTAACTAAGAATTTCTATGGCACCATTTTAGTATTGTAATGCACTTGGAATCAGTTGATGGTCGCTCAACTCAAAGGAGAACCATAATCCACACTATCAGATCCAATGTCAATCCTTCTGCATTTTGTACAGGGTCTTTTCCCAAACAAACCACACTTTCTAGAAACTAAGATGAAGACTGTCTTCTGGAATGTAAGGTCTACGGAATATTCAGATATTCACCGAAAAGAAATGAAATAAATTGTAATTGGTTCAGGCAGTAAATAGCGTAATCAGCTAATTAGTCTTGTCTTTGGCATCTGGTCCAATTAAGACGTTATAGCACTTGATGCAGACAGGAACAGTTTCCGTCTGAGCAGCAGGAGCTGATTTGAAAAGAAATATGGAAAAATTATGTTAAGATAACACATAATCACGTCAAATGTCCATATTCTGTACCTTGACAATGTAAAATCACACTAAAATTTAATTAATGTAATTAACATATGATATATGTCAAAGCGCTTTTGTCGTAGGCCTTAGCCTTGTTTACTGCACTAGAGAAATTGTTTAGAAATAAATAAAAATAACAGCTCAAAATAAAGTACTTTGTTATAATGTACTTGGCGGATCTGTAAAATGTATTAAACTATATACGAGGTATGTCATATTCCATACCATCCATTAGTGTAGCACATAGAATGGGACAGTACATTGTGGTATGTTATATCGGAGTTCTACTGCATGCTATTAACTAAGATGACTTTCAAGTATAAACATAATAAATTCCATTTGAACGACATAAAGGTGTTATCACAATTGCACGGCAATAGCGGAAATGCAATATATTCCAGTCCTATGGTGCCTATGGTGATAGCATTTAGAAGCGATCCTGGTTTCAGAGTCACTTGACAAGGAAGTCTGGTTGCTGTCGCCATAGTAACAGAAAAGGATAAACACATGCAAAGTCCATTAGTTGCAACAATAGCCAAGGTCAAGAGACTAGATTCTCAAGGACACGTACAGGAGCGACTACGAAGCAGCATGGTATTGCAGCATAACTGAATTATTTACTTATTTCAATATTCTAGACGGTCTCAGATTTGGAACCAGCACAGTAAGGTGCTCAGCATAAGATGCCAAATGTAAATGAAACAGAGAGTCCAGACCATAAGAACCGAATGACAAGTCAACATGGAATCGGAGTGCACAGAGGGAAGAACAGGGCTGTCATCCCAGAGCCTGGCTATGTGTCCGAAGATGGCTTCTCGGCCCTTGATGGCTAGAGGAAGCTTCCTACACGAGCCCTTGATGGCTACTACTGTCTGCAAATGTCGAGGAAGTACTGGTGATAGTCCTCCAGTGCTTTGCTAGTCCAGTAGATCTTCCTTCAAGGACACAGTACTGTCTACAAATGTCGTAAGCATTTCACGTGGAAAGCTCTTCCAGTGCTTTGGAGTAGTGTCCAGGTTTCGGATGCATACAGCAACACTGGGAGGATCAGAGTTTGGTACACTGGAATTTTTGTGTTAGGGGTCAGGTAATGGTCTCTCCATGTGTTCTTTAGTGTTGACATTACTGAGGATGCCAGGCCTATGTGCCTCCTCATGTCTGGATTGCAATGGCCGTCAGCAGATTGAGGACTGCCAAGGTCGACAAAGTTGTCAACTTGCTCAATCCAGTTGCCTTCTACTGTAACTTTGTCTATATATGATGCAACTAGGTTTAATGGTACTGTGGCAGTATTGCCAGGCAAAAATCATCATAAAACTGTTTTAACTGTAACCAAAAGGTAAAATGGACGGATTTATTTAACTGTAACTCAATGTAAAATGGACGCCCGATACATCCCGAGGTACGGGCGGGGCTGCAAGGTAATTTAATAAAAAGTATAATCTGCTAACAGGATATTAAATACAATATTCCCAGCTGTCCCTAATTAAAATTTTTATTACAGGTTGGTTAATTTCAATAATATTTATTGCAGCCAAGTAGAAAAGGTAAAACAAATAAAACAATTTCAGAATATTGTTAGCGTAAATATCTGCCATTTTGCAAAACATCTGCCATTTTGCAAAAGCATGCGGCTGAATTTTACAACTGATCAGAGTAAAATTTCATTTACGGAACCTGAGATAACGTACAGAAACAAATGCACCTAAATCTCAATGCCGAGAAGTTGTCTCTATATCATCCTTATAATGCTGCAAGAATATTGACTTTTGTTAGTGATACGTGTTACCTGTTGCTCCAAACATAGAACGAGGAACTTTGTACGAACAACATCGAGAGCAGAAATAATTTGTACAGTTAATGCAGATGTGCTGCAAAAAAATGTATCAACCAGTTAACCAATCAATTAATTGATTACCCAATCAATCACTCTAAAGTCTATGACATATCTACGATACAAGTAGGTATGTTAGTGTTCTAAAACATACTTTTGAATTCTGCAATGTAAAAAGTCAATGGCTTGAAGCTTCTTTTCAAAAGTGAATACTTTTGAATGCATACCCTTCGTTTTAGTATCGTGGTAAACATCACTCCACATCCTGTACAACGCTCTACAAAGAACCACCCAATGTCAATGCACAATACAATACAATAACACCATGTGACCCACATATAACCCAGTCATCAATATTTCTAACAATTACAAAGCAAATAATAAATAAATAAATTGATAAAATTGATAACTAGATTTAATTGATAAATAAATAACATAAAGATTTGATAAATCATGCATACAGAAACAAGTTGTTTCACACAGATTTAACGATGTCCACAACAAGATTTGCTATTCCATTACCAGAAACAGCAAACAAGAGAAACATCTACAGTAGAACTTTGTTATAATATACTTAGCGGGCCTGTAAAATTTATTACGCTGTAATCCAAGGTACGTTATATCCAATACTGTACCATCCAATATGGTAGCATAACAAACGGGACCACATATTGTGGTACGTTATACCCAAGAATACGCTATATCCGAGTCCGTTATAAAGAAGTTCTGCTGAAAATCAAAATTTACCCTTAACGCCCTGTTTTCGTTTCTTCAAATCGAGCAAGCGGCCCACCACACCTGAGCCCTTGTTGCCGATATCTGGTTTATTCTGCGTCGGCGCCTGATTAGCGACGTCTCCGGCGACCGAGCCGACCTCGGACGCTTCGTCTCCGGAACTCGACTCCGAATGCAACTTCTACGACAAGCAAGTTTAATTTTCATTCAATGACTTTCTATGAAAAGTACAAACACTAAACTCAGTAGAAGAAACTTATCGAAACAAACGGCAAAATACTTTTTTAAGCTCAAATTATTTGCATACTAAATTATTACATTTTGTGCTTATTAAGCAGATCCTCTATATATATGTGTGCCTAAATCAAAATGGCCACTCATTTAGTAACTAATAATTTTGTAATAAATCATAATTTGGTTGAAAATCCCATTGATACTATTAGTTTCACCACCAAACAAGTCTGCAAATTATTCAGGTCGAAAATCATTTAGTTGCCAATTGGAAATCCCTTTTTGCTGTTTACAAATAAATTGAAATGCCACTACGTCTTTTACAATAATTTGACAAATAACCGTGTCAAAAATAATGTCTGTAAATGTAGTAAAGATAATGATAAGACATTTTACAAAGGTTGCAGTATATTTACACCAAACACATACACATACGTGAGAAAAGTACAATATTACAAACATTTTACATCTAGTACTGAGATGTTTTAAGATAATGAAAATGATATCAGTTTCTACCAAATGCATTTCACAACATAACTTAATACCATAACATTTTCATAATATCTCAAAAGAGACCTCTTCTTCATCATTTCAACAAGCAAACAGTATCTGAAAAACTGCAAAGTGCTGTATATAAATTTCCAATTACATTACAACACATTACATGTTTTACAATAGTAATACCAACTAGGATAAGTTCAAAACAATAAATAATATTCTGGTAATACCCGAGAATAACTGACACTCAGGCAAGAGCCCAGAGACAGTATAAAATGACAGAATGAGCACAATTGAAAATTAGCACACCCATATAAAGTATCATAATGTGCAATTATACAACGCTGTGAACTGTTTCCTACTTCTGAGCCTTCTGAATCTGTGCCAAAACCAGGATCTGTTTGAAATTCTGAGGACTAAATGAAAAAAATAAAGGTATCTAGTTAGCATGACAATTAATAATAAAACATTTGTCATAAAAACAAGTAAAAACTGCACACCTCAATATTCTGAACACATAGATAAAAGTCGATTCAAGAATAAACTTCTTATTCAACAATTAACAGGTAACTATTACCTTTAAACCTGTAACTTAACAACTTGATGTGGCAATCTGTGTTGTCCCTCTCGTTAAAAAAACAGTCACATGACTGACTGATGGGGTGTCCTCCTTGTTCTAGCTTGCAGACCCTACATGTTCCAAACTCACAATTTTGTGAGCTGTTGTACCTTGCTCAATCAGTGATACTTCCACCACTGCTCGGAGTTTGGAATGTTCTCGACTCGAGCAGACATCATTTAGCATCTCTCTCTCTCTCTCTCTCTCTCTCTCTCTCTCTCTAAATTATTTTAACTCTTAGCTCCTGATTGACCATTTTTCGGTCCACAATTCAAGGTCCTCAGTGTGCCCCAAGCACGAACCATCCCTATTCTTGAAAAAAGGTTTTGAAGCAGTTGACCACATCCTCTGGAATGCTCTTCACCCCAGTATACATAATTCAGTCTCTGCTGACTCTATGGTCCTCTCTTTGAAACCACATAAAACTCACCTCTCTATAAATATGTGGTAATCGCAGCGGCAGCACTTCTGAGTGATTCTTCATAAGAGGTGCTATACAAATATCGTTACATTACATTACAAATGTGCAATTTAAATCTTTGCAACACCTGTGAGACAGCATCGTCAGACTGCGTCGTGACTTTGTTATTTGCGGTCGGAGACGACGACAACGGCGACAGATGCTCTCCTTTCACTGGCGAACTTCCTGCACTGGAGCTCGACGACCAATGACGATTCCTGTACGCCAACCCTACGACCAGATAAACTGACATAAACAGCTAAAAGCTTAAATAGAATTTCATTAAAGATAACAAAATAACTGAAACTTACACACTTATTTTTGCAAAGCTAACTACAGAAACCAGATAAATTCCTAAATTGTAAAGATAAACACCAAATTTTGGATGATAATAATAATAGGCCTAAATATTCTACAATTATTAATTAATTTTAAAACTTTATTTCTTCTACAATCAGTCAATGCCTTAATTTATGTATTAGCCAAAATGACTGCATAATTGAGCAAGAAACAAGAGCTTAAATGAATGTTAAGTACTGTATTTCGAAGCTTAGACATTTTAAGCGCTCTTGACTCTAGCCCGCTAGGACAATAGTGCTATATAAATCAGCCTATAACTAATTAACTAACTATCAAAGCATTTGCAAATCTAATCTAATCTCATCTGAAACTTCTATAGCGTCACTTTTTAATCCACAGAAGCCTCAGTTGATGGCATACCAAATCAAAATCACACAAGATCCCGGTCAAATCCAGGATATCAAGCCGGACACACCATATGACAGTCTATGGTGGATAAGCCAAGTCAAAGAGTCAAGCTTCTAATCTTGTTCTAAAATTTGGCAGTGAATAAGCAGTAAACTCAACCTGAAGAAATGAGTTCCAGAATTTGGAGGCAGCCACCGAGAAAGCAATGGCATATCCAGGGCCCACGGGGGACCCGGTCCCCTATTCGGGCCAAGACCAGGTGTGAGATTCATGCAAAACCGGCGAGCAGTTTGAGGGGAGGTGGAAAGGTAGGGGTAGTATCAGATCAAGGTGAACACTTGATCTTACAAAGCATTTGAGAGGATGTGATGACCTTTTTCTTTGCTTGTCAAGACTTTTGGGCCGAAAATGTCAATGTGCCCCCCCCCAATTTTGAAATCCTGACTGCGCCATTGCATAAAGAACTGCCCGAATATGAAAGAGGAATGAAAGAACTATTGCAGATGAGATGAGAAGAGTATTGTTTGCAATCACTAATAAACGATCAATCAAAACTAATTGTACAAGATGAAATCATGAAAATGTAATGTGGCCTCTTACAGTTTCTGACTGGCTGATGAACGATGACAAAGTCGGTTAGCAAAACGAGAAAAAAACGCAATGGAAAAAGAAAGAGAAACAGCAAAGCACCAAACATCACAGCATAACATCTGAAATAACAATAATAACATTGCACACATTTAAAATCAAGACAACATCATCTACCCCCACAGCTAGTTTATATCAAAAGAACAACTAAAACTATTCAGAGAAACCAAAATGCAAGACTTAAATAAATAAATTTTACAAATAAACTAACAACATCTAAATCTCTTCTTTACATCCCAGAGTACTATTAATAGCTACTTTAAGACCATAAACCACTGTGAGGAACTAGTAAAAACATTGTGTATGTCATTGTGCAGTTACATTTAGTTCTTCAGCACTGCTACAGTGTAAACAGTTTCATGTTTCAAGCATGTTCAAGTCAAGTATCTATCTATTCTATCTATTCTACTTAGCTATCTACATATCTATATAGATATAAATGTCATGAGAACTTATATAGCACCATAACATCACTAAAATCACAAAGGCAATTCACAACTGCCAGTTCTAAACTGTGGTTTGGGACTAAGAGTACGGGACTAACAAATCTACACAATGAAGGTCTAAAATTAAACTAAACTGATGCAAAATAGTCAAAATAACAGACTCACTTAATAGAAAAATTCCAATCTTCCAATTTTAACAAAGAATAGAATTTCAACAGAACAGACGAACATCGACGCATCGAATCATCAACAATAACCAGTCTGCAAATTCAAAAAAGCAACAAAAATGTTTTTTACTTAAACCATAATCAGTGGCGTCGGAACAAATTTTCATCAGGGGTGCAGATTTTCTCCAGGTAAAAGTTTTCTCTTTCAAATCCTTGACAAGCAAAAAAAAGGTTGTCGACGCCAAAAATGCCTTGACAAGCAAAAAAAAGGTCGTCGACACCCAATTTCACCCTGAAAATACCTTAACAAGCAAAAAAAAAGGTCATCTTCTGCATACATTTAAGGCTACAGAGGGTGCAGACCATCTTCATTCCAGGGGCTGCACTGCACCCCCTACATTTTCCAGGGGATGCAGCTGCACCCCCTGCACCCCACTTCATACAGGCCTGGCCTTAATATAAATAAATTTATGAAATAATTGGTGCTATAGAAGTTTAAGATTTGATCAGATTTGATGCCCTAGATTAGAATCTATTGACATGAGAAGCCAAGTGACTCTAAGGAGCTCACAGGAGGTGGAATTCCTGCATGCATTCATGATGATCTAGCTCTTCATCGTTGCAGCTGAGTTTCGATAACGACGGAAAGGCTTTCGCGAGAATTCTGTGCTTCCTGTGACTCAGACCAACGCCAAAGAACCCAAAAAGTACCAGCATGGCCGCTAATGTCATGTACACTATCGGAAAACAAAAACCCATAATCTTAACATTTGACTCAACTTGTGATATTGATATTCTCACACAAGTGTTTGTATTTTAGAAGAATTAAACAAATTGTCTATGCAGTGGCAGTGAGGGCGTCCTGGCCCCGGGGGCAAAACGTACTAATGGCGCCTCAACTTTCAAAAATCCTGACAAGCAAATAAAGTTCATCACCTATTTCGCTTAGCTAAGCCAGTTGCAAACATGTATGCAGAGTTGCAGACAGTCTATACAACTGAATAAGTGATTACCTTTTATGCTTCTTTTGCTTCCCTAATAACCCCTAACCTCGAACCTTAACCCTAACCCCGATTTTGGCGTCCCCTCACCTTGGAGCTCGCGGGCGGTTGTTGCCCCCCTCCCGTCGCAAAGCCACAGCATCTGTGTGGATTCAAGATGAGAATCTAATGAAAACAATCCTAGTGCAGACAAATTCCACACAGCTTATAACACAGCTCCAAAGTCAGGAGCACCTCTGAGTAGAAATAGAAGAGGTGCTAAAGAAATACTACATTACATTACAAAGACTGTAACCAGGTTCATCGTTCAAATCAAAGGATCAAAAAACATTTACAGACAAATAGAAGGATTTGAGGTTTTTATGCACAAACTTCAGGGCACTGATTCAAAAGTCTAGATTTCAATCAATCAATCAATCAACCAATCAGTTTATTAGTATCAAAAACAAAATATCAATACAGCTGTAATTCAAACTGTTGAATATCTAATGAATAGCAAAAAAGACATCTATCATTGAGTATGCATTTTTTCTTGCATCAACGTCAGCAAGGAGATATTAAGTGGAGAGACAGGAGAAGAGAAATGTTTCTTTGCAATAATTCTGCCTTCTGTTAAATAGTAAACCTTCAATGTGGCAAAACATTTTGTGAAACATAATGTCTTAATCAAGACGCTGATTACAATGATTCATACTCTTGAGAGTTTGAGCTTTCACTTTCACTCTCTCCATAGCAAATAAAAAGCTCATTATATTAACGTTTATTTACTTAATGTCAGCTTTATTTTCATAGAGCATTAGAGTCTCAATGGATAGACAACATAAAAGAAGATTTCAAAGAAAAACAACTGACAACTGCAGAAGGAGGAAAATTAACATTTGACAAAAAGGCCTGGAAATGTTTTCTGACTAGCTATTGCCACTAATGAGTTGGCAGAGAGCAATTATGATGATGATGATGATGATGATGATGATGATGATGATGATGATGATGATGATGATTAGAGTCTCAACTAACCAGGTGAAAGCAGAAGACAGCCTACGTTGCACACAAATAGAAAGGATATCGTTGCCCAGCAATGCTCCCATCTGTGTAAACAAAACATAGCAACAAAGAAAACCTCACTATCACCACCAGCACACCGAGACTAAATAACACATCCAGGATGCACTTAAAGGAGCTATTAAGACGATCTAACATGGACAATTTTCATCAGCATAGAAAGACAAATAGCTGAAAATTTAAAACTAACAGCATTATATACAAAGTCCAGTCAAAATGATAATATCAGTTTAAGGTCCATTGATGAATGGCATGCTAAAAAGCAAGAATTTCCAAAGCTCCATCTCAAACGACCTATATCATCTAAGACAGAAGTGGCCAACCCATAACCCACCGGCTGCTAATTGGTGACCTGCAGGGCATCTATGTACGGTAAATAAATTATATCTGTCCTATTTAAGCATGTGAAATTGAGTCATGAGTAAGACTTTTAGTTCCTGTGCTTAATTTAGTAAAATAGTAAATTATCTTAAAATTACTGTTTAATTGTAACTATTACCAGTTACTACTGTTAAGCGACTGCAGTTGCTGTCACTATTGTCGACAGCCCTCCAGTGGCGGTTCCACAGGGGGGCCCGGGGGGACCCGTGCATCCCTATTGAGGCCTGCCCCCCCCCCCCAGTAGCCCGCCTGTTGGGACCCTATACTTAATACTACATACCTAACAACAAATGGTTGGTCCCCCATGATTAGAAGTTGCCACCCCAACACCCCCTCCCACTTGCCAAATCCCAGAGCTGCCACTGCAGCCCTCTGCATGCTGATCAAAACTTATAGTGTCTCTGTTGTAACAAATAATTAGTCACCCTTGATCTAAGATGAAAAATTATGCCAACTCCCAGCAAACTGTGCGTTGATCTATTATGATAAAAGCCATGATCTAACAATAAAATCTCAGCTTTTGGATAGAAACTTAAAATGTGACTTTCGTGTGTTTGAAACTGAGGTGATCTTTAGGTAAATATTTGAGCATTGCTATATTTTAACTGTAAGAGAACAAAATCGTGTAAAATAAAAACAAAGTCAATGTCTGAATTTTACTTTGAATCACGCTAACCTTGCAACCTTCTGACAAATTTCAACGATGCTGATGAGTGGTTTTGCCAGAATTAAAATGCTTCTGGCGCGACAAACCAACCTTCTTATGTCCAGTTGATTGTTTTGAAGGTGCACAAAATACTTCCGTAGCAAACTCGTTTCTGGTGTGTGATTTCTGAAAATTCATCCAAAATTGAAAATCAAAACCGTAATTCTAGCAAAAAATATCAGTTTCCTAAAGTTAAACATGCCATAAAAATATAAGAATACGAATTCTACTAGAATTACTACAAATATAATTATTGCTGGACAGGTCAGCCAATTATTAAGCCTTTCTGTGGATGTTAAAATGGATGCCTTGATGACCCTTTGAATAAAATGACCCTACCTGTTTGACCGCCACATTTTGCTATAGCGATTTCATATTAAGATTAAGCGCATAAGAATAAACAGTCATTGTGTTGCTACTTTAGATGGCGCCATATAAATTCACAAGATTTTACTTACCTACTCGGTACTGTGATATTAATAAAGCGCTATATAAATCAATGCGATTTATACTTCACGCTGTATCGTTGACGAAACATTTTGAAATTTAAACATTTTAACCAATAATATTTTAATAATACATGGCCATTGGTCGTCGTTGTTATTTCGTCTTTCGTCGTTTAATATTTCGTCCGATGCATTTTTAACATTTAATAATCACTAAATAATCGCCGCAACAAAATCTCATTCACCATAGAATACAATAGTAATGAATACTGCATTCTATGTTCTTCTCAGCTGATCGCTTAGCGTCGTCTTTCATAGCTAACAAAGCGATATAAGATATATATATATATATATATATATATATATATATATATATATATATATATATATATATATATATATATATACGGTTCTGAGCGATATCATGGAGCCAATCATAGCGACTTTTGTAGTAGTGCTAACAACTGCTAATTCTTTGGCGCTTAATATAACTTTGAAATGGCAATTTTGGAAATGAATTGGTAGCGAATGAAAAGAATTATTTGCTCAGCGCTAATCAGAACTGGAAAAACTGGAAATTTAGGTTTTTGGGTTTTATAGGTTTACAAAGTTCTTTAGGGCTTTATGTTTTTAGCGTTTACTGTTTAGCTTGGCAACATCCATAACATCTTCTCTGTATTCTTGGCATATTGTAAACCCAATAAACCTTTATATTCTTGCAACATGTGATGTTCTATGATGCTATCTGCAGAGAGTCATCACCAACAACATCATTATCGTCATAATCATGCAGAGAGTAAGAAACTTTAAAGGTATTAAAGTTGTTTTACACATTCCTATTTATAGAGAAAAAAATCTAAATTACCTAAGGTTTGACTTTTTCAGGTTTTGTAGATTTTTAAACTAAATTTTAAAAAAAAACTTGTGTTTTTAAAACCACATTTTCCAGTCCTGGCGCTGATAGATGGAAACAACGAATAGGTAGCCAAATCCTTGATTAAATCAGTTTCCTAAAGTTAAAATGGAAACATAATAATTCACAATACATAATAGTTTGCAAATATAGGTATTTCCGAAACGTTACGGGCTTACGGCTCTTGGAATATATCATAGCGCTATAAGATATACTTTTATCTGTATCTTTATTCTTTAGATATAACCACAGTGGAAATCGTGCACCGCGAGGTTTAAATAGACTAAAAGAAGTTTATATTCTAATAATTTAAGATTTAATATGTCGAAAGAATCGCGAGTTTTTCCTGCCGAATGGAACGACGACAGCGCAATGGACGTCCTGTTTTCTCCGTTCCGCGGCAGCCGCGAGGTGAACTCGCGGTCTTGGGACGGCAAGATGAAGTTCTGGTCGGGACTGATCCTCAGCCACTGTGCCGAGAGGAAAGTGGTCGCCTTCAACGTCCGCAATCTCACCAAGGTCTTCGAACGAGACGGAAAAGTTCCTTCGTGTCTTAATGTCGTCATAGACGACATGAAACGGTAAATCATGCGACTGAATTTCCGGGCGGCATGTGGTTTTGCCAACGGGCGATAGGTAAACGGCGGCACAAGGTCATCGTTTCTGTGAGGACCACTCTCGGTACTAGTTCACTTTAGGGTGGGCAATGTATTATTTCGCAGCGAAGTATCTGTACCCTAACCCTAACTCTAACCCTAACCCTAACCCTGGTATTAGCACTACGTCGACGAATTATATTCACTATGGTTTTAGGATAATACATTGCCCACCCTAAAGTGAACTAGCACCCCACTCTCTCCTGCTCCCCACTCAAAGTCTGAGACGGTCACGTCCGATGACTGTGTTGATTTGACATGTAACGCCCTGATTGCCTGTTCTGAATGGTGCTTTGCTTATATTATAAATTGGCAAAGTATTATAATTGGGGACTGGGATTCAGAAGATTGCCCAGTTTTGCATGAGAATTTGTACATGGCAGCACCTGCATAATGACCACATTGAAATGCTGTTTAAAAATTATTTGCATTATTTAAAGTATTCATTTATTTGTTTGTTGATTTATTGTTGATAGTAATAAAATACACTGAACATTTGGTGATTATTGTGGCTTGACTTATGCTATTGGTGTGCCACTTTAGTTGTGGTGAGATCCAGTTGGCATCCGACTATCGTGCCAGTGCCAACACTGGCTGGGTGTCCTGGTCTATAAGCACATTCATTAAAAGGCCGTTGGCTTGGAGTTACAGGAGTGTCGTCAAGAGTTCGTTGTCATGGGCGTATGGAATGATTTATGGAAAGCAGAACAATGATGTTTATCGTCCAAAATCAAGGGCTGAATTATTAGGTGAACTGCCGGATGAACAGTACGTCATTCTGGATCTTGTTCAGGTGTCAGGATGTCATGAAATTAATTTTAAAATATTAGTATTAGAATTTTGCATTCATATGGAATTTGAATAACATATTTTCCTAATGTTGTTTTAATAATAATGATAATAATTATTACTATTTTTATTTGATAAACTTTCATAAAACAATTTGTCAAAATAAATTGTAGAGAAAGCTTCAAACATTAACACAAGATTCTTTTATTATGAACGAACAATGATATACGTTCTGTTGACTTTGCGGCCAAATCTTTGGCTTTACACTTATTATTATTATTGTTATTATTATTATTATTGTTATTATTATTATTATTATTCTTTCTATTTTTGTTGTGTCATTGCATTTAGTTTGTAAGGTTCGTGGCAGTGTCGTAGCCAAGGTTGGGGTGGGGGCTTGGGGTTAAACCCTCCCTTGGCTGTTTGCAGTGTAGGGAAGGGGGAGTTTGGGGGGTTAAAACCCCCTTGGTGACCAAATTTTTTTATTGCGATCACTAAATACCTATATATTTCATATAAAAGCACAATATTAGCTGACGACCTTTTTTGTTTGTCAGGATTTTTTCTATTCTGCTGTTAGTTAATTCATGGAATGATGATAGCGTTTTTTTTCATTGTCAGAATTTTCCAAAGTTGGAATCATGGAAACCATAACCCCCTTTTGGAAAATCCTGGCTATGCCACTGGTTCATTGACTGTATGGATGGGTATAATCAATGGAATACATAAGTCTATATTTGACTAGTAAAGAAATTTATGTTGTTATTCTGATACTTCATTTCTTTTTGTAGCCTCTCTTGATACTTCATTTCTTTTTGCATGTTTGAAATTTTAAATGTGTAATTTCTTTAGGCAGCAGCCACTTCAATCTATCAGCGTCATGCAGAATCCGTTGTTTATCACGTGACAGACAATGTTGTTGCATACTCCGTTTTACAACAGAATTGTAAGGACATATGCGCAGACGATGACAGCTTTCATTTTGCCATTCTTGAACTCGCGCGGCAAAAACTGTGCACGGTTGCAGCTCACAAAGACGGAGAATGGGTAGGTAACAGTACTTGTGATTCTTAAAGTATTTTATTGATATTTGTGATGAAGAAAATATTTTTGAAAGACTAAGAATATCTGAGAGTTTGTTTAATTTCATCAAATATCACGCATTGCTCAGTTTCTTCAGGTACTTGGTACGTTGAGACTTTGACATGATGCGTTGTATGGTACAAGTACATTGAGCAATGTTCAGTATTTGATAACTTAAAATAAGGTTACACTGGTGGTACTGTACATTGAAATGAAGTTACTGCTGACTTGGCTGATGTTTATGGTACTTGGTAGAGGCCGACCGAATATCGGTTTCGGCGCCGAAAGTTGCCTTGTGGTCATTTTCGGTGGGGTTTCGGTTTCGGCCGAAAGCGATTTAGACTTTCGGTCGTCTACCAAAACTCCAAAAGACTGTCACTTTGTCTGTCTGTCGGCCGCAGAAACCGCAGAGCAACACCTCTCTTTGTCTCTCAGCTATTAGTCCAATTTCGTCACAACTAGAGACCGACAGAATGGTTATGCACTCAGTGACCCAACGCGGTCAGTGAAATTCCAGGCATCGGAGTAAATCTTGTGTGGGTTATATATCTTTCTGTTTCAGTTTCGGCCGAAAGTCTCGTCAGGCTTCTGGTTTCGGCCGAAAGTCATTTTTAACATTCGGTTTGATTTCGGTTTTGGCCGAAACCAGAAATTGACATTCGGTCGGTCTCTAGTACTTGGTACTAAGCTTGAACTAGGCTGTGTATTATTTGCCCATATTTCCATTCAAAACTTAATGTGCAATGGTTTTGATATTGACTTTTCATGTTTTTGTTCAGTTAATTCGAATGGTTGTGGACAAAAACGAAAGGGCCTTGCCAATGTCGGAAAATGAGGAGAGGATCTATAGGTGAATTTTGCGGTTTAATTCTTGGCTTTTAGGATTCAGAGGCATGAGATTAAAGATTTAAATTTTCTTGAAAAATTATATTTTGTTTAATTTTTTAGATTATGGATCAGCAGATGTGTTTAGAGCGCACAAAGGAATTTGAAAATTGAAACATGTTTCAGCTTAAAAATTTGATCTGAACACAATTTTGACAATTTTTTCGTGTGTTGTGTATTTTGGAATGGATTGAGAGCGGAGCATGCATGTGACAGGATTGATTGAATTTTTCTGCAGCCAATGAATTCTTTGATGAATTTCACTAAATATCCATATAATCACCAGAAACTTTACTGGTCTTAATAATAAATGCTGAATTTTAAATTCAGATATTTTTGTGCAAAGAGAATTTATGGATTTAAAATCTCAGTAACAGCTTATTGATTTTTGTATATAGGTAATACAAGGCATTGGAGTCTTTACATAAGGATTTTGAATCTGATTCCTTCACTGTATATCCTCTTTGTAGGATGTATTTACATTTTAATGGCTGATTATCCTTTCTTGTGGGATATATTTACATTTTTATTGACTCCAGTTCCAAGGGATTTTTTCTTACCATGCACTAGCTCATAGCTTTATTTATTGTTTAAATGTTTTATATTATGTCATTTGTTAATTAAATTTCTTTCTTTTGTTAGGTTGAAAACCACTGCTAATAAACTGGAACAAGATATATCAAGGATAGCTGAGGAAATGGAGGAGTGAGTACTGGGATTACTTGAATACTTTTCTCAAATTCATTTTGTATTGTGTGTGTATAAGGTTTTTGCCTTTTAGCATGATAACTGGCCTTATATTGTCACGTCTCTTTCTTCTAACACACAGCAATATTGGGGTGAACAACGTGCTCAATGTCACTATACGGCAGTGACATTGGGCAAGTTGTTCATATTTGGACCTGCTGCCGTCCAATTGCTCGTCAAGAATCTGTGATACTTAATATGCAAAATTCAATATATTTTTATAAGTTATTTTGAGATCATAAGCATGACTCTTCATGATAGTGATTTGATTTATCATTTTCTTTTTTTCAGATGTAGAATTACGGCAAAGACTTTGCTGTGGCAAGGCAAAAAGTCAGCGGTGAGGACCTTTCATTTATGCTTTGTGTTATCTAAATTGTGGTCGTGCATTAGTTTAGGTATAAGATTAACTAGATATTGTAAACAAAGTCCTGAGCCTCCTTGAAACCAGTTACTTTGAGTGGGATTTCATTTTATCCAATATTATTGTATCTACAGTAGTACTTTGTTTATAATGGACTCAGTTATAACGTACATTTGGTTATAACGTACCGCAATGTAGGTCCCACGTGATGCGCTGACATATTGGATGGTATTGGATATAATGTACCTCGGATATAACATGCTAGGTTTTGCAGACCCGCTAAGTATGTTATAACAAAGTTTTACTGTATCTAATTTACAATAGACTGTTATGAGGATGTATCTGTTGAGTTAATATAGCCTGAATTTAGTCAATTCACTTGTCAACTTGTCAGATGAAGAGCAACATTTTGGTGCTAAAGTCAGACTGCCTGTCAATATGGGGCATTATTAGGCCATCAGTCAGTATGGGGACAGTTAGCACAGTGGCACAAGACTTTGTGGATTCAGCTCACAAACTGATTCAAATTCCAAGTGACGTAGATACTCTTCCTTCTGTGTCAGTATCTGTGAATTTACTCCCAAACACATTGCAGTTTAATATTGCAGGATTTTGTGGAAATTAGTGAAGAACCGTGATGCCTTTTTGTTTAGAAAACATTCGAACGAGGCAATTGCCTAACCGAATAACTAGTTCACAGTCCAGTGGAAACACCTTTCTCCCGCTTTTCAGTGGATTTTGTCTTGTTGGCGTAGCGTTAACACACTTCTCGGCAAGAAAGAAGGTGTTGACCGCGTTTTGATTGGTTTTGCATTGCAGGCTTTGAAATGTCTTCGTAGAAAGAAAATGCTGGGAGAAAGTCTTTCAATGAAGGAAAAAGCAATTGATAAGATTCACAATCTCATGAGTAGCATTCAGCAGACAGAATCTCAGAAACAGGTCTTCATATTCATAAGTTTAACAGTCTAACTTAATAGATTGCCTGCAGTTTGTGTTAGTAGTGGACTTATGTATATAGTGACCCTAAAATGACTGTGCATTTTTGAGCAGTAGTAGTATACATTTATACCTAAATTGGCTTTTATTTAATAACATTTCTACCTTTTTTCAGTGCAGAAAGATCTTAATCAGTTACATGGCATGGAGTTTGAGGTTGTGGTGGTAATCATTGCTCTCAAATTTATTGGACTTGACAATAGATATTAATTTTCACTGGAAGTAGTCTATCTTTGGCAAAGACATTGAAAATTGG
Organism: Metaphire vulgaris; assembly: GCA_018105865.1. Lineage (NCBI taxonomy): Eukaryota > Metazoa > Annelida > Clitellata > Crassiclitellata > Megascolecidae > Metaphire > Metaphire vulgaris. The sequence goes on along the minus strand of CM030850.1, from coordinate 14,363,479 downwards.
AGTAGATTTGCCACCATCTTTGTAAAGTTTTAGACAGAATGGTTACCGTATAAATTACCATAAGGCTTCTAATACAAGCCCCGGCTTCTAGTAAAGCAAATGACCTTATATCGTGGCCGTTTGAGAACTGTCTTCTATTAGGAGTGTTTTACGGTAATGTGATCACAGTTAGCAAAATGGTGGAAAGCTTCACTTTCAGACACCATGGACTTGTTCTAGTAGTAATTAAAGTCTATGGTACTTGCCCATGTTTAGTTATGTCGCTTTTTTGATGATTAGATTTTGTGGAGGTTTACAATTGATTGATGAAATATAGAAGTGATAACAATCAGTGAGAACCTGTTTGAACTGAGATAGTTGTAAGAATTTGAACTTGTTAATTATTATTTGTGATTAAATGGCAATACTGTGGTGTGTCTCACAACTAAACTGCTAAAAATCTGCCTAAATCATTCCAAGTTTATTTACCTAGCCTAATCATTGGCATGTTCTTCCGTCACTCCAACACTGTGATCAATGACATGAACCAGCTGTTTCCATGAAGTCCTCTCTTGAGCTCCAGTGTATCGTCTTGTCAAACTATGTGACCAAAATATTGTAGCGTCCTCTTCTTTACCACTGCCAATAGACTTCTTTTTGTTTTGGTCTGTTCCATTACCTGTACGTTTGTTACTCTGTGTCTGTATAGCAGATTGCCAGCAAGTTTTCTCAAGCATTTTATTTCAAAGGCATCAATTCATTTTTCTTCAGATTTACGGATAATCCAAGCCCCGCAACCATATGCAGCTACTACTGGCCAAACCAAAGCTTGTAGGCATAACTTAAGCCATAGGAAATTATAATTATGTTGATCAATTAATGCAGTAGTGTCATTTCACACTTTTCTTGGGGGTGAGATAATTTTTGGGCAAATTTTGGACCAAATTTGTAATTTTTTGGCAATTTTTTACAAATTTCACATTTATTTATTTATTTAATACATTATACGTTATTTCTTTGTTTCATTGGGGGCCACGCCCCCCCCACCCCCAATGACGCCCCTGAATTAATGATTATGATATTTTTTGTGTGATAGCATTGGACTTGTCAGAATGTCTCTTGTCTCTTGTCTTCATATTAACTTATTTTTGTGAGGTGAGAATTTTCACTCCCGGCACTACTTGTGTGTTTCACTTCTTCTGGCAGATTGTGGATGCATTTGCATCGGGAGTGAAGGCCTTCAAATCGATCACAACGGACGGAGGCCTGGACGAGACCAGAATTGATGATACAATGCTGGACGTGCAAGAGGTGGCATTGCTATATTGGTTTCCTATGTTGGCATCTCATAATTAGCAGATTATCAGCATTAGTTATGCATTCATTAACCCTTGTGACGTTAAAAGTCAGGGTCGTCTTTACATGTAAAAATTTGGGCACAGTGCCCGGGGCCTCGCGCATCTTAGGGGCCCCGCGCCGCGTGCAAACTACTTTTTTAACATAGGATTACCTTTTTTGCTTGTCAACATTCAAAAACATTGGAGATGACCTTTTTTGCTTGTCAACATTGATCTTCACATCTAGGACCCCGCAGGCCGCCAGGTGCCCGGGGCCCTGCACTGGTTAAAGACGCCCCTGTTAAGAGTTAGTGTGTATCATCTATTTCTCAGCATTTTGTTAATTTGAAAGTATGCCTCACTGTCCTTTGGATGCACTGATCATTTCCTGGCCGACAATTGTACCTTGCTTTTAATAACTATTCCATGACTTGTTAGTAAGCACCTAAGAATAAGTGCTTTTTTCGTAAGTGCTATATGAATCCACAAGATTTAACTTACTTGCTTAACTATTGAAGCTAAGTTAAGAACATAACAGCAGAGACAGCCAAGTTTGGCGAACGATTGGCTTCGAAATACATAGCCTTTGAATATATATCAAGAATTGCAAATCGGTCATGACATTTACGATCAATCTTAAGACTCACTTATTTGACAGTTCTTACAAGTGACACCTGTCAAAGTGCCCTTCACTTAGACCTTCATTTTGCCACGGCACTATGCAAATTGTCTTAATAATAATAATAATAATACCGCTCCAATTGATTTGTAGGCTCTTGAGGCCAACGAACAGATTAGCGGAGCATTGGGCCAGCCTTTGAGGGGAACGCTCGAATTTTCCGACAGTGACCTTGAGAATGAACTGGATGCCCTTCTCATCGCCTGCCCCGATGCTGCTGCTGCTGCTGCATCTTCACGATACAAAAAGAATCGTCCTGAAATAGATCTAGATCTACCCGATGTTCCAGGGCACGACCCGGAATTGTCTCTGGCATCCGATGAAAGATCCGAGCTCCTGCTGTCTCCATAACAAGAATTACGATCGTGTAGAACACAATGTGACGCATTATCTTTAGTATCAATTACCACAACATCTACGACATTGATCCACAAAAAAATTGTCTATGCACAAAAAGTTGTTTGTAACTCTGTGTTTTTTTTGGTGACTGATGGTTGATTTCTTTAAAATAATTGTGTTCAACTGATATACAGTATTGTACTGCATCTTGAATCGATAGGCAAATGTTTTGTCAATTTATGTTGAATTTTGTTCTATTTTGCTAATTATGTGAAATGCTTGCCAGTGGTGGTTCCACCATGTTGACTGGTGATGCATACCCCCTCCCACCGGGGTTATGGATGACATTTTTTGCCTGTCAACCTATTTTCTGGTGAGTTTTAAAAAATTTTTGTTAAAAATACTGCGAGCAGCCTTCTTTTTTTTGCTTGTCGGCCTTTTTTGGCAAGGTTTATTAACATTTAGTGGGCAAAACACTAGCAATGACCTGTTTTCTCTCTTTTATTTTCTTCTTCTTCACTTTGCATCTGCTCCCACCAACTCCAAATAAATTTTTTGATCCCCCCCTCCCACCAAGAATTCCGGGAACCGCCACTGGTGCTTGCTGCATCATAAGACTTCGCTTGAGGACGTGCATTATTTGTTGAGCGTATTGGTTTGAATGTTGTGTGTTTTGGGTTATTCGTAATTTTTGATTGTCTTCATTTATATTTTGAGATCAGTGTTCAAATAGTTACCGGTACTATTTGCCAGTTGTGACAGTTTTTCTTTTTTGTATAAATCTGGTTTGTCTTTTGAAAATGATTGCAGTCTTATGATTATAACGCTCTTGTTCAATCTGCAGTGAAGCAGTTAATCAACTCCTAGGTTCTAATCTTAAACTTCTATAGCGTCACTTCATAATGCACAGGAGCACCAACTGATGACACACCAAATCCAAATAATTAAAGATCCATGTCAAATTCCAGGGTATCCGGCCAGACAAACGGGTGACAGTCTGTGGTGGATAAGTCAGGTCAGGGTTGTGTGTACAGTCAGGTTTTTGCATGCAGTCAAATGGTTATGTACTAAAGTTCTATGTCAATTTCTATTGTATCTGTAGATGTTCAAAAAACTTTGGCTTACCACTATTTTGCTTTGAGTTGACAAGCAGTAGAAGATTGTTGACTTTTTTTGCCAAGACATCCCCGGTTTTGTTTTCAGTCCTTGATTGTGCACATTAGTCAAAATTTGCTGTTGAAATTACTTTATTATTGTTATTATTACTATTATTGTACTGTATCTTTACTATTAAGTCAGTTATATTGTACTCCAAATTTTTGGCAAGAACTAGTCATAAAATGGTCATGAATTTACTCTGATTAATGTAAGAAAGAAGCTTGAATGTATCTCTGGATTAATTCAACATGAGATCAAAATTGCAAACATTGAAAACAAATGCATCTATGCACTTGATTTATTTAGTTTCAGTGAGATCATCATATTAAAACATGTTTTAAGCTATTGTAACTTTTTATAACTTATGGTATTTTGGCACTGAGGCATGAAAGAGAAGTGTAATATTTATGTGGCAAATGCAGACATTTTGGGCAATGAAAAATACTAATGAAAATGTACAAGTCTGATACCAAGACTTTAGGAAGATTGGTACAAGATTCCGTTTTCCCGCGTATAGGGTTATCAGACGTCCGGTAAAAGGATGCGTCCTCTTTTGTACGTCGAGTCTTTCGACAATCATTGGCCTGAAACGTAAAATTGTCCGGCTTTCTGTTTTCATCAGACACAGCCCCTAAGGCGCAATGGCCTGACATTTATCTGTCAATTATGTCGACAATTTTTGACCCCCTTGTCAACAACTGTCAACTTTCAGTTCCCCCTTATTTATGTCAAAAACTTTTGACAGCCCCCTGCTGGTCACTGACAGGTCCTAATAACAAGGTCATTATTTTTTGCGGTGATGACCATTTTTACAATTTTTCCCTTGTTTGCTCATCGAGTCTCAAAATGTGGTGGTAATGACCTTTTTTGCCATGCTTTTTTCCATTGTAATAAGTAATATTCCACAAAATTTCCTATTTTATGATTATTTGTAAAAAGTGAAATTGTTGACGTCAACTTCTCTTGATCCCCCTGTCAACAACTGTCAAATTTTTCAAACCCCTCCCCTAAATTGTTAACGTAATTAATGGACAGCCCCTTATAATAGAACATTACTATCAACGCACGATGGACATATTATGAGAAGAGTTGGTGCTGTAAGAGGAATTTTCAAAAAGTACAATCTCAAAAAAGCGTCTTGCATGAAGTTTAACGCGCAAGTCGCTGGATACATCGAAGAAATGCACAATTCCATTTAACGTTTCGTTATATTTTGCGACAAAATTTGTGTTCATTTCTGCAGATGTCTGGCTTGTTAATCGTCAGCATCCATGACCCATGGGGCCACGATTAAAATTCTATTTAGCAACTGAGTCGGACATATGTTGATGCAGTTTTTATGTCCAGACTCCAGGCCTTGAGGGGAATTGACAGTGACGTAGCCAGCTTATGCAAAGTGGGGTTGTTAACTGGAGGCACTATGCAACTGAACACTGAAGCCGCGACCGAGTGACCGACCCCCTCACTACCCCTCCTTCAACCAAAAGTCAACGGATTAACATCAATTGTGTTGGTCACATTTGTTTGAAGTGGGGTTGTTTGAACAACCCCAAACACCCCCGTGGATACAACACTGGGAATTGACTTGGATGGAAGGGAAGGGACACAGTTCATTTTTTAAATGTGTCAGTGCGGGGACTTGGGGGGATTTTGTGGTTTGGAGGAGGGATCTTCCCAGTGTTATTTCTAGGATTTTGAATTTGGGGGGTGTCGGAAAAATCTGGGGTGTCGGAATTTGTAAATCTCTGCCCGAAAAAGGCTGACAAGCAAAAAAGGTCATCCGACAATAATAGCTGGGGGGTCCTTCTACATGGGGGGTGTCCAAGCCCAATTAATATGCATTTTGTATACATACCATTGTCACATTACCAAATTTTGAAATTTGGGGGTGTCGAGTCTGTCGACCTCAAATTTGGAGGGGAGTGTTAGGGGGTGTCAAAATATCCCTGGATCTCCCTTTAACAGGCCTGAATAAAACATTGTGTTGATGTTCGATTGAATTCTGAATCATTTCACAGGATTGCAAATTTTGTGCGGATGGATCAATCACTCTTAAGGCTAGTTCTGATTACTGTGCGATTTAACCGATCAGTTAACATTCTCTTGCTTAGTTGGTGACTTAGCCGATTTGACGACGGGAATTACAGCAGTCCACCTGTTGCACATTTTAGGCCGACGCGTTCATTCCTCACGTGCTCTGCCTGAAGCAGTTAACGCGTTCAAAATCGTTGCACAATCGACGGAAGATGGACATACCCAGATGTCCGTAGCATATTCCTGCCGATTAACCTATCTGTATTACAGCTGTTCCGAAAACAGACTGCCTGCTAGTCTTCTTCCTATGCTTGTTCTGCGCCTCCTTCCTCTCCTCCGCCTCCTTCTTCACATCCTCCTCCTCCTGCTCGTCGACGGGAACGGAGGAACAGAGCAGCGGAGAAGCACAATCGTCGATCCCTTGTTAGAGACTTCTGGCTCCGAGGGAGGCCCGTCATACGATCGAAGAGCCAAGGGCGGGCCCTCGCCTTAGGACAGCGAATGGCCGTCGTCGCCGGCGGCGGCGGCGGAGGGAGGGGGAGGGAGCTCCGTGTTTTTTCGGCGCAGGAGCACTTCAGTCGCTCGGGCAGCAGTCCGTAAGTGACTGTGCGTCCGTCTCTGCCACGCCGTCCATCCCGTCGCCGCGTGCTCTCCGTCGATCGCCCCGCGTGCTCTCCGTCGATCGCCGGGGCGCTTGTCCGTCGTTCACAGCGGACTTCGACACGGTATCGTCGCCGGAACACGGACGTTTCGTCGTCGCCCGTAACGGTTACACGTCGCCGGATTACCCAATAAGTTGTCGCCGTTCGTCGTCGACGACGACGAGCGCCAGCGACCGCAGTCAGTCGCCACCGGCTGCGCTAGCGGCAGTCGTCCCCCTCCGGGCCCTGCGCCGCTCGTTCGGTCGCTGATTGCGGTGAATTGGCGGCGAATCGAGTGAACATTGACGGTTCCGCCGACGATTTGACAACAGCGATAACACGATGACAACACACTGTTCTTCGAGTGGGGGCTGCCCGTGAGATTTGAAAGAGAACTTCGTCGTGTATAAATCGCTGCTCTTCATCTGTCGAGATTGCCGTTACGTTTGACGGCGAACGAACAGAGAAATGGACGCCAGGTTCATCGTCAATCACATAGTAAGTGCACTTCAGTCACGCATGTTCGCATTGATCGACGGTTTTATCAAGACGCCAAAGGCGTTTAAGTCATAGTCAGTGGCGGCTCTAGGATTTGGCAAGTGGGGGGGGGGCGTTGGGGTGGCAACTTATAATATGGGGGGCCAACCATTTGTTGTTTAATGTATGTAGCATTAAGTATAGGGTCCCAACTGGGGGGAGCACTGGGGGGCCAGGCACTCAATAGGGGCACGGGCCCCCCTGGTCCCCCCGGTGGAGCCGCCACTGGTCATAGTTCGAAGAAATTTGCGAGACGATAATGCTTGTAAGCTGGTTTTTACAGTTTTGGTTTTAAATAAAGAAGAACGAATTATCTGCAAGTTCTTTTTACACATGGTGACAATTTATTGCAAACTCTGGAGACTTGACTCACTTGAGCAACTGAAAGGTTTACACGTTCCTGGGGGTGCTTTGGGACTCGGCGTGAGCGTGGAATATGGGCTAAGTGACGACAAACATTACAATGCGGATAAACGGGTGTGGCGTTGCGCATCTGCATCACAAAAGCGGCCTTGAAAAGTGCCCCCCCCCCCATAGCACCGGTCCACTCGTTCCGTGTTTGCTAATAAGCACTTCAGCCGCAGGCGGATATCTGATCTGTCTGCAATGCTGTTGCTCACCAGAGCAGCTGTTCTATAGATATACTGGTTCCCCATTAACCATAACGACACGTTGTTATTTACCGGTATTCTGTTGTCAGAATGTGGCAAATGCAATCCAATTGTGAGAGAAACAGGTGATGATCTAACAAGAATCACTAGGTGAACGAGATCTTGTGCTGCCTAGTACACTGTCACGGACAAGCAGTGCCGGTTCCAGGAATTCTTGGTGGGGGGATGAAAAAATTGTTATAGGAAGTTGGTGAGGGGATTCAAAGTGAAGAAGAAGAAGAAAAGGTAATTGTTAGTGTTTTGTCCACTAAATGTTAATAAACCTTGCCAAAAAAGGCCGACAAGCAAAAAAAGTAAGGTCATTTGCAGTTTTTTCACTAATTTAAAAAAAAAACTCACTGGAAAATAGGTTGACAAGCAAAAATAAGGTCATCCGGAACTCTGGTGGGGGCCTGCATCCCCAGTCATCAACATGATGGAACCGCCACTGCTGACAAGCATTTAACCGGTCTTAATCAATTGTTATGCCTTCTTGACAATTGAATTGGCAAATAGTCACAAGAGGGTCAGGGAGCCTTTTAACGGAAAATTTATCACTGCACTAAACTCAGAAAATTTGTGGACATCCGCGTAAAAAGCAAGTAAAAAGGTCATCAGGAAAATTTATCACCGCACAAAGCACAGAAAATTGTCATTTTACCACTGCGCATTTTCATTTGACCACTACACATTTTTTGTATCACTGCATGTTAAAAAGACCCTAGGGTCAGGGGCCCAGACCCTCTGTTTGGGCTGGACCAGTCATGAATAGGACCCATGATCTACAGCAGCCCTGTGAAATGTCACGCCACAACACGTAATTACCTAATTTGCCTTATTATTATTATTATTATTATTATTATTATTATTATTATTATTATTAAACAATTTATATAGTGCTATTTGCCTGGCAAAGGCCATAGTCAAGAGCGCTTTACATAGAGCTTCTGGAAAGAGATTTCCTGTGGAATTTGCCTAACTGCTGCAAAATTAACATGACTGCCACAGAAAATCTCAAAATTTTAGGTATAAATTCATGTTTTGTATGTTTATTATGACTTTTATTAGTGTGTTTAATCGGTCTTTGCGTGATTAAATGATGAACCAATAAGGAATCTTGTTATTACTTCTTTATTAGGTCTATATGTCATTTCATTTGCCCTACTCTGCCCCCTCCTACTCTGCCCCCTCTCTTTTCCGGGTGTAGTGAGAAAGGGCTGTAGCGTCACAGAAGGTGATGACTGAGGACTTCAACAATAAACAGGATGACTTGAGAAATAAAGCCAAAATAATACTAAAAATGCTGCAAATAACATTGATAAGTAATTAAATGATAAACAATGTTTACTTGAGAAAGATAATCCGTTATTTCGATGAGAACAATGTTACTATATTTCAGCATTGTTTGCGCAAAGCTGTGGATCAAAATGTACAAATGCGAACAATTTGATATGCCCGTATTTGATTACTCATTAGAGTCATTAGTCATTTTAGTCATTAGAAATATGAAAAACTGCATTTCGTTTGGGTTACAAACTAGCCTTACCGATTCAATCAGAACTGGAGAAGTACCACAAGACTGGAGAGATGCAGAGCCGTAACTAGGAGGCAGAGGGGGGGTAAGCCGCCCCGGGCGCCGACCTGTGGGGGGCGCATTTTGAATGTGAAAAAAATAAAAATAGCTCTGAGGAATAAATTTTAAAAAAGAAGATAAAAGGCCATCAACCGAAAAATGGATAAGTAAACTGTATGACGACTAAAAGAAAGAAAAAAGGTCGTCACCGAAATTTAGGGGCGCAAAATATCAATCTTGCCCCAGGCGCCGAAAACCCTAGCTACGGATCTGGAGAGATGCATTAGTCAGCCTCACTGTTCAAGAAGAGAAAACGAAGTGAACCAAGCAATTACAGACCAGTGAGTCCAACTTCCGTAATCTGCAAAGTTATGGAAAAACTACTGAAGGATAAGGTATGGAACATTTGACTATAGGCAAAAGATTGTTAAAGACAGTCGGCATGGATTTGCAAAGGACGTTCATTCCTGACCAACCTGTTAGACTTTCTGGAGAAGGTTTATGATAAGCTAGATGAGGGCAAGGCAGTAGACATAATACATTTAGATTTGGCCAAAGCTTTTGATAAAGTACCCCACATACAGTAAGACTGGTTGCTAAACTGAAGTCCTGTGGAATATGAGGGAATATTCTCAGATGGATTACAAATTGGTTGAAGCCTGAAGGGAAGAAGACAGAAGGTTGGCATAAGGGGAGTCCATTGGCAATAAGAAAGAGTTATTAATGGAGTGCCTCAGGGCTCTGTGATTGGGCCATTGCTCTTTCTAATATACTGGTATATATAAAATGATATTGATGGAGAATTGCTATAAAAAATTTCAAAGTTTGCAGATTATGCAAAAATGTGCAGAAATATGGTGGTGATGATGATGGTGATTCAAAAATTTTACAGGAAGATCTAAGGAAACTGTTTCAGTGGTCTGTGGACTGGCAGATGCTTTTCAATATCAACAAATGTTGTCATGCATGTAGAAGCTTTGGTGGCCCCTCTGCTATTCCAGAACACTTCCTAGTGTTACAGTGCTACTACGGTACCCTTCCGAGAGTGCTATATAAATTCACTAAATTCTGCTTACATTGAATTATTGCATCAGTGTTTTATATTAATTTATATATATATTATATTATATTATATATATATATATTAATTATAAATATTAATATTTTATACCAATTATAGGAAATTTTGAGAGTTCTTATTTAAATGTTGAACTTATTGAAAATGGTTATGTTTATCTGCACTCTTTTAATGCTGACAAGAGCAGTAGTGAGCCAGTTGTTTGCCCCAAATTGCCACCTGTTTGTCCATGGTCCAATTTGATGCTTTTGAAGTGAAAAGTTATAGAAAGGAATGGAAATGAAAATGGATATGAATTAATTCCTTTTGTAAGGCTGTCTATTAGATTACTTTATATGCTCCCAAAACACCCTTATCTTTGTTCTCTTGTGTATCATCCAGTCCTATATGGAATTCTTTGCCCCATGCATTGTGTGACTAATGGCTGACTCTGTCCAGACTTTTATAAGGGATCTAAAAACACTTATTTATCATCGGATACAAGTGCCATGTGTTAAAGTGTTCTTGTCTTTAGCTGAAGCTATGTTTACTGCGCTATAGAAATTGTCTTATTAATAATAATAATCATACAATACAGTGGATTCCACTTAATCGCATACCGCTTAATTATAACCTGCATAATCGCATAACAACATAAAAACCCGAACCAGTGTTTTGTGCGTACAATTAATTATCAGACGTCCTGGCTATTCGCATAGCCCAGTTAATCGCATAAGCAAGGCTTGCACGGCAACTATGCAACTAAGTGGGTTTCACTGTATAGCACAACATATATTGGCAGATCATGGTGACAGTGGTCAGTTGTTTTAAGTTGCAGGAACTTCTTCCTGATGTGAATGCCTGTCTGATGCATGCCGTCATTTTCCTTTTATAAACATTTGTTGTTATTTGTTCCTGAAAATGGTAAAACATATTATGATGGTGTCAACGGTGGTTTTTTTGCTGGATTGATGAATCTATATCTAGATTGCAATCTGTCATGATAAAACTGTTTGATGTCCAATATTAATAGGACTCTCCCTGTTAAAAAGGATAATTGGAATCATATCCTCCTCTCCCACTCCCCTTCCTTGCACATACTGATCCCTTTTGAAACATCCAAACATTTCCAAAGTATCCACTTTATGCAGTCAGCCATGTTGGTGTCTAGTGTAAAAATATGACTCCATTTTCTGACATGTTTTAGCCACTCTGTTCAGATATGCATTGCCGCAAATCCACTGTAATAGAATAGACAACTTCCACATAAACATCTGACCCATGTCATGATGTGGCAAGTCTGTTAGGTTTTCCAGTCGAAAAATTTGGGGTAGATTATGTAGAGACATTAAATAAATGAGATCCTTATCTTAATTCAGATCAAGTTAATACTCCCAACATGCCGTTCAGCTGCCATATAAGGCCTAGAATAGCCATAATATCCATCTAAATTGCATATTTAACATTCCACGTGTACAATGGGCCCATTTTTCAACTTACCAGCTGTAAATTCATTGATCATGATCATTCATAATGATCCTTTGCTTAAGACATTGCAATTGTCATAGTATGAACCAGGCAATCACTGAGTAAGAGCACCTATTGTACATCTGTTTCACATATTGATTGTTATTTTTCATATATTACCGGAAACCAACTAATTCTTCACTGCAAGTTTTCTCTCACCATTCACATTGTCACTTAGTCAACTACTTTTTTCAGATTGATAAATCCATGTAATATATATATTTATTAAAAAATACTATTATGTAGCCTAAATCTCAATGCTATTACCGGTATATTGGAAGGCAGATTTATTGCAGAGAATTAACTCTGCCTCTCCAATTAGTATCTCTTTGTTTGTTAGCATCATTGATTTCCAACTGTGTACTCAGTTAGTTATGTTCTCTTTTTTATTATATGAATATGGTGATCTCTGATTGTTCCTTGATTTTGATACTAATAAACTGACATTAGTAAAAAAATAGATATATATTATGTTGGGTTTTAGAAGCTCTATGCTATCATGGTCAATGACAGTGAACCAGGTCCAGTTTTTTATTAATTAAATTTTATTTTGCTTAATTAATATCTACCATAATATCAAAGTACCATTTATAAAATATGATATTTGTCTTCATTTCAAGAATCACATGTCATTTGCTCCCCAAATTGAGTCCGTATGCCCCCCCCCCGCCTTACCACAACACATAATTATTCAAAGCAATTTATAATCTATACAAATTGTGTTGATGAATATAGGATTTTTATTAGCCTTTGTTAATTGTTGGAAGAGTAGCTTTTAAAAAAGACCGATGGAAATCAAATGTTAGCCATGCTTGGATGTAATGGACTGGCTAATGGATGTTTCACTGTTGCTCTGCTCTTGATAACAGCCCTGCACTTTGTGAGTTAATGAGTAACAGAGTGGAAGGCAAATGTACATTGAGAATTTGATCACAGATAAACGTCTGGCATTTGTTGTTGTGATCTTAAAATGTTGTTAATGGCCATTGCATGCAGTTGGTGCTTTGTTAATGCTGGAAAGGTAAAATGCAGTTCCCTAATTGAATCAGTGTATAAAATAATGGCAAGAATTGCAAGTCAGGAATGATATGGCTGTTGTCTTGCACTGCATAAGTGCCAATTGTTTTGTTTATCTGTTGCCAGGAATTCTCTTACCCCTCTCTCTCATTCTCTTCTCTCTCTCTCTCTCTCTCTCTCTCTCTCTCTCTCTCTCTCTCTCTCTCTCTCTCTCTGTCTGTCTGTCTGTCTCTGGGGTGTTGAGGAAGAGAGAAAGAGAAAGATCTCTTTCTCTCTTCCTCAACCCCTCTCTGTGTCTGTTTGTTCTGTGTGTCTATGTATGTGTGTGTCTGTCTGACTGTTTCTCTGTGTCTCTCTTTTTGACAACACCATTGAATAACTGTGGCATTTCCTGGCTTCTATGCAGGATGATAGTAGAAGTACCGGTATTCAAAGCTGCTTTGAGAGAGAGAGAGAGAGAGAGAGAGAGAGAGAGAGAGAGAGAGAGAGAGAGAGAGAGAGAGAGAGAGAGAGAGAGAGAGAGAGAGAGAGAGAGAGAGAGAGAAGCGGAATATAATATAGTCTGACAAAGTAATTTAATCATTGATGAATGAATGCAGATTTCCATGTTTTTATGGAGAAACATGTTGCATGATTAAAAGCAGAACTATTCAACATTGGTCCAAGATCCACTCAAGACATGATTACAAATACAACAGATATACAAACAAGATGGAGAATTTGCCCTGAAGTCCAGATTCATTTGTCAAAAAATGAAATCTTCAAATAGGAAATGGTCCTCTTTTTCCACTCTCCCTGTTACTTCTCTGTTCTTGCTTCTGATTCTGTTCCTTTATTAGTTTAGGAATGTTATTAAGTTGAGCTTTTGATATGCTGGATGGACAAAGAAGACCAATGTAAACAGAGTTATGAACTCTACAGAAAGCACCTATTTACCATGTGCCTACAGTAGAACTTCAATATGATATACTTCATGGGTCTATGCGTTATAACGTTATATCCAATACCATCCAATCCGTTATAACGAAGTTCGACTGTATTTACTATTTATTTGGACTTTAATGGAGATTTTTTGTGGTTCTTTGATTCAAGTCTTTTCTCTCGTTCCGGTCGGAAAACAATTTCAAGGTCAATACGGCGTTGCCATTGGCAACCTAAAACTGCCATAACAGGTGAAGACCCATTTGGGAAATCTGCGGAATGATTGTAGAACGGATCATTTAATGGACCGCGGGTCGGTTGCCAAGGTTACGGCGGACCTACATTGTCTCCAATTGCTGGAATTAGTGTGTTAGTGTGGCGAAATATTCATCCAGGGAGGTTTGATCCGTTCATAGAAAACATCAGGAGAAGCTAATTGCAGGTCTTTGTGTACTGTACATTAAGCTGGTGTCCTAATAAGACTGAAGCTCAAGGCTCTTCTGTAGGGTTTCAATCCTGTATCTCTGTCAATCCAACAAGTAAGTAAGTATACTTTTTGAAGGCCTATATATATATTTTTATTTATTTATTTATAGGCCTATATTTTTAAAGTGTGTTTTTCTTTTTGCACCTTAATGGCTTCAGGCTGAATTTACATGTCAGATGTTAATCTGCACTGGTTGACTTATAACCTTCAATGTCAAGTAATGTCCACGAATCTGTTTGAAATTGATTTTACAACAATTGTTTGATGCTATTGATAACGATGGTGATGATGATGATGATGATGATGATGATTTTTCAAGTGGTTTATGGCCCAGTTCTTCTAGATAACATATATATATATATACCAGTATATATATAAAGAAGTTGAATTAAGTTATACTTTTTCAAGGCATATTGGTATATATATATATATATATATATAACAAAAAGCAATGGCCCAAGCATTAGGCTTTGAGATACTCCACTAATAACTCTTGTCCATTCCGAATGGATGCCCCTTTTGCATACTTGCACGGTACTTGCACCTACTTTTCCTAGTAAATCTCCTTAGGCCTTAACACAGGAGCACCGTATAATGACAACCAATAAGACGGATATAGGATGAACATTTGGATAAGTACCGGTAACTAAAATGACTTTCCTATGCAGTGGTATCTTTACTTTAAGTTGGTTTTGGAATTAAAACTTCTGGCGTACTTTTATGGGTCGCTTTGATGATTATGGACTTATGGTTAGTGGCCTGTGTGATGTTGAAGGATCACCAAACTAGCCTGAGATCTGAATATGATTCAGACAGACAGACAGACAAACTGACTTGCTCACTTACTGATTCACTCACTGACTTGCTCACTTACTGATTCACTCACTCACTGACTTGCTCACTGACTGATTCACTCACTGACTTGCTCACTGACTGATTCACTCACTGACTTGCTCACTTACTGATTCACTCACTGACTCACTTACTTACTGATTCACTCACTGACTTGCTCACTTACTGATTCACTCACTGACTTGCTCACTTACTGATTCACTCGACCTTCTCTATAGAATTTTTTTATTTATCAATTATAAATCAGAAATTTTGACTTTTTTTACAATGGACAGTTATTGGACATTGAATTATAGGAAATGGTTATCCTGATGGGAAAATCTTAGCAATGAAAGGATGTTCCATCGCTGGAACCGTGTAACTTAAAAAAATCAGTGTTTGAACAGAAATCTTCAGATGAAAGGAAAATGAGCAAAATAAACATTGTTTGATCGTACAATAGCACTTGCCTTGTATCACTGTTTCAGCATACATATTTTTCTGTCCCTGCATATTGTTAGCTGTGTAAATTTTCCGAGTTAAGTAAAAGGAGACGGCGGCGTTTGTTTCAGCGCCAGTCACATTTGTTATGCTGTAGTTCTGCTGTGGGTTTATTGTCCTTGCTATCGGCCTTGTTATTGTCAGCTCCAATTTCAGATGTCATTGGTTCTCCCATAGTCCAATAAATTACGATTATCTGTAATTTGGCTTCAACTGTGTCTTCATTATGCTACGTTTTTTATATATCCAGTGATTTATAATATATATATATATATATATATATATATATATATATATATATATATATATACTGTGTCCGGAAAAAAGAACCTAAACATATGGCAATCGCCATATGTTTAGGTTCTTGTATCACTGTTTGACTTTTTTTACAATGGACAGTTATTGGACATTGAATTATAGGAAATGGTTATCCTGATGGGAAAATCTTAGCAATGAAAAGATGTTCCATCACTGGGTGTAACTTAAAAAAATCCTGATGGGAAATTTGGCTTCAACTGTAATTTGTTGATAACAAATACCTTGAGATCAGGCTCAAGGTATTGCTTTACCTTGAGCCTGCACTAATTTGGACAAAATTGTAAACACATGACAAGACATCTGTTTGTGTCATTAGTGCAAAATTTCATTGGAATCCGTTTACTTGTTTGTGCGGTTTGTGCCTTTTGCGGAAAAATGAACAAAATGTTTTCAAATGAAGATCATGTTCAATTTAATTTTATATTAGAATTAAATTTGGTCTGGAATAAATTTTTTAAAATAATTAACATTGGTTTTCATAATTATCAAAAGGTGTCTATTTTCAGGACAGTATATATATATATATATATGTGTGTGTGTGTGTGTGTGTGTGTGTGTGTGTGTGTGTGTGTGTATATGGTATGGTATGGTATGGTATGGTATCGTCCATCCTCATTGCTGAGGGTCGGAGGCTATGCAGGCTGATGACAAGGTTCTCCACGTGACTCTGTCTTTTGCAGTTCTGATGCAATTGATAATTGGTTGTTTTGTCCATTCCACAATATCATCCGTCCATCGTCTACGAGGCCGTCCTCTCTTCCTCTTGCCGTTAATTCTGCCATGCAGTATCGTTGTACATAAATTGTCTGCTCGCACTATGTGACCAAAGTATTTCAGTTTCCTAAATTTGATAACTGAGTATAGACGCCTATTTTCCCCAAGTTCTTCTATGATTGAGGCATTTGTTCTATGTTCTTTCCAGCTGATGGACATCATTCTTCTGAAAGCTGTCATCTCGAAAGCATTGATTCTTTTCTGATCTGCCTTTTCACTGTCCAAGCTTCAGCTCCATATGTTGCAATGGGCCAGACCAATGCTTCCATCAGGCGTTTCTTTATGTGCAGACTGAGCGACCGATCCTTCCAAACAGTAGTGAGTGTCTTTATGGCTGAACGCCCCATGCCAAGCCTTGATCTTATTTCAGAGCTGCAGTCATTATCCTCTGTAATTAATGAACCAAGATAACGGAAGGTTTCCACTTGTTCGATAGGTTGCCCACGACACATGATATTGATTTTGATCCTTTTGTCTGTAGCTACCATTACCTTTGTTTTTTTAATGCTAATTTCAAGACCAAGTTCTCTCGATACAAAATCCACTTTATCTACCAGTTCCTGCAATGAATTTGGCGAAGTTGCTATCAAAACTATGTCATCAGCATATCTCAGGTTGTTAATCACTCGTCCACTGATGTTAATTCCTGTATCTGGAAGTTCATCTGCTGAACATCTCATTATGTGTTCTGAATAGCAATTAAATGACATAGGGGAGATAAGGCAGCCCTGTCGTAGGCCTTTTCCAATCATAAACCAACCTGTTGTTTCTTTGTCCACTCTTACAGTAGCTTGTTGTTCCTTATACAATTTTTGAATTATGTCAACTGTGGCATGGCATAATCCCATTCCCTTTAGTATTTTCCAGAGCTTTGTGTGCTGTACTGAATCAAACGCTTTTTTATAGTCTATGAATGCCATGTACAGCGGTACTGACATCTCTCTAGCTTTTTCCATTATTAGTCTTAGATTGAAAATTTGGTCCCTTGTGCCAACTCCTTTTCGGAAACCCATCTGCACATCCGAAAGCTCATTTTCTGCTTGTCTTTGCATTCTATTTAATAAGATTCTCAAAAGTATTTTGCTGGCGTGACTGATTAACGCTATAGTTCTGTAATCCTCGCAGTTTGTTGTGCCTTTGACTTTTGCAATGGGAACAAATATTGATCGTCTCCAGTCTTCTGGCCATTCACCAGTTTCAGTATCTTGTTGCATAGTCGGCAAAATCCTTGCGCTATTACATCGCTATCCAGTTTTATTATCTCTGCTGGTAAGTCATCATATCCTGCAGCCTTTCCTTTTGGTAATCTTTTAATGGCGTGCTGTACCTCATCTACAAGGATCAGGTTTGGCCTTTCTTCAGGTTGTTCCTCTACGCCGATGTTGTCATCTTGACTGGTGTGATCGTCTTCATATAGTTGCTCTGCATATTCTTTCCACCTACGCTTTATGTCATCTAAATCTGTCAAAAGCCTTCCCATCTTGTCTTTGATGTTTCTTTGTCTTGGAGCAAAGTCTCTCCTTAAGTTTTTAATCACTTTGAAAGCATGTTTGGTGTTGTTAGATTTAATTCCTTGCTCAATCTGTTGGCACTGTTCCTCAAGCCACTGCTTCTTATCTCTTCTGGCCTGTGTCTGCACTTCTGCTTTTGCCTTGGCATATGCCAAGCGATCTTCTTCTGATTTAGATTTATTTGCTTTGAGTTCCCTCCTGACCTCCATCAACTTTAGAGTAGTCTCAGTTATCCATGGTTTGTTTGTTCTTTTCCTTTGTTTTCCAATTACTTGTTGAGCTACCTCCTTGAAACCCTCTTTCATCGTTTGCCACAGCTCTTCTGGTGGACATTCTTCGTCTAGTGACTGTAGGATGGTAAATCTATGTTCCACTTCTAACCGGAATTGTGTTTTTGTTACTTCATCCTCTAGTTTTTCCAGGTTATAGACTTCTCTGCTGCATTTTCTTCTTTCCTTACGAATTCTCAAACGAACACTGGCTCCAACTAGGTTGTGATCCGATCCATGAGTCCATTCCTGGGTATGCCCGGGAGTTGATAATGCACTTTTTGAACCTATTCTTGATGAGTATATAGTCAATCTGGTTCCTTGTGTTGCCATCTGGGGAGCTCCAAGTATAACATCTCCTGTGATGGTGCTTGAATAATGTGTTTGTGATTACAAGTTCATTGTCGATGCAGAAATCAAGTAGTCTTTCGCCCTGTTCGTTCATCTTTCCCACCCCATATGGGCCGCATACTTCTTTGTTTAGATTGTTTTGTCCAACTTTTTGCATTAAAGTCTCCTATTATCATTAATACATCTTGGCTAGGTGTGGTATCAATTTCTTCTTTTAGTCTGTCGTAAAACTCTTCCTGTTCTTGGTCTGATGCTGCCGAGGTTGGTGCATACACTTGATACAGTGAGATGTTGAAAGGAGAGGCCCGTATCCTGACATGAAGCATTCGATTCGAAATTGCTCTATATGCTATCAGACTTGACCTAATGTGGATGCTGAGGATCATTGCAACACCTGCTTGATGTTTGTCGTCGCCTGAGTATACTACCAGTTCTCCAGTGCTCGTTGTAAATTGACCATTACCCGTCCATCTGGCTTCTGAGATGCCTAATATAGATATCTTGGCACGGTTCATCTCCTTTACTATATTGCATAACTTCCCGATTTGGTACATGGTCTGAACATTCCATGTTGCTATTCGGGTTTCTCCCACGTAGGTTGAGCCGGTCCAGCTTTCCAATGCTGACATCCGTCTCAGACCGTCCAGTCACTGGGTTTAGGCCTGAGGCATCATTAAGTGCCTTGGTAGCTGTGGCCGTCCCTGCCTCTTCTCCAGTAGCCAAAGAGGTAGTTGCTTCCCTGGAGGTTCCAGAACCAACTCCTATAACGTGTACTTTGTTTTGTCGTCTCATCATCATAGCTCTCAGTTGGGATTTTAGTCGGTGGGTCCCAAATCCTCTGCCGACCGCAGTGCAGCCAAAGCTGCTTTGTCGGTATATGCCGTAGACCATATGCTAAGGTTAGTCCGCCATTTACCACCGTATTGCACCGCTGCTGCCCAGTGCCGTCTAGTCAACCGGTCTTTTGTCCCTTGTCCGGTCTTCACCGGAGCCCACGTTAGCCGACCGTTTTCAGGGTTCCTGTGTGTATATGTGTGTATGTGTGTATATACTGTCCAGAATATATATATATATATATATATATATATATATATATATATATATATATATTCTTAATCATTTTCACTGCATTGATAGAAACCGTTCTGGTTTGCAATTGATTCTGATCAGAAGAAGTCTTCCATAAACATTTAATTCTAAATACAGTAAAATACCGGTCAGAATAGAATAGGATAGAATAGGAGAGATCCCTCTGGAGCAGGACTTGTTCTGTTGTTTTGCCTCCTGTGTGCCATCGCTGTCAACAGTGGCAGTGTCTGCCGATTGCATGTCTCAGGAAAGATTTTGTTGATCTTAATGAAAACGTTATTGCCTGTTAATGAGACCATACATGTGTGCGTGCGTGCGTGCGTGCGTGCGTGAGTGTGTGTGAGATAAATTCCGTCTTTGATTCATTTACATTTGGAAATGGACATTGGATTCGTTCAAGATGGCGCCCGCATTGTTTCAAAACTGAGGAGAACGCCAAATATAATAATTCTTACTATCAAGAGAACAACAGTTCACAAAGATTGCCGTTGTTCCGATATTCTACGCGAATTCTACTCCCGCTAAATATTACGACTTAACAGATAACTGAACCCAATGCCGTCACCTTCTTGTATATGTTTACACTTTGGAGGATGATGTTTGACCATGTAGGTACTCTTGTGAGCGCTGATGCACGTTCGCACAACGGTGGCGCACATCCACACACACCCACCCACACACACACACACACAAGCATACACACAAGCACACACATGCGACACTGTTTGTTTTGTTCTTCTGTTGAAATTGACTCACACACCAAAGCAGCCTTGATGTGAGATTTGAAGGTGTATTATGGGGAAGCTCATGAATGTACTTCCTGTTCATCTCCGCTTGTAGTAAGTGAGTCAACAGCTTAGGCCCCGCTTGAATACACCGGATCGGTTGTTGTGAATGGAGGCGGAAGGGGCTTGGGATGCCTACTCCAGCTCCGTCGGCATCTAGACAATCCACTCGCCCCACCCCGGAGCTCCAAAGGGTTGTCCTCCCCCTCTACTACTCCCCAGAGTGGAGAACTCTGGTCGAGATTTGAGGGTCTTGAAGTTGTTGGCTTGGCAAGTGGAGTGGATGCAGCTGTGTTTGCAATGGAAGTCTGTTCCGCAGAAAAAAAAATTCGATTGTTTGCGGGAGATGATCAATGCGGAAATGGAGTGGGGAGGGGAAGGAGCCCTGCTGCCCGCAATGGGCTCCGGGGTCCCACTCCCACTCGAATTCTAATTTCACTTTTCTTCATCCACCTTTACAGACAGTTTGGACAGCGCTTTCCATGCACTTAATATTCAGTAATCTAGTTCTCTAATATTTGCAGCAATTTGCAAATGGCACATGGCTCAGGAGTGGGTGGTGATGATGACCTTTTTTACCTTTTATGCCATGCTTTTTACCATTATAATAAGTAGTATTCCATGGAATTTCCTATTTTTTGATTATTTGTAAAAAGTGAAATTGTTGACGTCAACTTCTCTTGACCACCACCCCCTCCCTGTCAACAACTGTCAAACTTTTTCAAACCACTAAATTGTTGACGTAATTAATGTATACAGCCCCAAATCAGAATTTATTATACCTTTTAAACTGTCAGTCTGTTTGCTCCAGACCGTTCATTAAGCCAATCCATCCATCATCGATATTTCGTTTTGTTCTGCATTTGTGCGATGGATTTGTCTGTTCTTGTGATTTGGATTTCCTAGCATTTCGCTTTGCTGCACTTTGAAAAACTCATTCTGTCATTAAGAATTTTGAACTACATTTGAATTTCTTAAATCCGTTATAAAATAAGATAGTCAAGTAAAATAGGACCGATCGTGGCCGGACAAAATGTCCGAGGACAAATTGTCACAGGTTGGGGTTGGAGTTATGGTTAGGGTGACATTTTATCCCCATTACATCTTGCCTGTGACATTTTGTCCCCATGACATTTTGTCCTAGGACATTTTGTCCTAGCACCGGACCGATTGCGCTGGCTAAGGATCCCCGAACGGGTAGCGTTTACCGTAAGCGACATTGGCTTACGTGCCGCATCCTAAACGACCCTCATTGTCCGACATACCTCTCCAAGCTGATCGTGAGAATCGACGGCGATCGAACGTCGTTCTCTACTTCGATCCGGAAACAGCAATCAACTGGTTGTCCTTCCTCCTCTCAGGAGTCAGGACTGTGGATCTCGGAGACAGATTCTTCTGGCGCGGGAATCCTGCTTTGTGGATTATTCACTCCCAAAGACAGTGACAACTGAGACACTCCCTGATCGGTTCCGGAAACAGTTGAAGACGCATTTGTTTAACAGCTTGCTTTTGTAAAGCGCTCTTGACTTTGCTTCGAATGCCGTGTTTACTGCACTTAAGAAATTGTCTTGAAATAATAATAATAATAATAACAGTAATAATAATAATAATAATAATAATAATAATAATAATAGTCAAGAGTCTTGACTATCCAGTGGCGGTTCCAGGAATTCTTGGTGGGGGGTATGAAAAAATTTATAGGAAGTTGGTGTTGGGGATGCAAAGTGAAGAAGAAAAAACAAAAGAAAAGAGAGAAAAAGGTCATTGTTTGCCCACTAAATTTTAATAAACCTTGCAAAAAAGGTCGACAACCTAAAAATGGTAATTTGCAGTATTTTTCACTAATTTTTTTAAATCACCGGAAAATAGCAAGCAAGCAAAATAATTTCATCTGAAACCCCGTGGGGATGCATCCCCAGTCATCAACACTGTGGAACCGCCACTGTGACTATCTTATTATATAACAGATAACTATTGTTCCTCGACTATTGTAACCCTCTCAATCAGTTCAATTTGATTTTTAGATAATTAATATAATTTGGCATAATTGCAACTGGCCAAATTAAAAGCTGTGGTTTGATTTCTGCATTTCTCTTGGCATGAACTCATTTTCAGTTAGTTAAAATCTTTTAACGTGCAGGATGTACCGGTAGTAATAGCAAAGGCTTGTAATGATGTCATTTGTTAATTTAGTGGTTTTTTATTTGCCTAGTGTATTCTGCTGACTATGGATCTCATTTCCGCCATGTTGGATTAGATTTCCAAATTTGTGAGACAGTGCTAGATAGGACTACTCCCCCCCGCTCCCCCCTCCACTTCACCCCACCCCAGAATTTTAACCTCCGCCAATGGCGGAGGAACAGCCAAAACTACATTTTCCTACTCCACTAGAGGGTGATGACCTCTGCCAGTGAGGTCAACTCATCACTACTGAAGGAAAAAAATTCCTCTCCTCTCACTTTAAGATTTGCATCAAAGACTTACTCTACAACTTTGACTTCATTGCACTTCAGTAGTAGTAACCTTTGGCTCATGCCTGCAGAGGCACATGTACACACACGCACACACATACACACACACACACACAGTACCAGTGGCTTCTAAACCAGTGGCCGAGTGCTTGACCTTTTCGTGTTCCTTTTGAGTGGGTCCGTATTAGCAGCGCTATGAAAGATGTTTATGGCTGTTCCAGAATCCAGAAAATTGAGTGTGAAAGCAAGTCATGTTGAGTGAAGACCAGACGAAAAACCCAGATGATAAACGCATTATGGCCTAACTAGGGTAGGCAACTGCTTTTTCCCTGCTATTTCAGTCTTATTAAGACCGTCTGCCAAACAAATAACTACAAGGTAGTTGATGGTGGTGGTGGTGGTGGGGTGGGGGATGGTGGTGAGGAGGAGGACAACGATCATGACTAAGGTAGTTGTAACAGAAGTTTTGATAGTAATAATAATGGTCATCATCATCATAATCATTAGCCGTGGGCTCATAAGCCGTTGGTTGGTGCATAATGCCATCTCTACAGTTTGTTGTAATTCTTTCCTGTTCATTGTTCTGTGACTAAATGACTTTGTCAAGTTAGTTTGTCACTAACTCGACAACTGACTAACAGTTCGTTAAGAATCTGAAGACACACTTGTTCAATGCGTCGTTTGACTGCCAACCTTATGTTGTGAAGCACTCTTGATTTAGGCTTAGGCCTTGTTATAGGGCTATATAAATTGTCTGAAATAATAGTAATAATAATAATAATAATAATAATAATAATAATAATAATAATAAGATCCTGTAAACTGCTTCCACGCCATTCTTCAATATCACCACACCATTCATTCCTTGTGTGACGTCCTTTTCTATTGATACCCTCCATTATTCCAAACATTGTGTGATGCCTAAACTCACACTAATGGTAACAATAGACAAATTATTTTGTTCAAGTAGCAGTTTATACCAATTAGGTGTATTGTAGAGAATTTTTAAATTTGAGAAATTTGTAATTCTCTTTACTTAGCCTAGTGAACACACACACACACACACACACACACACACACACACACACACTGTATGTATTATAATGTATCATGAGATAATGAGACTGAGCTGGTGTGGCACTTCTGTCAGATCTGATCACAATGACATTTGTGACCATTTGCTTCAAAGCTGTGAATGTGAGTTTTTTCTCTGGTGATTCCGCTTAAAAGCAGTCTAGCATTTAGTTGTGTCAGTGAATTTGCTCGTCTGTCTGTCTGTCTGTCTGTCTGTCTGTCTGTCTGTCTGTCTGTCTGTCTGTCTGTCTGTCTGTCTGTCTGTCTGTCTGTCTGTCTGTCTGTCTGTCTGTCTGTCTGTCTGTCTGTCTGTCTGTCTGTCTGTCTGTCTGTCTGTCTGTCTGTCTGTCTGTCTGTCTGTCTGTCTGTCTGTCTGTCTGTCTGTCTGTGTAGCCAAATAGAGCCGTGGCCTTGATGGCCTTCCTCCTCGTAAATCGCTCGGCCTAATCACGCTTGGCATACTTGAGATAATACAAACTGTGAAAGGTTTTTTGTGCCTTGGTGCATTTTGCAGGCCGCCTGCATGATAGGTGCTTTCACTGCTGTTATGTGCACCTGTGCATTGGAACAGTGCCTGAAATTCCTTGCCTAGCTGCACTGTGGCTCTGTGTGCTTGTTCTTGTTCTTGTTTCATTACAGGTGGATCGGCCAGTGTCTTCTCTGAAGATGTACCCATAATTAAGATTGTCAGTTTCTTGAACGGGCACATTTTGTTCTTTTTTTAACAGCAGGCTGTTCCTGTCGATTAGGCCTACTGTTGTATGAGGACGTCTTGAGCTGTGAATTAAAATCATTAGAATTATGAGCACTCTCTCGCTCAACAAGAGTTGCTGATTTGTTGATACAAGTACCGGTACCAAAAACAGGCTGTTGAATTTTAAAGAGAACATTTGTTTGAAAGCACACCTAAAATTATGCAGCATTCTTCCTCACGAGGGTCATTTGGGAGGGGGAGGGAGCAGGAAGGCCGTGGCTACCCCAAGGAAATGAAGAAATAATCTATAATGTATTAAATAAATAAATGAATGTGGAATGTGTAAAAAAATCACCAAATATTGCCCAAAAATTGCCAAAAATTTATTTGCCTAAAAATTATCTCTCCCCCCCCCGAAGAAAATTGTGAAATGACGCTACTATTCTTTCTCTGACATTACACCTTCCAGCAAACTGAGTGCTTTAACATATTATGGACTTAAATGCGCATTTCTTCCAGTTCACCCTCCATCCGTATAATCTATCAGTGCTTTTTTCCCATTTTAGAATTGACCTGGCCTTTTGCAGATGAATTTCTAATACCAACGGATTATTGCTGTTGAACAGAGGTGAACGTCAGAACAGAGTGCCCTGTGTCAAATGGGTTAACGGGTCTTGGCCTATGTTGATCCATCATATTTTTAAGACTGCCGGTGGGTGCAGTCATGCAATGCAGCCCATGAAATTGTAAGTTCACAGCCATTGACAAGTAAATTTTTGCATTGCAATTTGTGCATCTGCTCCATGGTAATGGTTACATTGTGAGTGAGACACCTTCGTCACTTGAATCAAACGCTGTTAATACATGTATGCTCGTGTACTGACATTTGAGCGAGAAAACGCATGTGCTACATACTATTTACCGGTACTCTGTTTAACTGAATTTTGTGTGCAATATCACTTTTATGTCAATAACTGTAGCCTAACTAAATTTTTTTTATCTAGATTAATTATAAACTTATTATTTAGTCACTCAATATTTGCACAGTAGTTTAATTTAGATTCTTTTCTAGTATAAATTAGTTAAGTTTCTTGCATCAATATGTATTCTGAGCTTTGGAATTAATTGCCAATATCACTTTGTATATAACTAAGAATTTATCATCTTTCAGATCTGGTCTTAAAACATACCTGTTTGACTTGGCTTATCCCCCTTAGCTTGCTCTCCTGCTGTTCTGACTGATCTTTCCAGATTGATCTTACTCTAATTCTATTTGGATTTGGTGCACCATTAGCTGATACATGGGCATTATGACACTGGCGCCATAGAAGTTGATTGACTGACTGATTGGTTGACCGATTGACTGACTGATTGAATGACTGATTGATCGTGTAGGGTCTTAGGTGATTTAATAGGCTTGCCTGTACTGTACAGTTTCTTTTACATCATGTCAATTGTCAAGAAAGATTTAAACAATTTATTTGTGTCTTTGGTTGAATCATGAGTTATACAATTTTGTCCCACACTGTTTTGGACTGTTTTGCCTTTAGGTGTTTTTGTTTGTCTATCCCTTCGTTTGCATATCCATTTCGAAAACGTCACATTTAAGACACAGGCTTTGATGAATGACCACAGATGCACACTTTTGCTTGACGTTTCTATGCTCAATATTTTAATGGAACGCCGTTTGATCCATTTTGGGCTCAGCCGATCTGACCAGTTTTCCAATTGCTACACTTTGAAATGCCACTTTATCAGCAGTAAAATATAAAATATGATGGAAAACAAGGAGGGAACGAGTGAAATGAAATGCTGTCATTTGCTGAAGACACTTAAGCAGAGTCATTAAATTGGGTTCAGATAAAATGCAATCTAGGCAGTCATTTATCTTGGAGTTTATATCTGCCAATATAGTCTCATGTCAGTAATATTCATTCATGCGTTGTATGATAAGCTATTTGTAATGGATAATTTTCTAATTTTCAAGTACTGCTGGGTTTTAAATTATATATATATATATTATATATATATATATCATATATATTTATATAATATATATATTATATATATATATATATATATATATATATATATATATATATATATATATATATAGAGAGAGAGAGAGAGAGAGAGAGAGAGAGAGAGAGAGAGAGAGAGAGAGAGACAGACAGACAGACAGACAGACAGACAGACAGACAAACACACAGACAGACAGATAGAGAATTACTAATGAATAATGGGTAATAGTAATGGGTGATAAATAACATTTGGATTCCTTTCTGTGCTTATTGGACCCTATCCTCCTCCTATAATCCACTGCCATAGGCTGGCTATTTCCTTCTTCCATCATTGGGTTGTGTTATCTGTCTGGGTTGATTGCCCATGGTGGATTATAATGGATTACTGGCAGATAAGCTCCAAAGAGCAATGAAATGAAACGTTTTTCTTGCTTAAAGGAAATGTTAGAGACCCCTCCCCCCGAATAATAATGAGCCACTGGTGAATATAATTTCTGACAGAGTCGTTTTTTTCTTTTCCTATTTTTTTCATCATTTGTTTCTTGTGTGTCTGGTTTTTGTCCGCTGTCTTTCATTGCCGGTTTATCAGAATTATTGCCTGCTTTCCGCCTAAGAGGCTTTTATTAATTTGAGTGGAGTGAGTGGCTAAGTGAATGAGCGAGTGACTCATCGAGTGAGTGAGTGAGTGAGTGATGATTCTGATGAATGTTTTAACTGACGAATGGAATAAGATTGAATGTTGTTGCATTTGCTTTTATTCATCTCTCTTCTTTTTCTCAATGTTGAGAAATTGAACTGGTGAAGTGCATAATTATTATAAATAATAATCTTTATTGTGAAGAGCACAGCATCAAATAGTTCACAAAGAAGGAATAACACAAATCAACTGAACAAAACTAAATAAACTAAAAATAAATACTAAACTAGTAAATTAGACACTTATTATTATTGTAGTAGGGCATTGCTATCTATTATAGCTCAGTAGTTCTTAACCCTTTTGTGATTACGTACCCTTGAAACAAGTATAAGAGAACAAATACCACCTACCAGCAGTGGTTAATCTGGACTCGGGGGAGGGGGGAACTGACAAGGCCAGGGGAAAGTCAGCTAGGGGTTTGGGGAGCACTGTAAGTAGATATAGTATGCCAAAATTCACGGGGGAATTTGAAATTTCCGAGGGAAAAGGGAAATTCCCCGGAAACAGCCTAAATTAAACCTTGCCTACCAACCTACAGTACGTTAAATGAGGATATGAGTTTATGCTCCGTAATATATTGAAAAAAAATTGTAAACTGCAACGTACTACTGTTACAGATTGTACACAAGCCAGAAAGTGGGATGTTTACAATTTCTAATTTATTACAATTTATTACAAACATTTCTACAGTTCCAACTTCCAAGTACATGGAAGTGAAAGTCTTTAATTAAACATACTTTTTCCGGATCATTCTTCGTACCCCACAACGTCCCTCAAGCACCCCCCAAGGGGTACAAGTACCCCCTGGTTAAGAATAAGAACCACTGCTATAGTTGAGAGCCCAATATAAGGGTTGCTTACTGGGTAGTTCTTGCATAATGCACAGGTTCAGGTTTCGTGATGATGATGATGATGATGATGATGATCCAGGGAGTTTGATAGATTGCTGGTATTGTTTATTTTGAAAATATATGGCAATTTTTTACATTTAGGAGGAACAACTTCTGCCCCCCTAACCGATTTAGACTGTTAAGGAGAATCTTGTTCCCGGACTGCAGGACCTGTTTTAACGTGCAGTGACACACAAAATGTGCAGTGATAAAATGCAATTTCCCTGTGCTTTGTGCAGTGATAAATTTTCCGGACAACCTTTCAAGTTGGCTTTTTGCTTGGATTTCGAATGTCAGTTAAGAAAAAGCTGTGTGACGACTAAAAAAAAGGTCGTCAGCCAAATTTAGGGCCACAAAACTGCAATCTTGTCCACTCATTTTCCGAGTTTAGTTTTGTGCAGTGATGAATTTTTCTTAAAACATGCCCTGCCGCCGGACTGTAGTGAAATATTTCAGTTATCTTGTTAAATTGCTTTTAAGCCAATCCACTTTTATGCCACTACAATTCCACCTTTCCATGCTGTGCATATAGAGTGGAATGGCATGCATTACAAAATCCACCTAATGGCTTATTTACTTTGCCGTGTAGTGAGTTACGTGAGTGAGGTTTATGGCAGAGAAGATGAGAAGAAACAAGAGAACCTTTTAGGGGGTGGGGAGTGGGTGGGGAGTGGGTGGGGGTAAGGCTGAATTTGTTGGGCCAGTTTCGGTACTATTCACTATTGTCCTGGAAAAGATGAAATGAAATAGAATGACGGTGTAAACTGATATGGTTTTCATGTGAACAAGTGTCCTTAGTGATAAATAAGCTCCTGGTCAATATGAACACTGCCTCCTATAACATTATCTGATACGAGAAGCACTAATGGCCGGCCATTGGTCAATTTGTGCCTGTCAGCCTCCGATCTTATCTGCCGGTTCAAATATAATTATGTTATAGAAGGCAGTAATATGGCTGAAAGGTGTGTGTGTGTGTGTGTGTGTGTGTGTGTGTTACACAGGAAGTAGGTTAACAGAATGACTGAAAAATAAAATTAAGCAAAACTTGGCTTAAACCTTTATTAATTAATGTAGCGGTAACCTAGTGAAATGACCTCTGTTTGACCTCAGAACCCCTGGAGTCTCTTTAAGAACGAGAGGTCAGATGAAACCATCCATTGCAGCCTCTGCTACAGTTTCCCCATATGCAGTTCTGAATAAATAATATGAATTTAGACGTTGTATTATTTCTAATGGAATATATATGACTCCTAGAGGACAAGGGCAATTCTTCACTAGACAATGGGAAATACAATATTACAGATGTGCCCTATTAATAGTATTTGATGGTTGTATCTTCCCTGTTCCTCCGGAAGAGGCTCTCATTTTAACTTCTCCCTGGAGAAGAAATGCATTCCATTTTACAAATTAAGACCCAGTTTCCATAGTTTGTGGGGGCAGATCTTGGATGTTGTAGTGGTATTTTTATCAGAGCTGGTGCATCACTTTTGAGGGACCCCTGCAACTTTTCTATATTGTAACTTATCCCTATTATCCATATAAGGCTTATTCAATGTTTACATTCCTTCAATATGAGAAGTTAAAACCAATAAAAATAAAATTACATCTATTCACGCTATTTAATATTTCATTCAAGGAAGAGCACGAAGCACTTTGTTCTATGCTGAGAAAACTCTCATGAGCATATAGAGTATGGGTGTCAAAACTTTGGCCCGGGTGGAACATAGTGGTTCTCACTACCCGGTACTGAACCACTTTAAACCATATTTTATTATTATTATTATTATTATTATTATTATTATTATTATTATTATTATTGGCAGGAAGTTAGCAGAGTGGTAACAACGTTGGGTGATGGAGCAGGAGGTCGCAGGTTCTAGTCCCGCAGGAGCCCTAAAGGTCGACTCAACCTTTTTCATAGTGGTAAAATGAGGAGCAGTGGTCAAAATTCCTGTGACAAGTTAAACAGGTACACTACGCTGCCCCGTATCCGTGGCAGTGCACGCCTGGCTGAGGGCTATAGCAACGGAGATCAGCACCACCCTATGAGCCCGTGAGGCTCGGGAAGGACTTTGACTTTTGACTTGATGATGATGATGATGATGGTGATTATTATTATTATTATTATTATTATTATTATTGGATTTGTGATTTTCAGAAAATCATTCCTAATGATAATGCTCAACAGTGTGAATGTTGAGAGATAGACTTATGTTGTTGTTGTGCCTAAAAAGCCAAATACTGGTATGTGTTTCAAATACGGTGCTAGCCTTGGTTTAGAACTTAGAGCAAAAAAAAAAAAAAAAAAAAAAAAAAATCATTAGGTCGCCGGCACGTTCATTTGAGTACCAGTATCACAGTGTTATTTTCAACTTGTTAAGCACTTGGCATAGAATAGCAAATTTTTTTCTTGATGCCAAAATGCATTGTTAAATTTTGCTTCTCTTACACCAAAAATATGCAGAATGTTACCGCTACATTCTTACTTATGTCATAAATTTGTACAAGAGAGATTGATATAGATTTAACCACTGCATAGCCAGGTCTTGGAATCAGTGGCGGCTCCACCGGGGAGGCCAGGGGGGCCCGTGCCCCCCTATTGAGTGCCTGGCCCCCCAGTGGCCCCCCCAGTTGGGACCCTATACTTAATGCTACATACATTAAACAACAAATGGTTGGCCCCCCATGATTAGAAGTTGCCACCCCAACGGCCCCCCTACTTGCCAAATCCTAGAGCCGCCACTGCTTGGAATAGGAGGGGTAAGGTTTATAAACTTTCTATGAACTGACTTTCCCAGATCATATTAGGAGATTTGGATTTGGAGAGCTCTCCCTAAGGGGTCTATGCATCGCACCATTCAAAAAAATAGGTAATATTCCATTCAAATCTTGAGATTTGAACATATTTTCAGTATATGATGGCAAATCGGCTATCACTCTACCCCCTCCTATGCAGTTTTATGCAGTTTTTAATCAGTTTAATCTCACGATCAGTTGAGACCCAACTTGGGGGCCCAGCCCCTGTGCCCTTAGTATATATGTACACTTATGAGATTGAAATCGAAAATTACAAGTTCTTCACACAGCTCTGATTTGTGGATGAGTAGTTTTGCAAACTTGATTTATATGACCATTAGATTATGGATTTATCAAATGTTGCCTCTAAATTTTTGCAGACAGATTTGCTTTGAGCAGTTGATTCTATTAACTATTAAGGTGGTATTGTGAGAAGACGATTACAAGTTTCTACAGGATTAAGGGCGAGATTTGAGTGTAATTCCCAGAATAAGTTTTATTAAGACAAGTAGATTAACATCTAGCTCAGAGTTTCCCAAACTTTTTTAAACTGCGACCCACTTCAGCAGCTTTGTAACTTGCCGTGACCCTGCAAATGTAGTGTCAACTAAAATTAGATAAAACACTAATCGTTTTAATATAAGCCGTTTATGGAGGATTGTGAGCATATAAATTTCTTAAAACCTAAGCCTACTTGCAACTTTCAAAGCTTGTGACATTGTGGTATTGCTTATGAAATGGAACTTTTCAATCTAATTTCGGGCTACCCTGAGACCCACTGGAATGGGCTCTGAGACCAACTTTTGGGTCGCAACCAACAGTTTGGGAAACACTGATCTAGTTGACCCATTGCTCTGGAATGCCTTGCCAACCGCAGTGACTGAGGCCAACTCAGCTGGACTGTTCCTGAGAGAACTAAAGACGCACCTTTTTAGTTTAGGATTTGGTTGACTGTGTGTGTGTGTGTGTGTGTGTGTGTGTGTGTGTGTGTGTGTGTGTGTGTGTGTGTGTGTGTGTGTGTGTGCAGCGCCCTTGTTGTAGGCCTTAAGCCTAGTGCACGGCGCTATAGAAATTGTCTTTAAATAAATAAATAAATATAACAGAATTATCTTTGCAGGAATTTATTGACTTTGTGTGTCTGTTATGTGCATAAAGGCATTAGTGTGTATTACCGGTGGTTGTGCATTAGTTGGAATGTATCCCTGTTGAGTACTTTTTCATGTGTTTGAACAATTCCTTAGGCACAAACCAGTCTCAGGAGTTGTGAAAGTCTGCCCCATATTATTATTATTAGTACTGTACTTAGCTGTGTATGTTAACAATTGTACCATTGACAGATTCATTTGGATATAAGAACCTGTATTATTACTGTTAAGTACAGCTAGCTGCTTCTGCTGCTGTTACCACTACCCCTACTAGTACTACTACTACTACTACTACTACTACTACTACTACTACTACTACTACTACTACTACTACTACTACTACTACTATGCCACTTTAACTAATAGTAACTGCTATCAATAGTGACTACTACTACTACTGCTGCTGTTGCTGCTGCTGCTGCTACTACTACTACTACTACTACTACTACTACTACGATCACCACCACCACTACTATGCCACTTTAACTAATAGTAACTGCTATCAATAGTGACTACTGCTGCTGCTACTACTACTGCTGCTGCTGCTGCTACTACTACTACCGGACTACTACTACTACTACTACCGGTACTACTACTACTACTACTACTACTACTACTACTACTACTACTACTACTACTACTACTACTGTGACTACTACTGCTACTACTACTACTACTACTACTGCATGACCTGGTCTGTTAATAAGCAATGCAGTGGTTGTTGATAATTGATGGTTATTTATTCATGAATGATCAGAATACATTCAGTTTGCTGCTGATTGTTCCTTGCCTTTATTATTATTACACTGGCAGACCCTGAAACGGTCCTCATTGATTATGCAATTTATCTTGAGCACAGGTAAGCACTTGTTTCTAGTGACAGACCATTGTGTTTTAGGTGGCAATGTTCTCTGATAATTATCTAATCCAATTGTATGCTGATAACATACAAAGGGCTGCCCTGAAGGCAGAGGCGGCTACGGCCCCCTATTGAATGCCTGTACCCCCCTCAATACCCCAGTGCAGTCATTCTAAGCAACCAAAACTAGACCAGGTTTTTGAAAAATAGTTGGCCTCTTGCATAAAAGTTGCTACCCGAGCGCCCCCCCACTTGTCAAATCCTGGAGCTGCCACTGCCTATAGACAGACTTTTGCTGCAGACAGTTTATGATAGTATACACTAGACAGGATGCTATTATGCTGTTATAGCATAAATGTTACCATGAATTTCAGTTGACCCTGTTTTTATATTTGTGTAAAATTCAATCCGTGTAAAGTCCATATTGTTTGTGTCATGTAACATGATAATTGTGGCCTAATGTAGTGTAATGCAGTAACTAAACATGCCAATACATGATTACCGGTATATCATTAAGAAATTAATGACTGTATACATCCACCACATGAATTGTCACATAACTAGGATTTAGATTAATTAATTAATTAATTAATTTCCTTCTCTGTTTATTGAATTTCTGATCTGTTTAATTTTGAAGATGAGTTTTACTTTTCTAATTTTCTTAGATTCTAATTTAATTGAAATTTTTAGCTCTAAATGTTGCATTTACTTTACTTATTTTGACTTTCTCACCATCTCCTGCTTAGCCTTTATCTGTCAGTCAGATGTGTGTGTTTTAAATTATAGGAATCTTGCAAAGTTGCATGAAAGTCAGTAGACTGTTTTAACTTTAAATACTACAGTAAAACTTCATTATAGCATATACTCGGTCATAAGGTCATAACGTGCCGCAACGTACAGTAGGTCCTGTGTAATTTACTACCATATTGGATGGCATTGATTATAATGTATCTTGTATATAATGTACTAAATTTTACAGACCCCACTGCATACATTATAAAGAAGTTCTGCTGTATAGGATAACTGAACTCTGCAGTACAGAGTGTATGTACAAAGTCCTCTTATATTTCTGTGGAATGTAATCCAAAGCGTCTTGAGTATTTTTTGCAGGGACACAAATACTTGTATAGGATAGGGTCATTTTGAAGATGACATATAGGGTAATATTGGATGTGGCATTGTGGACAGGTTGTTTAATAATGAGAACTGTAATTGAGTTTGAAAACAGGTGTGAAATGGAATACAACAATTAGTCATTGCATGTAATTATGGTACTCTAGGGCGGGAAGTTGGCAGAGTGGTAACAACATAGGATGATGGAGCAGAAGGTCACGGGTTCGAGACCCACAGGGCTCTAAGGTCCACTCTGCCTTAAAATTCTTTTGACAGAAGTTGATGGCAACTGAGTAGCGGGGATTAATCTGAGGAGTAAACAGGCGCATTGCATGAGAACACTTGCCCCCACATCATGCAACTTACACCAGTCGCCTGGCTGAAGAACATTGAGACGGAGATCAGCGCCTCCACCCTATGAGCCTTGAGGTTAGCCTTGAGAACTCCGGGGAAGGACTGTACTTATCATGGGCGCCCGCAATTTGGGGCAAGAGGGGGCACTTGCCCCTCCTGGAAAATAAAAATGCCAATATTTCCCATTGAAATTTGAAAGCCTTGCTAAAATATTAACTGTGACCATTGTGTTAAGGTGTGTTTTGCCCCCTCCTGGAAAAATTTCTGTGGGCGCCCATGGTACTTACTGTGGTACTGTAAATCTCTTAACACATCACTGACTGTAATATTCCATGTGATTCCATAGAACCAGGACTGGGATTATGCATCTGAATGTGGTTATGATTATACCGGTAAATACTGTTTATTACTGAGCAAAACAAGAGTTTGAATTGAGCCGCTGTGATATATTGGTCCCTCTGTATGTGTGTGTGTGTGTGTGTGTGTGTGTGAGCTTGCCTTTTGTTGAATCCAATTGTTTTCTACTCCACTCCTCCCACGCTGAGCCCTCCCTCCTATATAACTCCGTTGTCAACGACCGTCTTGGTGACCCAGGCAATGTGGGGGTAGGGTGCCAGAAAATTGTGCAAATGGCACAGACAGATTTTACCAGAGGTGTAGTACTTGGTACTTGTACTTGAGTTTTGAGTACAAATTTTTAGTACTTGTACTTGTACTTGTACTTGGAGGCCAGGTACTTGTACTTGTACTCGGAGTTTTTGGAATGCAAGTACTTGTACTTGAAGGCCAGGTACTTGTACTTGTACTTGTACTTGAATCATTGTGTACTTGCTACATCTCTGGATTTCACAAGACTATCCTGAATGTCCATAGCGTTGGTCTCAGGTGACGGACTGTTGCCAAATTCATAATTGGCGACCGGTAGAGATTCAGTGAATGAATAAAGTCCAAGATGTTGTTGTAAGCTATTTTGTACTTTATTTACTAAACTGCACTTAGTTAATCACTATACTACACTGTAAATGTTTCTGCACCTTGTTCCTTCAGGGGGCATAGGAAATTTCCAGGCAATGGACCTTTCCAGGGCCCCGTGTGTGGACAAATAAACTTTATGGGCAATAAGCCGCAATTCAAACTGTTTTATCAGCTTATCATATATTATATTAATGTGTTTAATTAAATGTATCAAAACTGGACCACAGCTTAATAAATGATCAACTTTAACAGGAAGGTGGCAGATTGGGTTATGCGCTGCCGCGGTGGGCGGACGGAGCTGCTTCTAACCCCCTCCGATAGTGCCCTAGTGGCTTAAACTGGCTTTCACACAGGCAGTAATGCCTCATAAGCCACTTTAAGCCATGCTAAGTTGTTTTGCTAAATATCTTTGACAAAATGGACCCCTGATGTCAACAATATCCAGAGTTGTTACAGTTTTAACCTCAGACTCAGTAGGCCATTGTTTGGTGTAACTGAGCTACCAATAGCAGCGCCCTGTTGACTGTTTTCTGTGTGACTTTCGATTGTGTTTGGAACGTTCCTTTGCAGTGGCGTAGCCAGTATTTTCCAAAGGGGGGTTATGTTCCCATACACATTATTCCCAACTTCAGAAAATCCTGACGAGCAAAAAGGTCAACTATAATTTCCTTTAATAAGTGAATTATATAGGTATATGAGCCCGTACAACTATATATGCAATAAAAAATTATTTGGCTGAACAGCCAAGGGGGGGTTTTAACCCGAACTCCACCCTTTGGCTACTCTGAGAACAGCAGGGGTTTTAACCCGAACTCCACCCTTTGGCTACTCTGAGAACAGCCAAGGGGGGGTTTTAACCCGAACTCCACCCTTTGGCTACTCTGAGAACAGCCTAGGGGGGTTTTAACCCCCTCCGCCCAATCTTCCTGGCTACGCCACTGTGCCTTTGTACAGATATTTAACAACTTAATTCTTTTAACTCTGACGGCATGCAATTGATTCGACCAAGGGCAGACGACGAGGAGTAAGACCGATCTTGAGTATATGTATACGGGGGAAATGAAACCTGTTAATGCAGATTGTTCCAGGAAAAGAAACAGACTTTTGTTGTTGCTTTGCCAAAGTCACGCCTCACATCAGACATGCTTCAGCGTTAAAAGCACATTTTTAACAGCAGCTGCAACAACTTACCGTAAATGAAACGGAAAATCAGGTGGATACATTCTACCATGCA
This sequence comes from Metaphire vulgaris, assembly GCA_018105865.1. Lineage (NCBI taxonomy): Eukaryota > Metazoa > Annelida > Clitellata > Crassiclitellata > Megascolecidae > Metaphire > Metaphire vulgaris. The sequence continues at coordinate 14,326,791 of CM030850.1, read as the reverse complement.
CCGGACCGATTTAAAACAAGAAAAAGCATCTAATAGACAGGTACAGGTCGACTGAGGTCAGTCCACAGGTGCTAGGGAAAACTTACCAGATGTCTGCAGAAAACGGGGTGGGTGGGATTTAGAGGATTTAGGGTAAACCTATAAGTGCATGAACCTGGGTTTTGTGTATATTAGATGCACCAAAATCAGTGTTGTGGAAACAATGGTAGGTTGGTTCTTAAAAAGTACTTGTGCAAAAGAAGCAGAAGTTGGAGATGTAGGCCAATTTATGCTATCGGTAACTTTAATTAACGAATCATAACACTTTTGCTGACACAAGATTAAGTTAACCCCTTAACCGGCCATGACAAGTATGCTCGTCCATTTTACATTGAGTTACAAATAAATGGCCGGTTAAGGGGTTAAGGCTAAAAATCTACTTTTCTTGCTTTTACTGATACGAACTGGTCTATGATGTGCTCCTCAACGTCAGTTTTCTCAGTTTCTTCTCTTGCTACCATGAAAAGCAAGATCTATTATTCTATACACATACACTGTTTAGGCTTAATAATAATAATTTGAGCTTAGGGTCTAGCAATCGTTATTGTATTTTTGAAAAGAATTGTCTAATTTGCTAATGTGTTTGTGTGCCTTTGTGAATTAAACATGTATACTGTATTTGTAGATGTATGCAGGTAAGTATGTAATTTTTCTGATATTTGTTTTGGTGGTATATGGTGCTTACTGAAAATATCCAAAATATGACAAGTACTGGTAGGCCTAAATGAATTTCCAGGTGGCAAGCAACTTGCAGGTGGGGGGAGCCTCACTGCTGGTCGGTTTATAGAAAAGCCAACAGGTGAGCGGTCGGTGGAGGAGGAGATGATGTTCCAATCAAGTGGTTCCGTCTTCAGTGAAGCAAGATACAGAGACAATGCCTCACAATCACCCCAATAATAATACCAAATCAAAGGAAAAGATGAAGCACGGATTGTCCCTTATCCATGTCCGCTAGATTGAATGGCTGGATGGAAGGAGATAATGGCAGTTTCTGAAGAGGCCTTTTGCCGGGGGTGATGGGGATGGGGGTAGGATTGAGTGGGGGTGGGGTGGGGAGGCCAAATGATGATCAATCACAATGATTGTCAAGCCTTAGATTTCAAAGGCAGTTCAGATGAAAGGACCTCACCTACAATGACCCTGATGTTCTCTCTGGGGGGTGGGGGTGGGGGTGGGGGGGGGACTTTGTGGTTATGAGAGGCTTTTGAAGTTGCTGTCTGCTTATTGAAGATGTTTAGGACCAGGTGCTCTGCTTGGAGGTGGATATATTTATTGTTATTGTCTAAAGGTTAATGTTGCACCATGCTTGGTGCTTGCTTGATTATCCAAAAATTCATGGTCTATAGTACTCTATACTGTCACCCCCCATAGTGTTTTAGCCCTCCAGTGGGTACTTGGACTGCTGAAAACAAAATGTGTACCTCCACTGGGGAGGCAGTCTTGGCCATTGGCCGAGATTACCGGTATCCTCCATTCAACTCAGGTACACTCAATGGATGGGAATATGTGATAATCTTACTTATATATATATATATATATATATATATATATATATATATATATATATATATGTGTGTGTGTGTACATGTGTGTGTACGTGTGTGTGTACGTGTGCATGAGAGACAGAGAGGAAGAGAGAGATGCTGTATACATAATTCTGGCATTAAATTGTTTAACCCCATAACTGGGCAACTATTTGTAACTCAATGTAAAATGGATGAGCGTTAATTGGGGCACCCAGTTAAGGGGTTAACATTATGAGTACCGGTACTCTGAATTTCTGATTGTTATTTATTACTAGTAGTATCCATGTAGTTTCTTGTTATTATTATTATTAATTTATTATTAACCCTCTTACATTGTTGTTAATGAAAGAATCACAAGTACAGAGGAAGTCAAAGATGAACAACTTGCCTAAAGTCACTACAAGTGGCTATGGCTAGATTAGAACCCCCTGACGCCCGTTCCATGGCAGGAATCCTATTACTACTACTACTACTACTACTACTACTACTACTACTACTACTACTACTACTACTACCACCATCACCACCACCACCACTACTACTACTACTACTACTGCTAACTACTAATACTACTACTGCTAACCACTACTACTAATACTACTGCTAATACTACTACTGCTAACTACTACTACTACTACTATTACTACTACTACTGCTACTACTACTATTACTACTACTACCACCCGTTCTGTGTCCCAATTGTTGCTTTTAAATTGATTGCAGGACAGGTGATGACCGTGATGTCAACACAAGCTGTTTTTGTGTGCGTTTGCCCGCTGTATCAAGAGCGGTTTTGAGTGCATCAGAAGACAGCTTCGGAATATCTTACACGCAGCTGCATTGCTTTTAGAAGCCTGGACTTCAAATAGGAAGCAGTCTGTTAAAAGTGTCTGGGTACGTGATGCGATGAACACTGATGCTATTATACAAAGAGAGCAGGGAAACGCAAATTGCCTGCCGCAGGATAATTGGCAACAGCTCAGGTCTGATTCCAGTGATGAGAAGGAGAAGAGGGTGGTGGTGGTGGAAGAGAAAGAGGAGGAGGAGGAGGAGAAGGAAGGAAGAGGAAGGCACAACAATAATAATTATTATTTTACCTGTGTGATCTATCATCTATTCTATAGGTCTTTTACTCTTTTTCATTTGGATATGTGTTAGGCATATTCTACTATGAAAACATTGCAGTCTGACCGACTTCAGGTTTTGAAATCATGTCATAAATGTCTCAAATACTCTCACTCACTCAGCAAAAGATTTGCCTAGTCTTTAGTAGTCAATGATCCAAGACCCGGGGCTGAAATTTGAAAGACGTTCCTGTTACTGGCCAAGTGTTTCGAATTTTTCTTCTTCTCATGGTTGCGTCTTCCAATGAACTGGGCATAGTTTTAAATGAAGACTGAAACCAGTTTGTGTTTGTTCTTTTGACTTGTCTTGTGTGGTTATGCTGCAAAAGCAAAAAAGTGCATCTGTAGTTTTAATCTTGCACAAATAAACTGTGAATTGTTAGTTAAAGATTTGTTAACCTAATTTAATTTCGGACCCTTGCCCTGGGCGCCAAATACCCTCCGTAAGTCTCTGGTGTTAGTATTAGTATTCAACATAATTGTTTTCTTGAGCTGATTTAAACACTTTTTGCAAGGATTTTCACTATACAGTGTGTGTGTGTGTGTGTGTGCATGCGCGCACCCACCCACAGGACTGATGGATAAGAGCCTTTTGACTTTCCCTTTAGCATATTGCTTACTTATTTGAATCCAGTTCACTTCCTATATCTTTATTTATTACTTCCATGAGGGTTATTATGTGTTCTGTTGCAGATCATTTTCCTTCTGTTTTCTGAAATTCTGCATTCTAATCATCATCTATTGGTCAGACCTGGCAAAGATTTAAATTCTCCTATGTTCTGGTTATGGGATATTGATATCAATGGTATCATATCATCTGACATTATGCAGAATCAAATGAGTATCAGAAGTACCTGTATTTGTCTAGTGTAGACTGTAGAGATAGTTTAATGTTGCCTTATCAATTTGTGATAACATGTAGGAGAATTCGCCTCTACAAGTGAGCATTGCTCTTAAGGTTACTTGACTGTTTGCTTGATAAATATGATTATAGTGTTAAAATTTATTCTTTATATCTTCAACTTAAGTGGATATCATGCATATCAGCATAGCACGATCAACAGTGGTGTAAATGTTGGCGCCAAAATTAACGTTAAAGAAATGTCAATTTCAGTTCATTCTTGATCTTTCATCTAGTATTTGATAACACTTTTGCTGACAAGTGAGTAAGTAAGCACAATCTAGTGAATTTGTATGGCACTCTTTTTAAACAGAGGGCCAATCATGGTAGGGTTTGTTACAGCCAGGGTGCGATTTGTGGCCTGGAGCAGTGGGGGGGGGATATGTCGAGCTTAGGGATGTAGGTGTTGGGGAAGTGTAGCATTGGGGGGTTGGAGTGGTGGGGGGATGTAGCAGTAGGGGGATGCAGTTAGGCAGTGGGGGAATCTCCCTTTCCCCTACAAATCACGCCCTGGTTACATCTATGGATGAAATGATTTTTTTGAGCAGAAATGCTTTGAGTTTTGATCGAAAAACTTGAGGAAACACTGCAAGAAGCAAAGGAAATTGTGACTCAGAATTTGTTCTTCGACCATGGTGTCGAGTGTAGACAGCGGATTGATGTTGGAATTGAGTGCCATAGTTCTGGTGCAGCACATGAAAAAGCACCACTGCAAATAAGCAGTGATATGACTGCATTGAATGCATAAAATGCTCTTCATTGATTGACCTTTGTCGTCTCAGAGTAGCTTGTGTTATCTCCTGGTCTTATATATAATCACTGCCTGTCATCTTTAATGTCATTCTCTCTCAGTGCAATGTCATTATGTTGTGATGAAACACGTCTTTCATTTGTTATGTTGCTATTATGGTAATGCAATGCATAATGGTAAAACAAATTTATGCAATGTATTCGTAATGTGATTGGGAGTTATTGAGTGTGGCTAAGATTCTTGTAACTATTGTTATTGTTATTATTATTATTATTATTATTATTATTACTTTTAAATCATTTTACATTTTGAGTTTGGTTAGGTTGTAACAAGTTTCTCATCAACAGTGTTCCAGATTCATAGTGTCACTTAAATTAGAGATTTGTAAAGATGATAAGGAGAAGGGTGATGATGATGATGATGATGATGATGATGATGATGATGATGATGATGATGATGACGACGACAACGATGATGACAATGATGGCGACAATGATGGTCATATTTGGATTTTAAGTGGTTTAGTACAATTTCTCCTGTGTTGAAGACCACATACTTTAATTCAGGGATGGACAAAAATAAATTATACCAAAAGTACATCCCATATTAATTATATAAATTTTTGCGGCCCATGTCAACCACCCAGTATTTAGATTCCATCTCAGATCTTCAAGACCTTTGAGGTCATTTAGAAATATGAATAGAGCAGCAGAAATTGAGATAACTTTTGAAATTTTTTTGATGGAAAGTTAGAAATTATTTTATGGAAACAGCACTTTATTTTAAAATCTTAAAAATGGTTTTTAAATATTTGCTATTTGAGCAACAAATAGTTTATATCAATTATTCCTATCTGCTATAGGCTAAATAAAATAAATTATACCAAAAGTACATCATCATGTTAATTATATACTAACTATGGTGAAAATTTCATTTTTGTCTTTTTCTTTCTCATTGTATTGCATAATTTGAACCTCATTCCATGTCAATTCAACCCAATGCCTAACGTAGTATTAGTTTTCATGCAGCCCTTTAATGAAAAAGTCTGTCCACCTCTGCCTTTATTGATATCCTTTCATTTATATACTTCTAAGTGTAGGCTATCTCTGTGTTGAAAAATCACCTCTTTTTAGCATTTTGTTATGCATTGAGACATTGGTCATGTAGTTATGGGCGCCCACGTAAATTTTTCCAGGAGGGGCAAAAAAACACAATGGTCACGGTTACACCACATAAATTTGTCCAGGAGGGGGCAAAGCACATTTTGACACCATGGTCACGGTTAATATTTTAGCAAGGTTTTCAAATTTCACTGTGAAATATTGGTATTTTCATTTTCCAGGTGCCCCCTCTTGCCCTAATGTGCCGGCGCCCATATATGGAGTCAACTTGGTTTTCAACATTTGGCTGATTGATTCTGTTGGATAATATAATCAAATTGATAATTATTTGAAATGCTGTTTATGTTCACTGTCTCGCATTGATTCTCTGATAAATGTCTAAGTACTAAGTTTTGGATATTCTGTTAACTGGAGATTGGACAAATTCAGTGAATACTGCTTTCACCAAATATGTTGCTGAAAAGTAAGGCTTCAACACCCAATAAAATTACAGTCCCGTTCTTGTTCTTGGGCCTGCCATTTTCTAATGCAAGTTATATCTCAATAATCTCAATAATATTATTTATGTTCTGTGACATTGATTAATTTGTTATCATCACTCCAAATGTCATCTATCTATATCAATCAAAGTCTGTATGAAATAGAGTCTGTTTAGACTTAGTCAATTATTTAGATTAAGTCAATTTTGATTGGTTTATAATATTTTTTTTAGTTTTTTATTATTAAATCGATATATATTGACTCTGATAATATTAATCAATAGTCATTAGTTATTAGCTAAGTTAGTATTACCTTTTGATGTCATTGAATTCGTTGTGTTTGTATTATTATTTTGATGTTATTGAGAAATAAATGATTCTTCTTCTTCTTAATGCATTATTTATTGTGAAGGCATTCCTTTTGCACTGTGTTGACCCTACCTAGGCGTCTTTTGACTTCTATGTGACTGTTTAAATTGACTGCATGCAGTTTGCACAACATTATTTAATATTAATGAACTCATTTCTTCAAATAAATAAGACCTTTGCCTTTCAATTTATCCTCATTATTCAAAGAAATAGTTCCTCTTGGACTGGACTAGAGAGTCAAAGGCAACTTGGGTGTGGTACAGTGGACCCCAGTTAATCGCATACCGCTTAATTGCATAACCCGCATAATCGCATAACAACATAAAAGCCAGATCCAGTGTTTTGTGCGTACAATTAATAATTATCAGACGTCCCGGCTATTCGCATAGCCCAGTTAATCGCATAATGAAATTTCTTCAACTAAATACCTATGCAATTAAGCGGATTTCACTGTATTAAATACATTTATAGGAGCATTTTATCTCATTAGCCTTCCTGCGTGAGTTTGCTGGGTCCATAAGTAACCATATCAAGATAGCTGTCATCAGTTATGCAGGTCGTCGTAATATCCAGTATTATTTAAATCTTGGTAAGCCAGTCAAGGTGTTTGAGCATTATTTGAATATCAAAAAATATTTCTGTCAAGTTATTTATTAAATTGCGCAGTTGATAAATCGTGGCAGCTTTTGTAATGTCTTTGTCCGTGATTCCATTTACGTTGGTATGTTGTCATTGGAAACTGACGAACGAGGGTCTGTCATGAAATGAATGTGCGCCGTCGTGACCAGGAGGACAAGACGGAGGGACGGAGAGAGAGAGAGAGAGAGAGAGAGAGAGAGAGAGAGAGAGAGAGAGAGAGACAGACAGAGAGAGAGAGAGACAGACAGACAGACAGACAGACAGACAGACAGACAGAGAGACAGACATAGACAGACAGACAGAGAGAGACAGACAGTCAGACAGACAGACAGACAGACAGACACAAGCACAGACAGAAACAGAGACAGACACATACAGAGAAACAGACAGAGAAGCAGAGACAGACACAGAGATAGATAGACAGAGAAGGAGAGACAGACACAGACAGACAGACAGAGAAGGAGAGACAGACCGACAGACAAACAGAGAGATAGACAGAAAGAGAGACAGATCAACAGACAGACAGACAGACAGGCAGTCTTCAGATGTTTCATGGCAGAAGATTTATTGCGTTGTACGAGTGGTTTTGCTTTGTGTTCTGGTTGTTTTTCATATTGGCTGCATGTGTGTTTCACTGGAAGCCATTTGCCTTATCTGCTGTTTTGCATTCAGGGACTGGCCTTTTTGTTTTAGCTCATTACTTTGATTAATTATATTCCGTCCTTATCATCAAATATCGTTTGCTTACTTTGCGTCCTAACATCAGACGTTATGAGTTCTGTTATATTATCCTGACGGGATTAATTTATGACCGGACTTTTTCTTTTGTTGCTTTTCATCTGGAACAAGCAAATAAATGAATCTTTATTAGCGTTGAGACATGGTAGTCAGTTAAAGGTGCAACTCAGTGGTTCATACAATACCCTTTTCTATTCCTGTCTTGAATCAGCTATTGTGAATTGATTTAATGTTCTCCTGTAAAGGCTTTAATCATAGAATTGTTGTTCTTTATGTATATACTATATAGGGTCTATGTTTCTGCATGTCCTGTGTTGTTGTTGTTGTTGTACAGTAATTAATTAATTAATTGGTTACTAGAAAGATGCTTGCCTCGCTCGCGATCGCTTCGCTCGCAGTGCAGGATAATACTAATCCAATACCTATACCTAATACCCAATCATTGAATTCATGCTGAACAACATTTCAGTGATCGCCACCTAGCCAAGCTCTGCGCCACGTAATAATTAGGCCTATGTACGTTAAAATCACGCAACTGTGGCCATTTGTGACGCTGTACACGAATTTTTTGTGTACGTTAAAATGTACGTTAAAATTGCCTTCCTCAAACTACGAACAATTGTTACCAATAACAACGTCGTCGCACTTGACCCATGACGCTGCAATGACTCGACCAACGCATCGCGACGTACGCTTCTAAACCATCTACCAATAGTCAACCAATCAGAACGCTTGAAGGTAACAGACATACAGAATAAGGATTTTAATATTATAGATTGGTGTATTTAATAATATTAAAAGAATGCAATTAGAGGTCGTCCGTAAATTACGTAACGCGATTTTGGCACTTTTTGACCCCCTCCTCCCTACATAACGCGACGTAGCAAAACGTCAGACCCCCTAAAATATGATGTAACAACGGGCCGATCCCCCATTTTCGTCTTCCGAAAAGTCTTGACAAGCAAAAAAGGTCATCCTTGTATTTTTCTCTCCAAAATCCATGACAAGCAAAAAAAAAGGTCGAGGTCAAAATTGTTTTGTCATCACCCCCCGTCGTCAAAATTGTTTTGCGTTACGTCACATTTACGGACCCCCTGGATTAGTACGAGGCTGGACTATTGTAATTCCGTCGTCAAATCAAACGTCTCCAGGCGGTGCAGAACTCACTTCACGTAACAAATGGCCGGACTCCCCCATCTAATCTTGCGCTGTTTCCGGTCAGAAAGAGGATTTATGGACGACCTCCCGATTATCTAAAATTGTCAACTCAAAATCTGCGGTCTGATGTGGAAGCTTGTCTCCCCACAGGACATCCACTAAAATGGGAGACAGGTCGTTTAGGATCAGCCAAACGTGTGGAACTTTTCCTCCAGACCTTCGTGATGGGTCTCCATCCCGTGTTGTCTTTCTATCTCAGCTAAAGACATATGTGAGAGTTTTAATTGACTGAGTTTGTGCCACAAAGGGCCTGAAGTATATTTATCTAATCTAATCTAATCTAATCTTCTAACCGCGTTACATGAATTTATGGACGACCCATGTGTGTGTTGCCATTTACAGTGTATACTGCTCTGCAGTACATAATCTTGCTGGGGTTATCTATTCTGCTGATGAACGGTATTCACATCTGATGTTTGGCGTTCTGTATGTCCAAAGGACAGTGACATAAGTATTCCGGAGCTGTTCAGATCAGGTCTATTATTCCGGGTGGAATTGGATGGACTTGACTTTGTGTGCTGGTTTAGCAGTGGACATGAACATGACGTTACAGCCTGTATTTTATCTGTATTTTATCGGTTCTTGATTATATCTTGTTCAGCTGTTAGATTAAAATCCTTATCTCTGGGACTTGGCTCTCTAGAGTATGGTTGGCACTGTGCAGATGAGAGACTGAGAAATCTTTATTCCCAAATGCAGATAACATATTTAGATAAACACCATTCCTAACTAACAATTACACCTTCTGTTATTATACAATTGACAGAATAAAATGGTTTCTTAGAGAACAGAAGTGTAAAAGAGTGTTTTCACAATTCTTAACAATATCTTGTATTGAATTCATTCCAAGCATTTCACAAATACAGTCAATTGTTACTTTATCATAAGGCATCAAAGATTTTGCATACAGCTTGCTGTACTAGATGATCAAAGTTATTTAAAGTGCTCTTGTTCGGACAAGTAGCTTCAGTAGCATATAATATTGGTAAACAATATGATTGGAGTAAGTCAACACATCAACTCAGAGAAAGAGGATTTGCTCTTGCTGTACAAGTTTGACCTGGATCTTTAGTGATTTGGATTTGGTGTGCCATCGGTTGATGCTTCTGTGCATTATGAAAGTGGCGCTATAGAAGTTTTAGATTAGATTAGATTAGTTATTAAAGTTTTTTCTGTAGAATTTCATTTTGTCTCTGTTATTGATATCCTGAATTGACGACCAGCTCTGACTACAATCCCAAGATATCTCAACTCGTCAACACATAAACCAGGGCAGATCCATTCAACAATAAGGGAGCACCAATCACTGCATAGCGTCTGCCAATTCTCTGTACATTATTTTATGGACTTTAAGCTTCAAATCTATGTTAGCAACTTCAACATTACATGTAGCCTATCAAGTATTACCGCACTGACTACTGTCAGAGGCTGGCCATTAACCCCTTAACTGGGGACCCCGGATATATCCGTCCATTTTACATTGAGTTACAGTTAAATACCCAGTTAAGGGGTTAATTATGTCAACAATTTTTGGGCAATTTTTGACCCCCTTGTCAACAACTGTCAAACTTTCAGTGACCCCCTATAATTATGTAAACAACTTTTGACTCCCCCTCCCCGCAAAGTTAAGTGACGGATTCCCCTAAAAAATTTAGAAGGTTATTATTTTTGCCGTGATGAGAATACGACACTATCCGCCGTACCCGGCCCGTTAATTTTAAAGCTACCGTTCAAAACAGCGGAAAATTTAATGAACTGTTTTTAAAAATCCGGTAGAATTGACAGTATCTACGGAAATTTTGTTATTTTCGAGGAGATGACGCTGCTCTCTGTACAGAAACGCTGAAATTCCCGCAGATGATGGATTTGTACGGAGGTAAACGGTTAGACAGGCGATCCTTAATTGCCTCTCCTTGTGATTGACAGAGGTCAAAGGCGAAGAACGGAGTCAGTCACGTGATTCCGTAGCAGCCTCAACCTAGGTCTGCATTTGCCGCCGCCGAGCGATATATATATATATATATATATATATATATATATATATATATATATATATATATATATATATATATATATAAAGCAGACGATCGTCGGGAAAAGACCGAAAACATGTTTCACCCGATACCAGGTGTTTCATTAGGCTCCAGATGGAATGACCTTTGACCCGGAAATGGTAAATCGTGATCGTACCACTGCAGCTGTTCCACCGGCGGCTAAATGAACTGTCCATGTTAAGAGGATTAACATTGAATTACTCCCGGAGAAACAGGATCGAGACTGTGTTTGAGTTGGGGTCACGTTTTATCTGATGGCTTTATGTTGACCTATGGCCCTCCTCTGCTCCCTGCTCTCCTCCTCCTCCTCCTCCTCCTCTTCGTATCCTCCTCCCTCTCCTCTCTATTAGGATTCCGTAGAGTACCTGAAGCCTTGTAAATCACAGATGAAATTGCAAAGCTGGAGTGTTTTATCTAAATGGCTTCAACCCTCTCCGCAATCCCTCCTCCCACCTCCACCCCCACCCCACCCAACCTCGCCGATTGTAGATAATTGTTTTGGCTTCCATGCATTGTTTCCATTTTCTCCATTCCTTTCCGCGTTGCATCTGCTGCAGCAGTGTTTTATCCGGACTCCTGGTCTTTCGGGGAGGGGGAAGGACTGACTTTGCTGGATGGGAAAAGACACAGTTCAATGCAAAACGTTGTGTCAGCGCTGGGATTTGTCAACCACTAGTTAGTGTTTTATACAGGCCTATAACAGAGGGAATCCTCCCCCATCTATATATGAGGCCTGTATATAAAACACTCCTCTGCATGCCCACTCGTCTTATCGGTCACAATTGCGATGATGATGATGATGATGATGATGATGATGATGATGATGATGATGATGATGATGATGATGATGATGATGATGATTATGATGATGATTGTGGTGATGGTGGTGGAATGGAACCGTGGCCGTGGCACCAGATTGGAACAATTTATTGCTTCACATTGCAATTAATTTGAGACATTTCCGTGTTGCAAAGAGCCATATGGAGATGGATGACTGTATATTGTAATAGCTGGCAGGGTCAATGTTGGACCCAAGATTTATCATCATCATCATCATCATCATCATCATCATCACCACCACCACCACCATCACCATCACTGTTATTGGATGTTAATGACTCCACAGAAGGTGGAAATATGTATATGTATTTTGAATTATGTGGCACTATACCTGTAAAAGGATGGAGTGCTGTACTAAGAGTGCTGTACTAATAAATCCGTGCAGACTTCTAAATAGTGGGAAGATCAGATGACCCCAGGACAAAATTTTCGATCACTAGTTAGTTAGTCCCTATGAGGGCATGATTGGTTGCATAGTGCTTTAACCCCTTAACTGGGTGCGACGGCTCAGAGCCGTCCAGTTTACATTGAGTTACAGATTTATTCCCCAGTTAAGGGGTTAAATCTACACGAAAATTTTTGGGAGAAAATTTTTTGGATGAAAGGTTAAACCAACAACCCATAACATATCGCAGACCCTTTATGCTACGTGAAGGTTGTATAATCTGAATTTATGTTTAAATTATCTGCTTATCTAGTTGTATCATTATAACAAAATAAAGTGGTTTTGTGAAAATAAAATTTGCTTTATTTTCTAATTTCATTTGGTTCTTACCATTAGACTAAAATTCCAATTGTGCAATTCCATTAGCCTAAAGTTTGTGCAATTCTTGACACTTAGGCTAATTTTATACATGTGTTGTAATTATGTGTATTTTTAACATTGGTTTTTATAGATAGTTAATTATATGCAGTTTATGTATGTACAGTTGTATATGGTTTGTTCATATTCCTGAATATTATGCTAAGACCTCAGACAAAAGTTAGGCACATTTTTTTTCATGTCTCCATGCACTTTTTTGTCATAAGAAATATACATAGTCATATAATTTATTGATCCAAGTCATGTGACATTTGCTATGGTATATCCATTAACTTGGAGGAGGAAAAAATGGAATTTGCTGAACTGACACTTTTTCAGCATGAGTTAAACTTGTGCTTTTTGGTCCTGTGCTTTTTTGTACAGCTGGGTTTGAAGAGAATGGGAGAAAATGTTGTGCATGGACTAATGAAAATGGTAAAATTTATATAGCCCTTATTTTTCCAACAGCTCAAAAATCACAGCATGCATTTAGTCGCCCTGGTGGGTAATAAAAGTTTTGCTGGCGATTTGGAAAGGCATGGAACATGACTTTGTTCACGAATCAGTTCTGCCAGTGAAGATTGGACATTAACAACTCTTCCTCGGGTTTTTTCCACGAAGATAAGTCCATAATATCAAATGGCGCATTAGAACCCACCCACAATAGTCACGTGACATTGTGTCGCGGTAGTCACGTGACATTGTCTGTCCATACCCGGACTTCGACTGCTGTCACGAACCGAATATCCTGGAACTGGAAATGATAGCAGTGATGTTATTGTTAATCCTTGACCTTGGTCTTGGCCTTGTTGGGTGAGATCTTGGCCTTGTCCTTGTGACTTAAAGTCTTGGCCATGTCCTTGCAGGTTAAGGTCTTGACCTTGGTCTTGTGAGTTGGAGAATGCTGGTCTTGTTGCTGATGGCCATGTTAACATCACGCCTGCACACCACTGCTGCCTATTATAATGTCAATAGGTACAAATAGGTAATGCCTTACATGCTCCAACAAGCTGTCATGCAAAGTCAAAATTTTTAATCAATAACTAGCTTATCTAATAGAATACTAGCTAACATTTTGTTGCCACAAGTTTCATTTAAAGAAAGAAGGGGATATATTATGTACACTGTGCACTATCCAGACAGCCAACTCTGTGTTACTAAATAAATGACTATCAGCTGATTCTAAAAATCATGAATAGGACTATATTCTATTGTACACAATGCACACACCTACACACACACACACACACACACACTGCACACACATCACGCATTGTTTTGTAGACCTAGCCACAGTTCGCATATACCGTAAAATCTCCAGTATAGTGTGCACTTGTTAGCTCAGAATTTTCCATAAAGTTATGGGTGCGTATTATACTAATATACTGTTATAGGCAATTGGAAATTAGATAACGGGTGTACAGGTGACCACTGAGACGGATCAGACGACCACTTAGATTAAGTGATGTTAGGTCTCTAGGGTCAGAAAACAACAGCCTTGTTGGGTAAGATCTTGGCCTTGGCTCTGGTCCTGCTGGCCTTGTTAGCATCACTGAATTATGTATGATGACGATGGTGACGGTAGAGATGGAACGACCTGGAAGAGGGTTGTGGAATGATCTTGCACCACCGCGACGGAGGAACTGGATCGAGTGTTCCCTGCAATCCACGCTGTAATCCCTTGCAGAATTCGGCGTCGAATATATTGTTTTTGTCTTCTGCGACGTATGTCATGTATACGCCGCCGAATTTTCCTCTCATTTATTAGTCTCCGAATTGACATTCGGCGCGAGATAGAAAGTATACGAAGATTGTTCATTGAAATTGGCTTTTCTATATTGACCAGAGAGAGAGAGAGAGAGAGACAGAGACAGAGACAGACAGACAGACAGACAGACAGACAGACAGACAGACAGACAGACAGACAGACAGAGACAGAGAGAGAGACAGAGAGAGAGACAGAGAGAGAGAGAGAGAGAGAGACGGAGAGAGACAGACAGAGAGACAGACAGAGACAGACAGAGACAGAGAGAGATAGTCATTCATAATTCAGACTCGGATCTTGGCGTCACCTTCTCCCCCTCCCTCTCAGTCCCCACCCCACCCCCACCCCGGCTTACGACTTCTGCCAAGACGAGGCTCTTGTTGTTATTTATGATTTTCCGAATTGATAGCGGATTATTCGTCTACACTGCGCTACGGTATTGGATCAAATACAGTATTTCTCGTCTGTTCTTTTGTTTTCTCTCTCTCCAGAAGAACGAAGAACAATCGGGACTTGACGGACTCTGCACTTCCGCCAGGTACTTCAGTGCCGCCGCCGCCGCCGTTCACCAGGCGGACTCCTTCCCTGCACTGAATCAGGTAAAGTGTTTCAATCGTGAGGGGAGGTGGTCTCTGACCTCCTGCTATATAGTACTCCCCATTGGAATCCGAATCCAGTCTACCACTTAGTAATTATTATGTCGTTATGTTTACACAGAATTGTTATGACTACAATCAAATCCTGTTTTGTGGTTATTCCTCTAAGGGTCTACTTCTGTAGCGCCTAATACCGCCTATATTGTCTGCCATCAACACTGCTTTAGGACAGTTTAGGTGATAGTTAGAATATTTCATCAATTGAAATTTTGCAGGTTTGACGGTAGTTGGTGTTATATACTATGCAACAGCCATTGTTGTGTTCAGTGATATTTCAGTTCTAAAAATAATTGTTAATTTTAATTTTCATTCTTATTTTAGGTCTTAAATTCATTTCTATTTCAGTTATACTTCAGAAAATAATTCCTATTTCAGTTCTAATTTCAGTTCTAAAATAATTTCAGTTCTAGTTTAAATATTTTCAGTTTAATTTCTAATTTTACTTCTAGTAATTGACATCAGGTTTTGTATTGATGCCAGTGGCGGCTCCACTCGGGGGGCAGGGAGGGGCCCGTGCCCTACTGAGTGCCTGGCCCCCCTAGTGGCCCCCCTGTTGAGACCCTATGCTTAATACTACATACCTAACAACAAATGGTTGCCCTCCATGATTAGAAGTTGCCACCCCAACGGCTGCCCCCCACTTGCCAAATCCTGGAGCCGCCACTGTTGGATGCAAATCATGCAAAGTATAATATAAAACTGTATTCTATGACGGCAATGTCTGACAGTAACACAGTGATCAAAAATTTATAAACTAAACAATATGCATGTTCATCTTCAACAATACACGGCATGCTGCTTTGATCAACTTCAACGTGACAAAGAGATTTGTCCGCTTTCTCGTCATATATAAAATAATCCCAAACATGGCTATCTCGCTTTCTTCCAGCCAACAGTTTAGCTAAACTCATCTTGTAACAATTGTTGCAATTAAGTTAACGCCGACGTTAAATCTAGATCAACGAAGCAGCACTCGCTTAAGTTTTCTGATACAGACTCCGAAATGGTATTTATCAAGGCAGAGGCCCATGTGCCGTCTCGAGACTAGCATATGATAGCCTGATAGGTCAGTGGTAACCGAGTCACCCCCTCCCATACATGACTGTATGTGTGGGGTACGAATGACTGAAAGCAACGGCTGGCATATCACCCTTGGTCGCATGACGCTGAACTTTGGAGACACACTCTCACGAACAGCCATATTATATGGCGCGCCAAATATCACACAACCTAAGCAAATTGACGCCATTTTAAATGATGGGCAGTTAAATTCAGTTCATAAAATATTTCTATTTCAGTTCCAATTTCTATTTTTATTGGGTGATTTCATTTCTATTTCAGTTATCGTTCTTTAAAAAATTCCTAATTTTACTTCTCGTTTTCGTTAACGGATTCCTTTAATTTCAGTTCTAATTTCCGTTACCGTTCAGTAAAATACCACTGGTTGTGTTATATGTATATATATATATACAGTGAAACCCGCTTAATTGCATAGGTGCCATGCAAGCCTTGCTAATGCGATTAACTGGGCTATGCAAATAGCCGGGACATCTGATAATTAATTGTACGCACAAAACACTGGTTCGGGTTTTTATGTTGTTATGCGATTATGCGGGTTATGCAATTATGCGGTATGCGATTAAGTGGGATCCACTGTATATATATATGCAGTTTTTTTGCTAATGTTGACTTTCTGACAGCTTACTATGTGTAATATTATTACAACAAAACTGTTTTGACTAATTGACACAATTGTGGTAATCGTAAATGTTTAGTTTGTACAAGAAATGTAATGTTACAGTATATGTAGTCCCTTAGTGAAGTGAGGGTTGGGTCCGGCGCTGATCTCCGTGTACTAGGCAAGCAACAACGGAGGTGGCTCACGCCATTAAGCTAGAGTAGTTTGTCATTGCTTTCTCGAGACCCGCGTTTTACCTTCGCAGCTCAACGCTGCTACCAATATGTCCGCACCTCAGCAATAAACTTCTTGGCTGACCGCCGGCTCCATGAGTAGATCCCGGGGATGGTCACCCATCCAAGTACTAACCGCGCTCGACGTTGCTTAGCTTTGGTGATCTGACGGGAACCGGTCGCTCAGCGCGAAGCAGTTTGTATAGAGATTTGATTTGGCGCATGGAAAATCATCCGAAAATGCAATTTGCAGTTGACATGTAAACCAGGCAACCGCCAATTAATTATTACAGACCTAACTCCCATACAAACTGCCATCGTTAATACCGGTAATTGTCGGGCCCGAACTACTAATGAGGATTGGAGGTTGGAATCTGAAATTGACCAATCGCTGCTTCCTTTTGAGTACAGTAAATCACAGGAGCCAGGGCTGAGCTGGCCGTTGGTCAATCTGGGTTGTGAACCTCCTTTCTTATTTCGTGGTTCAAGCCCCGATGGTTAACGATGGCATCGCTATACCCGAAATATACTGTATGGTGGTCAGGTACCATGGCAACATGACTAGAACAGGTTGCTGTAATCGTCTGTGAAACTGACCCTTAGGAGTTCCATGAAGAATATTGATGTCTTTAATAATATGCAGTAAATGATGTTGGTATCAGAGGCGTAGCCAGGAATTTGATTGGGGGGTATGATGTGATTTGTGGGGGGTATAAATCTTTAAAAACGTTGAAAATCCTAAAAAACACATTAACAACTTTAATTTAAGGTAGCCTGATTTGGGGGTATATATATACCGATATATCCCCCATCGCTACGCCCCTGGTCGCTATATAAGTCGTGATGTCACCACGTGCGTCTGTACCACTCTGTGGTTGATGAAGACAGAGTGGTAGTGCCACTTCCATATGCACGGGCAGTTAATTTCTTCTTAGATGGCGTCTTCCGATGGATTCTAATTATAATTTAGCGCCAGAAATGAGCAAGGAAACCGAGTACACATCTGAATGACGGTACATTATGTATGCTGTGTATAACAAAGACAGGCTATCAGTGGCTGGGCGCGCTGGATGGTTCCATTAGCCAAGATGACATCGTCACGCTCCAAAGCATCCGGTCTTATCAACTCCGTTGAAGACTTCATCCATCACTCTCTGTATCTGGTTCCGTATGTCTGCTTCCCTGGCTGTCTATAGTTCTCTAAATGACTGTGTTTCTGTCCGCCTGTGTCTGTGTCCCTTCCCTTTTTCTCTGTCTGTCTCTGACTGTTTCTCCTATTTGTCTCTGGTTGTCTCTCTGTTTGTCCAGCTGTTCATCTGTCTGTCTATGTCTCTGTCTCTGTCTCTGCTCTGCCTGTCTGTCTGTCTAGCTCTGTCTGTCTGTCTGTATGTATGTATGTCTGTCTGTCTGTCTCTCTCTGTCTGTCTCCTCTGCCTCTGTCTGTCTGTCTCTCTCTGTCTGTCTCCTCTGCCTCTGTCTGTCTGTCTGTCTCTCTCTCTCTCTCTCTCTCTCTCTCTCTCTCTCTCTCTCTCTCTATATATATATATATATATATATATATATATATATATATATATATATATATATATATATACAGTATATATCTCTTTTTCTCTCATGTCAATGAAGCCTCTCAATCATTTGTGATTGGCGAAATTTCATTGTACGCTGATTACATAGTGGGTTCTTTCACGAGGCGGAATTGCATCTACATCTTCTGCTTCCCTCCTCTGCCTCTGCCTCTCCATTCTGCTTGCTAGATTTTTGATCACTTTGCTTGGCCAGCTTCGTCATCCGAATAGTGTTTGATTTGGAAGGTTTCGTCGGAATCGACCCGACCCCGTGAACCCGTGACCTCTTGGGCCGGCCCCCGTCCAGATAAGCCGAGCCGCGAAACAAATTGGGGCGCGTGTGATTGGGACAAGGACCCTTTGCAGGGGCCCAGTCAGCCGGAAAAATAACATCGTGCCGAATTGGAAAGAATCAAGAGCAAGAAACAAAGCTTCTATGCGAGAATATTTATAATGAACCGCAAGCGGACAGAGACAATCAGAGAAGATGACAAGCGGACAGAAAGACAGGAACGGAGAGAGAGAGAGACAGACAGACAGACAGACAGAGAGTGGAGGGAGAGGGATAAAGAGAAAGACACTCAACAGCACAAACCGTTAGCTTTTATTATTTAGGTTTCTTCTTTTGGTTTGAAATCAATGTTTTATGGTCTGACTTTACAATTTTCTCGAAATTGAGCAAACGCCGTCAGGTTATAAAAATAGCCAAGAGTTTTCTTCTTAATCAGAAATATTCCTTTTCCGCGATGTACAAACGCTGCAAGATTTTGACCAAATTAATAGTTTATAAAGTTTTCTGGCAGAAATTTAATATGAGATAATATTTATATTTATTAGTGGCAGTCTGTTTTATAAAGTCATTACCATGCATTTTTAAAACAACTGGGGAAATATAGTACCACTCAGGGGCGTAGCCAGGAATATGATTTGGGAGGGTATAAATGTTTGGTGGGGGGGGGTATAAACCTTCACTATAAACCATATAAACTACATATAACCACATATAAATCACATAAAAAACTTTAAGGTAGACTGATTTGGGGGAGTATATATACCGACATACCCCCCCGTCGCTACGCCCCTGATAAACATCTTACAATAAAACACAGCAGAAAAATCGATTCAAAATTAAACCAGCACGTCAAGTAATCAAGAATAGCATCATTACCATAGATTATAGCATCATTACCATAGATTATAGCATCATTACCATAGATTATAGCATCATTACCATAGATTATAGCATCATTACCATAGATTATAGCATCATTACCATAGATTAGCGGCAAAGATCGCAATGCAAATATCTATTTGTTAATGAGCATGATCTTGAAATGTGACGTTGACCTAGTATGCCACTGAGTAAACTTAAGTATCGTTAAACAAGAGGATAATTAAATGGCCCTTATTGCGGGTTGTTAACTTGGTGCCCTGCTGTTCCCTCTATAGATGCATGATGTTAGATAGCTAAAGCCAGTGGCGGTTCGAGGATTTCTTGGTGGGTGGGGCATGAAATGAATTTATAGGAAGATGGTGGGGATGAAAAGAGAAGGAAAAAAATCAATAAATTTTGCCGAAAAAAGCTGACAAAAGAAAATTCTTTTCCTCTGATTTTACTACACTTTTGCCGAAAAATAGGCTCACAAGCATAAAAAGGTTCATCCACAGTTTTCCTCTTAGTTTTGCTAGACTTGTACCCAAAAAATAGGTTTTCACACGCGAAAAATAAGTCTGGAAGTCCAGTGGGGGAATGCATCCCCACTCATCCCCACTTGGAACAGCCACTGGCTAAAGCATCGATAGGTTAGGTTAAAGAGTCAATTTATATAGCGCAAAAACCATGAACGAAGAGTCAAAGGCTAGAGCGCTTTACACTAATAAAGGCAAGGCAACCTCATTCAGTCGCCATCATAATCTAATCTTAAACTTCTATAGCGCCACTTTCATAATGCACAGGGGCATCAAACGATGGCACAAATAAAGGCATCAGTGGCGTAGCGAGGGTATCCGGCGCCCCGGGGCAAAGTCTATCGTTGGCGCCCCCAACGCTGCAACACTGTCGACGAGCAAAAACGTCACATTGTTCTCGGCGCCACTCTTTAAATGGTGCTGACGAGCAAAAAAGGTTGTCACACATGTTTCTTCTTTACTATGCATTTCACTTACCCAAATACCCAATTTTGGCGCCCCCCCACCTCGGCCATCGGCGCCCGGGGGCATATACCCTCTGCCCCTCGCTACGCCACTGAAAGGCATGGAACTGTCATCCAAATGTTACTGGTGTAGTTTCACAAAATAGTCCTACTTCAAAACAGCTGTTTGGTAAAAGCTATTCGGCTTTCCTTCTGGACTTTCGTCAACATTGGCGAGTGTTGCCACTGACGCTTTTGTGTTCCGTCGCTGTTTTCCTGGCGTCTGCCCATCTGTTTATCGTCTGTCTCCTAAACGAGAGAGAGAGAGAGAGAGAGAGAGAGAGAGAGAGAGAGAGAGAGAGAGAGAGAGAACAGTAATTGCTCGGATGCCTGCAACACATTCTGGAACAATTATCTGGATTTTGTCATTTCTCAACATCATTGTCATTCTGTCAACAGCGTCAGCCTTTGTCCTTGTTTTCACCTCGTCATTTCTAGGAACCTTGTTATGAATTTCTTACCACTGGATCTTTACAAATTACAACTTATCTGCTAGAATGCCACATATAATTTCTTTTCGCAATAGTCACGCAATTGGCAAACAGTGGAGCAAGAATGCAATATAAGTATTGATTGGTCCAATTTATTTACTGTCGAACATTAAAAACGACCCTTCTTTACTCCTGCCAATGTAAAATTCATGTGTAAACAGGAAGCTGTAGTCTTTAGTACCATGCACATTCGTCACTGTTGTGCCATCATTTGGAATATTGTCATCGTTGTCGTTATGGTTACTGTTGTCAAGGCAACCGCATGCAGTCGCCATCTTGTGAAGATTTGCTGCATGCGTACAGTATCTACCTGGCAACAAGCTGTGACTTTAGGTGACTTTGAAGCAATGAACTTTTGACCTTTTGCTTTGCCGAAGCACATATATGGAGATGCTGTTGTGAATCTTTGGTACACTTTGAGCCAGAACAAACAAAGCAGAAACAAGTATAGCTATGCCTGTCTTGTAGGGTGACCAGATTTCTTTTACGCCATTCCGGGACGCCATGATAGTACAGTGGATCCCACTTAATCGCATACCGCTTAATTGCATAACCCGCATATTGCCGCATAATCGCATAACAACGTAAAAACCAGAACCAGTGTTTTGTTCGTACAATTAATTATCAGACAACCCGGCTATTCGCCTAGCCCAGTTAATCGCATAAGCAAGGCTTGCACGGCACCTATGCATTTAAGTGGATTTCACTGTAGTAGTCATAGTACTGTCAAGGCCTAAGTCAAATACAATAATAATAGCAATTGGACATATTGGTAAAGTATCATACATGCGCAAATTGCGAAGTTCCTCAACAACTTGAAACAGTTACTTTCCTCAAGTGAAATATATTTGGAATGCTTTACATCAAAATGATCCTCTTATCACTACAATCGTAGTTATGTGTCATTTTTAATTGGAATAATTTTTCCAAAAATTGCAAATTTGTCAAATCTATTGCTAGCACTCAATACAAAATTACTTTGAATTAAGCAGTAATCATGGTAAAATACTGTTAATTTGATGCAATAGCGATATACAAATTGTTTGCAATTTACAAATGACAAACATGAGAAAACTAGAAGTCCAATAGACAAGACTAGACAAGTACAATGGCTGAATTATATGCAATATAGGTAGTTAACTATGGAAAAATCAATTCCGGGACGTCTCATTGTCCCGGAAAGGACCTGTCTGGGACGCGGGACATTTTATTCCATTCCTGGACTGTCCCAGCCAATCCGGGACACATGGTCACCCTACTGTCTTGACGCAGAACATGTTTTAAGAGAACATATTAAAATGATTGGAACTAGAGATAGCAATGGGTAATTATATTCAATTAATGATAATATAGTGCTGTAGTAAAATAGTAATGTAGTAATATAGTCATGGTAATGATGTAATAATATAGTCATATAGTAATAGTAGTGAGATTCAAATGGGTCATCAATACTCTTGGGTCATATGATTCATGATTCAATGGGTCTTGACCGACGACCCTTCAAATTTTTACTGACCGAGGTAGGCAAATAGTCACGGAAGCACTTGAAATTGTAAGTTCACGTTCACTGACAAATAATGCAGTATTTGCATCTGGTCTCTGTGGTTATGATGTTATTCTTGAATGCCTGTCACCGTTGGTCAACATTTTTATTGGTTTGTTCTGCTGTATTTTGTATTGTAAGGTATTTATGTGCTTCCATGTCTGATCCATACTCAACATTAGAACATTTGACAAAGCTTCTGTTCTGTTCTGTTCTGTTCCAGGCACGTTGGAACGAAATTTGAGCAGGGGGTGCAGATTTTCTCAAGATAAAAGTTGTGACAAGGGGGAAAAATTCGTGAAAAACTCTGAAAAAAAAAAAAAGGTCACCACTCTTTCTTTTATTTAAAAATCCTCACTAGCAAAAAAATTTAAACAAAAAAATAGCCTCCTTATCTTCCAGGGGTGCGCTGCACCTCTGATTTTTTTCAAGGGGGTGCAGCTGCAACTGTGCAAGTGCAACCCAACTTCCTACGGGCCTGTTCTGTTCTGTTCTGTTCTGTTCTGTTCTGTTCTGTTCTGTTCTTCGGCCATCCTTGAAGTGAGGTTGGCCTACAGCATGTATCGTGTCCTGTCACTCTTCTGCCTTCTAATCTTGCTTTGAAACCAGAGTTAGGGTTAACTTGACCCCTAACCCTTAATGATGGTTAGGGTCAAGGCGCACCGGCTTTGAAAATACATTATAGCTATTTAATTGCCATTGACCCATGGGTCATATGGGTCAAAGGGTCATATGGGTCAGTTTGTGTGATCCTTTGCAATTTCTGGTTGGAACAGTTGTGTTCAGTCAATTAAATCAATATATTGTTATACTGTACATTGTTTAGTCAGTTGCGTTTCATGGGTTCCGTACAGTGTATACCGCACTTGACACGTGAGCCTCTGAAGGAACCAATTATGTACAAATTTCAATACAAATTCTGAAAAATGATATTTAGTGTCTTAAAAATAGACATAAATTTTTTTATACGATATTGTGGGTAGTCCTCGACTGTTGGGGGGGGGATGGTCAAATTCTTCATAATCCCTGGTGGTATCGTACCTCCTGCTTGAAACAAACTTAGGCACACCACTCATGATGTAAGATTATGCAGCAATGACCACATACTCGTTGACCTTGAATAATATTTTCAAGGTCATGTTCTTGAGGTTTTTATATTTTTATGAATTTTGGAGTTTTTTTCGACTTCGTTACGGTCGTTTTCTGAATTCATTCATTAGTGAACTTCTATAGCGCCATTTTAGTAAAATGCACTTGACAACAGTCGATGGACGTTCCTTGATTTGAAGCATAATCTCCGCCGTCGTAGAATCCAACAGGTCAGTCCGAATTTCCGGTCCCGGATGTGGCGGATAGAGAACAGATACGCCGGGGTTCATTGAGTCTCGATCATCGAAACGTCTTAAGGGACTCTCGGCGGAACGACCGGACCAATTCCGGGAGTGAATTCCATATTCTCGGCGCAGCCACTGAAAATGTGCGCGATTACCAAGAGTGGTGCTAGTGTGTTGAACACATTAGCGTCGCCACGGCTGGGGGGCAAATGGGGGAACTGCCCCTCCCCAGCCTGACCCCAGACCACCTATCAGATTCGCGCAAATCCAGTGAGAAAGTTTTTTTGGGGGTAGGGTCACTAGGGTGGGGTAAGGAATTTGACACGCCAGCCCCTTCCCTTCAACCCAAAATTCCTGGCGACGCCACTGGTGTGTTGAACAACTATTCTCGATTTTATTTTTTTGGCAATGGTTTGTTAACTGAGCGATGACATTTGGCCAGTCACTCATTGGCTTCTGTTGTGAATTGTGATTAACATAGTCATAGACCCACATTACCATGCTAGAATCTAGAATTTCATTGCGTCTTCAAAGTTGCGTTTCTCCTGCATTCAGCTGTTTTGTATACGGATTCTTGTATTCTGCAAGCCGAGCTTCTGGGCATTCTTTAAAAAAGGCGCTATAAAAAATTGTCAATTACATTACGTGACACGTGATTATTTATGTTCGGCCCGATGGATTAACGAGTGGGCGGTCTGCAATATTGGGGTTGGTTTAATCAAATACTGTTTGCGGGGTGTGGGGCCGTTTCTCCCGGAACAGTCTCTATACCGAAGTCCGAATATTGGGGAAGATTTTATTGAAATATTTTTATTGTTATACTTCGTCGTAATCGCGACCATCTGGCCGTAAAAGTCGACGACAACGAGGCATAGAAAAGGAATTTTACGGCCGCGTCTCTGATTAACGCCAGCAATGACCGGTCATTTCGGTCAGGTTTAAGGTTGGAGGAGCTGCGAGGGGGAGGAGGAGGTTAGGGCGGGGCGAGGTGGGGCTAGGGTGGGGCAGGATTCCATGGGCGGGGGGGCACGTATACGGCGCCCATTTCCAGCGGTGAACAAATTTGTACTTCTCTTGTGAAACGTGGACTAATATCGCCCTCGGGACGCTGTTGTTCCGTTCTTCTGGACATCAGACCCGTTTCTCCCGCGGGGGCCCGCGGCCTGCATGGTCAATACTGGAATATCTATCCCCCCTCCCCGAACAAGCTGGGCCATAAATTATGAATATTTGCGTTTACCGTCGTCGTTTACCGGCCAGAGGCTTTTTATCTAATGTGCTCCAACAAAACTATTATCTTGATTCTATACTCCCGACTGTATACATCACGTATTGATGACCTGCGTGTAAAGCTGTTTCGAAGGCCAGCCATCAACAATGAAGACGATGCTTATCTGTATTTTCTGTCCCGTAACTTGTCCGTAGTTGAAATGATGTAGGCCTATTGACCTACACGGGCCAGATTAAGATGATGCATTGGCCTAGACCTAGGCCTAGTGGCCACTATGTAGGCCTACAAGCAGGGGCGTAGCGACAGGGGTATATCGGTATTTATAGCCCCCCCAAACAAAATCAGACTACCTTAAAATTTTTAATGTGTTTTTTAAGATTTTCAAAATTTATAAAGATTTATACCTCCCCCCAATCACATTATACCCCCAAATCAAATTCCTGGCTACGTCCCTGCCTACAAGAGCATATCTGAGATTTTGGTTGCTAGCCACTTTGTGTTCTTTTTCCCATGATGCATTTGCCTTGCCCTTCCCATATTATGGATTGATATATGTTGTTAAGGTGTTTAAAAGGGAAGAAAAAAACGAGAATCGTTTATTTACTTGCGCCTTTATAATCTTCCTGCTTTTCGTCATGATGACAAATTGGGAAAATAAAATTGTGGGGTTGGTTGTGGATGGGAGCTAGTCTGAGACACGTTTATCTGTGCCCATAGTCATGGATCCACCTATATGACTTCGGTAAGTATGCATGAGATCTGCTTTGCTGTCAAAGTCAAGTATAACGGACAGTGGCGGTTCTAGGAATTCTTGGTGGGGGGATGAAAAAAAATTATTGGAAGTTGGTGGGGGATGCAAAGTGAAGAAGAAAAACAAGAAAAAAGAGAAAAAAGTCATTGTTAGTAGTGTTTTGCTCACTAAATGTTAAGAAATCTTGCAAAAAAAGCTGACAAGCAAGAAAGAGAAAGTCATTTGCAGTATTTTCACTAAAAAATTTTTCAAATCTCACTGGAAAATAGGTTGGTAAAGGTACAACCCATAGGCCATCGCTGACCCGTCGGGAACCGAAGGGTTAGCGCCTTCAGGTATATACGGCAACGGCTGAATGAGGGCGGATTGCCAGCCTTTCCCTCGCCGCCTTTCCTTCCACCGAGTTAACACCCGATGTACTCATTCACAGCTGAGTCGACTGGGGGCGCTTGGGGCAGAAACAACCGAAAAGTTTCTGCCGCGGCCGGGAGTTGAACCACGGACCTCAGGATTGGCAGACCAGTGCGCTAACCACTGCTCCACCTGCGCACCCTGGAAAATAGGTTGGCAAGCCAAAAAAGGTCATCCGGAAGCCCGGTGGGGGAATGCATCCCAAGTCATCAACACGGTGGAACCGCCACTGATAACGGAAAGACTCTATCGTAACTTCTCTTATTACATTGAGCTGAGGTTTTGTTGTAAGTTACAAACGTCCAGTGGCGTCGCCAGGAATTTTGGGTTGGGGGGGCAAAAGGAGGCTGGCATGTAAGATTCCTTACCCCATCCAACACACACACACCCCACAAAAAAACTTTATCACTGGATTTGCGCGAATCTGATAGGTGGTCTGGAGTCAGGTTGGGGGGGGGCAGTTGCCCCATTTGCCCCCCCACCGTGCCGACGCTAATGCAAAGGTCACCATTAATTATTGCCGTAACTTTAGCATTCAATCTCTTAGTAGTTGCCAGGAAGACGGCGTGAGAGAATCACGCTTTTAGGAGTTGCATTGAATGCATGTTTGACCACGTCGGAGATTATCTGGTGTTTAATTAATCAGTGAATATGTCGTCATTAATTCAACATATTAAGCGCATAATGCACTTCATATACAGGGTGTCTACGAAAAAAAACCCCCAGCAGGAAAACTTTGATTTCTTAAAAGTTCCTAAATATATTTTTATCAAAATTGTCACACTTGTGCAGGACATATTTCCCCACCTTTCTGTCAATTTTCATCTCATTTGCATGTAAGGTGGCCATTTTGTAAGATTCAAAGTCAAACTTCGATTTTTACTACTCGGTCGCAGCATGGTTGACAGAATAAGTTTGGAAAGCAAAAAATATGGCCTACACCTTAATGAAACTAAAACAAAAGTAATGACAACAAATGGAAAGAAAATTAAGATTACTGTTAATGAAAAGAATCTTGAACAGGTGGACAAATTCACATATCTAGGAGCAATAATCAGCAGCAATGGAAATCTTGAAGAAGAAATAAACTCACGATTAGGAAAAGGCAGAGAAGTAATGAGGAGATTAAAAACTGTCTGGAAAAGCAACAAAATCAGCATGAAAAACAAAGGAAGATTAATGGAATGTATGGCATGGAGTGTAGCAACTTATGGATGTGAAAGCTGGACCATCAAAAAGAAAATTAGACAAAGACTAGATGCCTTCGAAATGTTTTCTCTCAGAACAATGCAAAGATATCATGGACAGAAAAACAAACAAATGAAGAAGTCATGAAAAAAGCAAATACCAAACGAAAATTCTTTAACATCTGCCAAAGACGAAAATTGAGTTATTTTGGTCATATACAAAGAAACAACAAAGATAGCCTACAGCAAACAATGCAACAAGGTATCATGCCAGGAAAAAGAAAAAGAGGTCGGCCGAACAGAAGATGGGTGGACGACATAGAAGAATGGACTGGAATGGCTATAACAACAGCAATAAAAGCATCTAAAGAAAGAACTACCTGGAAATGCCTGATTCATGACGTCACCTCATCTTCAAATAATGAAGGAAAGAGGAAATGATGATGATGATGACGCAGCATGACAGGCCTAAATTATTATTATTATTATTTCTAGATGATTTATTAAACGCTATAACATAGCTAGTGCTAAAATCAAGAGCGATTTACAGATGTTCATAAGATGCGCGAAATAAGTGCGTCTTGAGGGCAGTCGCAAACGCCTCGAGGGATGTGATGGATGTCACTGAGGCGGGAAGAGAGTTCCAAAGAAGGGGGTTGCCGCGTGTCACGGATCTTTCCCCCAGCATCACCGTCCTGGACGGAGGAGGGACATAAAGGCGAATTCGCTTGTCTGATCGCAGCTGCTTGCGACAGTCAGTCGGCATCGGCCGCTGTATGAGCGCAGAAATGTACTCCGGGCAGAGAGGGTCGTGCAGTGCTCGGAATGTGACCATACAGCGTTTGTAAGCTATACGCTCCGAGATCTTCAGCCAGTGTAGCCGTTCCTTTAGCAATGGAGTCACGTGATCCTTCCATCTCGCGCTAAAGATCAATCGGGCCGCAGCGTTCATGACCGACTGAAGGCGGTCAAGCTGATAGTCCGGAAGCCCCAGAAGAATGCTATTGCAATAATCCAACCTGGATAGCACTAGTGCCCGGACTACGTGGATCGCTGCTGATGTTGAAATGTACCGTCGAATCTCTGCGATCTTGCGCAGCTGAAAGTAGCAGGCACGAGTTACGGAGCTCACTTGGCCGGCGAGGGATAGAGAGTCGTCAAGAAGTACACCCAGAAGGCGCACCTCCGTAGACGGAGCGATGACGGCATCACCGATGGTTAGAGGAGAACGATCTAATAGGTGAGCCTTCCTGGGAGTACTGATCCATAGCAATTCTGTTTTACCGGGATTAAGCGCGAGGCGATTTGTCGCGGTCCATGACATGATCTCCTGTAGACAGTCCTCGAACCGAGATCGCAGGTGCCCCGTATCTGAGGGACGGCAGGAGGCGTACACTTGCCCGTCATCCGCGTAGGCATGCCAGTCTAACCCGTACGATCCGGCGATCCGGCCCAGATCCGCTGCGTAGAGGATAAAAAGGAGCGGACCTAGGGCTGAACCTTGTGGTACTCCGCAGCGGACGGGGCGTTTGGCTGACGTAAGCGGAGTAAATATCTACAGCTTCACATAAATTTGGCTTCATGTCAATTTTGGTGGTATTATTAGCAGTTGTTGTTATTGTTCCAGTAGTAGTAGTAAAGTTTAAATCGAATGCAATTTTGTAAACATGTTTTTAAACTCACAGAATTCGACATAACGATAAAAGTTTGATTTAAACTTTCAAAATGGGTAAAATATCGAATGAAGATAAGATGTGAATTCAGACATTGCGGGAGCTTGGCTTTGGATACCGAACAATTTTTGCAATTAAGGTTAGGGTTAGGGTTTGCAATTATGTCCGATAACCATCTTGAACAAATGTGGTTTAAGTTGAAATTTATAGATAATCAATAAAATTTTGTCTGTTGATTCGTAAAAATCGAATTTTGACTTTGATATCTCACAAAATAGCCATCTTACACGCAAATGAGATGAAAATTGGCAGAAAGGTGGGGAAATATGTGCTGTACACGAGTGGAAATTTTGATAGAAATATATTTAGGAAATTTTAAGAAATCAAAGTTTTCCTGCTGGGGGTTTTTTCGTAGACACCCTGTAGAGTTAATGATGGACAAACAATATGGGTGATAGTGAAACAGGAAAAGTGCAATGAAAACGAATCAATTTGTTTGTTCAACCTGCAGCTGTCACCCGGATATCAGCGATGATAAACATATGTCCAGAGTTCCGATTTGACTAAGTGACAATTGATGAGAGGGATATCCTAAAATGAGTGCTCAGGATGGGATGAATGTTGTTGGACCATAACAGCAGCTATAGGCTAATTGCTGTTTTTGTGGATGTCTGAGTGTTTGTGTGTGTATGTTTGTGTGTGTACTGTATGTGTGCTTGCATTCATGTGTGTGTGTGTTTTGTATCGTATTTAGTTTTAAATAGAGAAATGTAATGCATTACCTATATATATATATATATATATATATATATATATATATATATATATATATATATATATTATGTATCAAAATAATGCATTTCTCTCTCTGTCTATGTCTGTCTCTATCTGTCTGTCTGTCTGTCTGTCTGTCTGTCTGTCTGTCTGTCTGTCTGTCTGTCTGTCTCTCTCTCTCTCTCTCTCTCTCTCTATATATATATATATATATATATATATATATATATATATATATATATATATATATATACTGTTCTTGATCCCATTTTTTTCAGCATTGAATGCGTTTGGTGATGCTACTCCATTTGACCGGTAGCTGTATAGCATAGCACGTATTCAAAGGGTTCTGTATTTTTTAAACCTTGACCTTGTGACCTATGCCCTTGACCTCAGGTACATACATCTCCGGCACAATGTTTCATTGTGTTTTTTCGGAAAACAATACAGAAAATTACACGCAAATTACTTAGGATACTATGACTCTGTATATGCATATACGCATAGATTAAGAATTAATTGAATGGCGAGTACATGTGTAGAATTCAAAAAATGTTGATTGACGGAAAAAACTGTTTCGATTAATTATAGCGTTGCCAGTTTACAGAGCGTGTAGGAATTTAAGAGTCCTTTTACGACATTGAATCTGAAATTTATGTGTCAAGGCTTTCTCTGAGTGCATTCCAATAAACCTGTCATTTAAACATTAGAGAAGTTAGTAACAAAGTATAAAAGGGTGAGAGAGAGAGAGAGAGAGAGAGAGAGAGAGAGAGAGAGAGAGAGAGAGAGAGAGAGAGAGAGAGAGAAAGAGAGAGAGACATAGAGAGAGACATAGAGAGAGACAGAAACAGAGAAACAGAGAAAAACAATTGATGTAAGTGCATCTAAAGACACATACAGGAAGAGACTCATAGGAGCAGTGGCGTGGCCAGGATTTTCCGAAGGGGGGAGTTATGGCCAACCATTCCCGGCTTCGAAAATCCTGACAAGCTTAAAAAGGTTGTCACCTATTATTTTGCTAAGTTAAGTTAGTGTTATAATGTAGCTATATGAGTGCTCAGACAACCCATGTACAACTATATTATGTTTTCCCTTATTTTTGATACTTTAAACCCGATTTTGGTGCCCCTCCACCCACAGAATAATAATATGCAATACGAAAATTTTGGGGTCGGCCAGCCAATGAAGGAAGGGTTTAACACCAAACCTCCTTAGCTATGCCACTTCATAGGATATCAAAAGCACAGGTTTGACTGCAGGTAGGCAGGCATACACCAGGGCGAGCTATTAGAACGCGTTACCTTTATATATAGTTAGTTTATATAGTAAAGACCTGTGCCTCCCAAAGTGGTGGTCCGCGGAACGGCGCCGGTCCGCTGAGCTTAATTAAGAGTTTTGGGTGGCCCTGGGCATAGGCCATATTTATGTTCGTTGTGCTGGTGCAGTTAAAACTCTTGCATCCACAGACGTTGGTTGCTCGGTTGTTTGTGTTGTCATCTGTTGTACCACTGCCGAGTGCAACTATCAGTGCAACAATCATTTATTATTATTGTCACCTGATTTTCAGTGAAACCCGTGAAAATGGTTGAATTTATTCAGGTCTTTGACATGATACACCAGGAGCTATGAGGATTTTGTCAAAATCTTCATAGACCCTGGTGTATCAACTTGGCAACTTGAATTGAAGTTGTGTTCAGCCTATTGTTGGATTAGTTGTTGGTTGGAGTGGTTCGTGAACTTGGTGGTGGCTGAAACCAAATTTGTTTACCTTCAGTGGAGGTTGTCGGCCACGACATGTGGGCCGCTTTCCCCAAGGTTCAGCGACAAATAGAAGCTTGGTTCGTTATTTTTTAAAAATCTCGTCATTCTAACAGATCTGAAAATGAAATATGGATGAGATGACCACCGGTATTGGAGTTTTCCAAGTATCTGGTGATTGACATATAATAGCGTTTGACCCTGTGCTGCCGCATGGGGGCGGGAAGTTAGCTGGGGGCGGGAAGTTAGCAGGGGACGGGAAGTTAGCAGAGTGGTAACAGCATTGGACGATGGAGCAGAAGGTCGCGGGTTCAACTCCCGCAGGAGCCCTAAGGTCGACTCAGCCTTCTTTCGCCAGATGGCGATGGCAAATGATTAGCGGATTAATCCGCGGAGTAAACAGGCGCGTTGCATGAGAACACTGACCCCGTATCATGTAACTTGCACCAGTCGCCTGGCTGAGGGCCTTGGTAACGGAGATCAGCGCCGCCCTGTGAGCCTTGAGATTAGCATTGAGTGCTCGGGAAGAGGACTTTACTACTTACTGTGCTGCCGACGAAATATTTTTGGGGTGGGTGCACATCTGAGGATGTTTCCAAAGATATTACTGTTATGTTGACTGGTTTGCTTATCAGAAAACGATTGGTTTGTTGGCATTGGGGAGGGCAAACGAGTTTCGCGCGGAGTTTTCGATCTCCAGTGGAGTGACGTTGCTCAGCTAGAAGCCAGCATTTTCTTTCCCTACTGAGCGCCAGTGGCGTAGCGTGGTCTTGTGCCGCCCATGGCGCCTGAAAAAAATGCCGCCCCCAACCTGCTCTTATATTATACCTGACAAGCAAAAAAAGGTCATCAACTATTTGAAATAGGCCGACAGGAAGCAAAAAAACGTTATTACCGCTGAATTTGCCGCCCCCTCCACTTGTGCCGCCCCTGATTCGAGCCATAGTAACCATTGGGACGCTACGCCTCTGCTGAGCGCCGGTCTCAACCAGAGGTGAATCCAGAAATTGAATATGGGGGGGGGGCATTTCATGTTCCATTTCCCATTATGTCTTGGTTTTGACCCCTTCTATATGAATTAATTGATGCGTGCTGTTGAAATTAATAAAGTGGAGAAAATCAACACCCGATTATATTATTTATTCATGCCTTTCTTAACATTCAGGCTTTTCGCCATTATGAGAAATTAGCAGAAAAATGTTTGGGTGGATTGGGGGAAATCTACCCTGTGTGCTGTTTCTAGATCAGGGTTTCGAAACATTTTGGGAGTGGCGGCTCTAGGATTTGGATCTACCCTAATCATGTGGGCCAACCATTTGTTGTTTGGATCATTAAGTATTTCCCAACTCAGGGGGCATTTTGGAACAGGCACTCAATAGGGGCACGGGACCCCCCACCGCCACTGCGCCCACTTCAGCGGTTTTATAACGTGCCGCGACCATAATCGTAGCATGTAATATTTTTTTAAATGCATTAGGCCATCTGGGGAACGTTAGTTGAAAATAATCTTGTGAGTTTTGAATAAATGACAAAACAAAAGAACTCTGATTAAATTTGAATGAGAATATGACAAATCATATTAGGCAGATTTATTCATATTTTTGCCAAATAAGACAAAATGAGAGAAATAGATATTGAAATTTCTTGAAAATTATCTTTAAAATTTTGCCAGGAACATACCTTTGTTACGCGTCATAAAAATCCTATGAGTATGGCAAAATTGCTTAACTGTCAGGTCAACGTAAGCGGCGCTAATTAATTAGAGATTCCTATTGTAAGTGGAGTTTCAGAGCAAAATGGTCGGAATTCCTAGCGTTATTTCAAAATAAGATTAATTTTAAAAGTACTATAGACCAGGGTTTCCCAAACTTTTTTTGATCTGTGCGACTCACTTTAGCGGCTTTGTAACATGCCGCGACCCTGCAAACTTATTGTCAACTAAAATTGGATAAAACACTAATAATTTTAATAAAGCCGTGTGTGCAGGATTGCAGGCATATACATTTCTTTAACCCCTTAACCGTGTATTTAACTGTAACTCAATGTAAAATGGACGGATATATCCAGGATTCCCAGTTAAGGGGTTAAAAAGTAAGCCCGCGAGCAACTGTCAAGGCTTGTGACATTATGGTATTGGTTAGAAAATGCCACTTTGAAATCTAATTTCGCGCTACCCCGCGACCCACTAGACTGAGCCCTGCAGCCCACTTTTGGGTCGCGACCCACAGTTTGGGAAACACTGATCTAGATCCGCCCCTAACCCCATGACAATTCACAGATCTACTGCTGCATCTGTAGTCACTGTTCCGACTCCATTTGTTGCTTTCGCTTGCGAGAAAATGAAAGTATAAAGGACCTGGGATAAGTGCAGTGGCGGCTCCACAGGGAGGCCCGTGCCCCCTATTGAGTGCCTGGCCCTCCCAGCGGCCCCTGTTGGGACCCTATACTTAATACTGCATACCTAACAACAAATGGTTGGTCCCCATGCTTAGAAGTTGCCACCCCAACGCCCCTCCCCCACTTGCCATATCCTGGAGCCGCCACTGGATAAGTGACCCAGCCGCCAAGATGGAAAATCGCCGCTGAAGGTAGGCAATTGGGTTTTTATCTGACTGACCCCCTCACCGCGAAAATCGAAAAATAAAGTGAACGTGAAGAAAGAGATCGAGAGTTTTTGACTGTTGAATTTTGTTCCGACGCAGAAGTGTCTAAAGCGAAACTACGACCAGATGAACTCTCCATTCGCCGTGCCTGGCCAACAGCAGCAGCAGCAGCAGCAGCAGCAGCAGACGGTGCCAAACGACACCTGTTTCCCCAAATCGCTCTCTCAGCAGCAGCCATCTATGTTTTACCGTCCGCCTTATTCCATTCCGTTCCACTCGTCGTCCCTCGGAGGCCCCCCGGACATGGCGCACCTCCTCGTCCAGGAACCGAAGTTCCCGCCGCAGACGTTCGACATACCCGACATCCAGGACCTGAACAGCGTGTTCGGCGGCAACGGCGCCTCCTTCGACCCCGCTCCTCCCTTCGGCGGCTACACCCCGACCGGCGGCGCCGTCCTTCTCCGTTCCTGGCCGACCATCAGCGCGTCCTCCGTACGCCACCTTCTACGGACTGCCCTCGCCTCCGGATCATCATTCCCAGTTCCGGTCGTCGCTCGCTGTTCCTCCGGCGGCGTTCCAGACGTGGCAGTCGTCGTCTTCGGCGGCGGCGGCGGGGGGCGTTGTGTCGTCCACCGGGGGATCGACGAACTCCTCTCCCGTCAGTCAGTTGGAGGAGTCGATGCCGCCTTCGGTTGCCGAAGCAGCCTCGTCCACGCCACTGCAGCCGCAACAGGTATGCGTATATTCTTTTCACCGGGGGCAGCTAGGGTTTTGGCGTCATGGTATCCGGCGGTTGGGTTGGTCAGAAAATATTTAGGTGTTTCTGTTCTTCTGGATGTAGTCATTTCCAGGGAGGACAGACTTCATTCTGGCGCAAAGAACTTCCCTCTTGGCCCATCCTGTGGACATGACGCAGAAAGCCCTGCACCAAGGCCAAGGCCAACGGTATTTGGGTATTTGGCGCCCATGGTAGGCGTCAGAAAATTAAATTACCAGGTTAACAAGATTAAAACTACTGATGCACTTTATACTTGCTTTTACTGACGTGAACTGGTCTGTGATGTGCTCCAAAGTCAGCTTTCTCAGTTTCTTCTCTTTTAACGCTGAGCAGAAAGCAAGATGACAGTTTTTGGTGACACCTTCAAGTGGTGTCCAGAGCCACTTGAAGGGCTGCTGCTGCTGCTACTACTAACTAACTACTGCTGCTGCTGCTACTACTACTACTGCTACTGCTGCTGCTGCTGCTGCTGCTACTGCTGCTGCTGCTGCTGGCTGCTGCTGCTGCTGCTACTGCTGCTGCTACTGCTGCTGCTGCTGCTTGCTGCACTGCTGCTGCTGCTGCTGCTGCTACTACTACTACTACTACTACTGCTACTGCTGCTGCTGCTACTACTACTACTACTGCTACTACTACTACTACTACTACTACTACTACTGCATCCTCATCACTAACCCTTCTCTCCTACTGTCTACTACTAACTTTCGGGTTCCATCCGAACACACTTTGGGAAACCCTGCTCTAGAGATTCCCAATTGTTAGTGGGGTTTCAGAGCAAAATGGTCGGAATACGCTTTTCTTGTGTTATTGTGAAATAAGGTTAATTTTAAAAAGTACTATAGGATTATAGAATGTCATGTCTCTTAAGGCTGAATAATTAGCTGAGGTATATAGTAAGTAGTTTTACGAAGCGTTAAAAATTTTGTCGGTACAGGCCTGAGATATTTGACAATCAGCATTCAGGTTTCTGGCATTGATACGTTAATGCACGTGTAATTATATAGGCCTATGTTGATTTTTATGACATAGTGTGTGCTATGGCAGACGTTGTGCAAAATGTGTGGGAAAACAGGCAAACGAGTCGTTAATACATGCAGTCGGAAGCCATCTGTTAATTCCAGGAGGTGGAGGGGAGTTTACGAGGGGGCCCGGGGGCGGGTAACAAGACCTCCCACTGTTTCCTTTCTTTGTGTTTTTACACATTATAGCTTATAGTTTTTTCCCAGACATTTGCTGCTGTCTTTTTTTCTACTGTGTGTGTGGGGGGACGGGGGTTTGATTACTTTTTTGAAAGACAAGCATTTGTTCCCGGTAAATGCAAAACTGTTGAAAATGCAAAGAAAAACACATATACGTATGCAACATCACTGCTACAGATGGGGGGGGGGGTGCTGCCCTGTTCCTGGGTGTTCCTTTCATTTCAATGTTGTACAGTATTTGATTCCTGTTTCTTCTCCTAGGCTATCTGCGTGCTTGTTTTATTTTCCCTCTTGTTCTTTGTTCCTCTATTTTCTTTGTTATTACCAAAATTTTTCAGCTTGTCTTTTTGTATTTTGTATTTATGTGTCTAAAAATTTGCACTGTTGCTTTCTTGTGGTTATTAACTTTTTATTTTTGCACCAAAAGATTGTAGATCTTTCTCGTCTTTCATGAGTAATTTTTTCTGTCCCAAGAAATTTTTCACATGTCTATGAGAAACCACATTTCTGTGAATTCCAGCTCTCTTTTGGTTGCTTGTAGCGAAGAGCACCCACCAGAAAAGCGGTCCCCGGTATATTTTGTCTTATTAATGACCATTTGGCTCATTTGATAGGGTGTTAACCCTTCCTTCAGTGAGCCGTCAACCGGGGTTCAAATCCAAGACAATCACTTGTCCACCTGCACATAGTGGAATCCCTTATTTTTCACGTGGCTTACCGGTATCCACCAATACAATACAACACAACACTACACAATACAAGATCGCTTTATTAAATTAACCTTGGCAAAATGTAAGGTCAAAACATAATGATGATGATAATAATAATAATAATAATAATAATAATAATAATAATAATAATAATAATAATAATAATAATAATAATAATAATAATAATAATACATACATACATACATACATACATACATACATACATACATACATCATTTATTATAGCCACCTAGACATTGGGGGAAGTTTAACATTTTTTTTTGTGGGGAGCAGACATTGGGGAGGTCATACTACTTGCCAAAATGTCAAAAAAATGGGAAGAAATTTCAAACTTTGGGGGGAAATTCCTCCAGAGAAAGTCTAGAATAAACACTTCTGTACATACATACATACATACATACATACATACATACATACATACATACATACATACATGCATACATACATACATACATACATGCATACATACTACATGGACTGTCACGATATCCTGGTTTTGACCTGGATCTTGTGTGATTATGATTTGGTGAGCATTCGGCTGATGCTTTGGTACATTATGAAGTGGTTCTATTTATAATACATTATGTATCAGTGAATACATTTACATAAATTTGCACATCTATTAAAAAAATACCATTGACAAATTTAAGATTGTTACTTTTTTTGTCATTTGTGGCAAGTTTACTCAGCAGAAAATCACTGTAGTTTTTTACAGTTTACCGACTCATCTAAATGCAGCATAATTGTGTGACTTTACAAATTACAATCCAGAGGCTAGTTGTGCTTTGTGGATAGCAAGTGGTTACAAATGCATTGCCTACCAACTTTTGAACATGAAAAAGCAGGGAAAAAATATATATATATGTGTGTGTGTGTATATATATATATATATATATATATATATATATATATATATACAGAAATTGTGTATACTAAACTAACATGACATCTGACAATCAAAAGATTTATTCATTCTAGGTAAATATTATAGAAATAATGTCGCCTAAACAGTGAACCAGTCAATGCGTCATATGTTCTGCACTGAGCTGCCGTTGAAGTTTGGCTTGAATTTGCATTTAAGATTTGAATTGTCTATTCAACATTACATTAATTTTGGTTTCATTACAAATTTCTTATTTTCTTGGCCTGCGGGGGTCGTTAAAAGTGGGAGTCGCCCGGCCTAGATTGCGAGCATTGGTAGATATGCAAGTGGATTGCCCTCAGTACTTTGTTACTGAAGAAATTATAGATGATGCCAAGTGTGTGTGTGTGTGCGCGCGCGTGTGGTCCCATACTTTCTGGGGGAAAATTTAACAACGATAGCAAATGTGGTTCAGAGGTGAATTTACTGTTAGTTTTTAACCATAATTAGAAACATCCTAGTGACTCGAACAGTGTCAGCAATGCTTGTTCCTGGACATAAGGAAAGAAATCGGACTTTAGCATATAGGTTAATATTGAGTGCCACTGAGTAGAAACACAAGAGGCGCTGTATAAATGCTACATTACATTAGCCGGGGAAGTTGCAAGGGACGAATCGGCTGCCATGTGCGACATGAGAAAGAACATTTTCCATGTTTCTGACACCGCCGTTATAAGCCATCATCATCGCGTTCTGCCAACGCTGACATCAGAACTTTCGCGGCAGCATTGCCGTTGGACAAATCTAATTTCTTCTGGATTAACTGCATCGTCGAGAATACACTTTAGTCGACTGCCGCTGTTGCCGCAGACCAGAGCAGTGCTCATTCCGCCCCGGCCGTAATGAATACAAAGTGGAAATGCAAAGCGGACGAAATACCATTTGCCAAGACACAGATAACGCAATGTAAATCCGGACGAATATAATAATATTTGATCCGATCGTTTGCCGCAGATCGATCGCATTGACCGATCGCTTCGATCGCAGCTTTCGACGAAAGTCATTTGCTTTGCTTGCTTGCTTGCCAAACAAGTAATTTTTTCCGAGTCGAGTGGATAACGCGTCAGCTTTTGATTAAATAGTTGTTTATTTGCGGTTATTTGTCTACGGTCTTGAGAAAATGAGAAAAATGGTGTCACACGTTGTCTGTGGAATTGCTTTGTTTCTGTTATGTTGCTAGACTCTGACCCAAGGGATCACTTAATGGAAGTCGTTTCAGCCTTATCCAAAATAACCATAATTCTAACCCCCCCCCCAAGTACAACCAATCCCATGCACCTTCAGAAATAGCCATAGCAACCAAAGTTTAATCTCTGTCAGCAAACTCCTCAAAATTGGAAATTATTTTGGTGTAACTGCTAAAGGCAATCAGTCAATCAATTTATTTCTGAAGGAAGAAGACTAAACGTAGATTAAACATATACACATACAATATATTTAAATAATTTCTTAGTATTTAAAAAGACACCGTAGTATGTAATATGAAGTTAAGTTATGAGAAAATGGGTTAGCCAAATGGTACAAAACCTGTAAGGTAAACTTGATAGTATTTGGCTTAGAAATTAAGAGGTGACAGTAATAATATTATAAAATATCAAATAATATAATAAATTTGTATAATAAATCATGTACCGTGTTTTGACCATTTATGCATTTCAATGTTTTATTTTTAAAATCTTTTGGCTGGATGATATTTTGGTGTGAGCATCTGTTGAATATTTTCAATGCATTTGATGCCTTTTTGCAAATTAGACCTTATGTGTTGAAAATTATCTGGCAAAAACAGTTTTAAAAGCTTATTAATTTATATCTAATTATGTCATTATTTGTAAATTCCAATATTATTTAAATTTACCGATGTAATGTTATCAAATAATATAAAATAATAATTGCAATCATAGTTTTATATGTATATATTTATATTATATATATATACACACCATATATATATATATATATATATATATATATATATATATATATATGACTGTGTAGAATATCCCCCAAATATGGATTTACCATTTGTGTGCAGAAATTGTGATCTAACTGATGTATGTCTGTGTAAAGTTGCAATATTTTCTACTTTGCTCCCTACAAATACATTCTGACAGAAAATTGGTGTTTGTGTGAATGTGAGTGTCTGTGTACGCGCGTCTGTGCTTGAGGCTTTGTACTTGTGTCTGTTGCACAATTTATGATCTGATGTAACTGTCGGGGCTTTTTGCTTCGCCAAATGGATGAAAGTGCAGGTCATTTTGTTGGCTTTTCTCCCCGGTGTTGTTCAGATGAATTCTGCAGAAGTAATCAATTGTAATTGCAATTACTGTGCCGTCTATCAGTAATCAATTACGATTACGATTATTATTTTCTGAAAGAGAAGTAATTGATTGTAATTATTGCTGTCGGGGTAATCATTTACAATTAGAGTACTTTTCGGCCGTAAAGCAATGTAGATGCGGGCTGTACGCGGTACATTGCAGTAACAGAAACATCCAAAAATTTAGACACGGAAAAGTGTTGCGTATTTGCGGCTGCTACATAATCAAAGGTCTGTTTTGGTGTTACTGGAAGGCGCGTGTACAGCAATATTTGCTGTTAACAGTAATTTATTGAAAATCTAAAACTGACATGCCAGTATAGTCGAACATCGATATAATGGACTCGGTTATAGCCAATACCCAGTTATAACTACTGCCT
The DNA here is from genome assembly GCA_018105865.1 of Metaphire vulgaris. NCBI lineage: Eukaryota > Metazoa > Annelida > Clitellata > Crassiclitellata > Megascolecidae > Metaphire > Metaphire vulgaris. The sequence goes on along the minus strand of CM030850.1, from coordinate 14,286,012 downwards.
GTGTGAATGTGAGAGCCAACCTGGGCGCTAACGGGGCTTGAACCTCGCTCCATCATCCTACCGATCCAGCACGTAACCCACTCTGCCATCTCCCCCCCACTCTGCCATCTGCCGCCACCGTACCGCAAGGTATGGTCCTATGTGATGCACTATCATATTGGATTGTATTGGATATAACTTACCTATGATCATTATAACATACTAAATTATACAGACCTGTTAAGTACCGGTACTTTATAACAAAGTTCTGCAGTAATTAATAATGTAATATAAAATGAAGCTTAAATTACTCATTATTAGTAATCAATTACAGTTACAGCACTCTTCTTCCAAGTAATCGATGACTTATTACAGTTAGTTGCTTTTGTGTATTGGTTATGTATTGGTTATGTAATTGGTAATTGATTTTCCTTGCATTGGACAGATCCTTTGCAGATGGATTGGGACCTCTGTTGACTGATACCTCTGTGCATTAGACCTGGCGCTACAGAAGTGCATTATTGTTAATATTGTTATTGTTATCCAAGAACTGCATGCAAAATAGTATGTGTGTCCAGTGGCGGTTCCAGGATTTCTTGGTGGGGATGAAATGAATCTGTAGGAAGTTGGTGGGGAGATGAAAATAGAAAGAAAAAATCAAGAAACTTTACCCAAAAAGGCTGACAAAAGGCAATTTTTATCCCTAATTTTACTACACTTTTCCGTTTAAAATAGGTTGACAAGCAAAAAATGGCCATCCGCAGTTTTTCCCCATATTTTTCCTAGACTTTTACCCAAAAATAGGTTTCGCAAGCAAAAAAGTAAGTCCGGTGGGGGATGCATCCCCACTCATCCCCCACGTGGAACTGCCACTGTGTGTGCCTCATTGATATCGTATAAACATCCATTGTTAAATTTTCAAAGGCTTTAGTGGGTCAGACACCAAAATTTCTCGACCTCCACAGGGGGTTTAAACTCCCAAACCCATCAAATCAGACGCTGCGTTTATAAGATACATTATTAGCAATTTACTTTTCGTTAATAATGGTTGTCATAATTGCAGTAATAACTTCCCACCTAATAGTCTAATATTCATGACCAAGTGGTCGTTGTTGACCATGATATTTCTCATTTACACCGTAATTAAATGAAATTAATTTACTGATTTCCTGTGATTATGTAATTTTGAATTGTTTATCACTTTGTAATGTGTTTATAGTGTGTGATACTTTTAGGGTATTGCTTTGCCTGTTGTAGTTTGAACGCATGTAACAAGATGGAAATGATTTGCGATTAACTCATTTGCTTCTGATCATTATAAAATATTATACAGAAAAGTGTTTTGATATTAGAAATTGCATTTACTGAACTGATGGACAAGGCACAGCTAATCATCAGTTATGAAAACTGAGGTTGAGAAAAATGGGTTTTGACTGCAAAAATTCTCATTTTCTAGCTTAATCCAACCAACTTAGAAGCAAGTGTTGTCAACAAATTGAGTGATGTTTTTAGTGGCTATTTTTATTTATTTTGTAACAATTCAACACAATTTGGATCAGTTTTTTGTTAGGATTTCATGCATCTAAATATTTTGCTGCGTTTTTGCAGTAGTGAAATTAGAAGCATTATTTGTAAGAAAAATTCAATCTGTTATTGTCATGTCTTCATGTAGCAGCCGTTATCTATGTTTTTGGATCTCTTATAGACGATGTCGTTGATGAAGTCTTTGGATGTTTCTGTGCTTTTTAAGGTTCAGTCAGCAAAGAGCAACAACTTTACACAGTCGCAGTCGACCATCTCAAGACTTCCGAACAAGAAGACACGATCTCCGAAGCGACGCAAACGAAAAGACCCAAACGAACCACAAAAGTACATTACAATTACTTGCTCTGTCTGTCTGTCTGTCTGTCTGTCTGTCTGTCTGTCTGTCTGTCTGTCTGTCTGTCTGTCTGTCTGTCTGTCATCACTGATCACTGTTTGATGTTTTCTTTTTAAGTTGTGATCCATTTTGTCTGACAACATCAGAGTTCTTGCTCTGTTTCATTGCTTCTGGAGGATGCAACACATATGATGAAGACCATTGGCTCAGCCACAGATACCACATGGGGCCCCGACCCCTATTCGGCTGCAAACTGGGATGGGACCAGCCGTGTGGGGCCCCACCCGTGGGATTTGAGCAAAACCGCTGAGTACTTGGGGAGGGGTGGGGGGAGTTAAATAGTATAACTGAAGAGAATATGTTGACAACCTTTTTTTGCTTGTTAAGACTTTTTTATGGAAAATTTCAATGTGCCCCCCATTCTGGAATCCTGGCTATGCCACTGGTAAAGACAATTTATTGAAGTCAAAATTGAGCCTCAGGTGCCTGTCGTTCCATTTTGGATTAAAAGGAAATGGAATTTCATGGAAATTCTTTAATTTGGATATACTGATACACAATTATTATATGTAACTGTAATATGTAATGTGTGTTACATGTATTTGTAGTTACCGGTAATCATTTTACATTTACAGAATGAATGTCTGAATGTGTGTATACGTGGTTTGGTCTTTTTATCTCATGCTCTCTCTGTTGCTTGTGTTTAGACTACTTGCTTGCTCCACTTCTGCCTAATGTATTGTTTTACAGGGGATTCAACTTTCTCTTAACCCCCCATAATTACATCAAAACTTTTGACCCCAAGATCAATGACAGGTCCCAATAACAAGGTTATTATTTTTGCGGTGATGACCATTTTTAACCTTTTTTCTCATCGAGTGTCAAAATGTGGTGGTGATGACCTTTTTTGCCATGATTTTTTCCATTGCAATAAGTAGTATTTCATGAAATTTCCTATTTTTTGATTATTTGTGAAAGGTGAAATTGTTGATGTCAACTTCTCTTGACCCCCTCCACCTGTCAACAACTGTCAAACTTTTTCAAACCCCTTCTCCCTTAAATTGTTGATGTAATTAATGGACAGCCCCTATGCATCCTAAATATTAACACTTTTCATACTTAAATCTTCACACTTCATGCATATTTAAGCACCTAAGAATAGATGGGTACTGTGTCACTACTTTGAAAGCGCTATATAAATTCACGAGATTTTGCTTACTTAATTAATTACTTGGAGTATCTTGGCAGAACTATGTTCTGCCTAGCTATCTTCTATCTATATCTTCTATGATTGATACCAGCAGGATTTCTGACTAGAATTTTGCCTTTCAGTTATCACCACTGATATCCAAGGCATCAAAGAATGGCACTAAGGAAGTTTCATGTGTGAAGACGATAAATAGATAATAATAATAATAATCATCATCATCGTCATCATAATCATAATCATAATAATCAATAATAATAATAATAATCATAATCATAATAATCATCATAATAAAAATAACAATAATCATAATAATAACAATAATCATAACAATAACAAGAGCAACAAAACTACTACTACTACTACTACTACTACTACTACTACTACTACTACTACTACTACTACTAATAATAATAATAATAATAATAATCATCATCATCATCATCATAAAAATAACAGCAACAATAATAATACTGCAACTACTACTACTATTACACTGTACTACAACAACAACTACTACTACTACTATTAATAATAATAATAATAATAATAATAATAATAATAATAATAATAATAATAATAATAATAATAATAATAATAATAATAATCATAATTTATTAAATCTGATTGTTTTATTTAAGATATTGCAATCGTATTTGGTTCAGTAGGATCTATTTGTTAAAGATACTGTTGAAGAAGATGCTGTTAGAGATACATGATTTGGATTTGAAATCTGATTGTGGAATTTTGATTTAATGATGGAATTTTGAAATCATGATGGATATAGGATTTGGACCGCATGATGAATGCATAATCTGGAATGGGTTTGTTAAAGATACTAGGGGTTTTGAAGAAGATGGAATAGTTTGAGAGATACATGATGGAATAGGGGTTTGAATGAGATACATGATGGAATAGGGGTTTGAATGAGATACATGATGGAATAGGGGTTTGAATGCAACTGATGTCAATGGATGTCATTTTGATTTCTCTTCGTCAGTACAAAATACAAAGCAATACATTTGCTTGTTCTTGAAGTTCTTGGGGTAATCAAAAGCAGTGGCTACCTGTTTTTCTTGAGCTTTGATCTTGAGACATCAGAAGAAGTCTTTGGCCTAACGTCATGAGCAGAGGAGAAATGAGGAAAATGAACGTGAAATTGAGTTTTCGTTGGCCATTGACAACGAATGATCAAACGTGCTTAGGTTGCAACGAAAGGTTATTGTTGTCTTCCGTAGCGGCATACATACCGCGCCATCAACGCTGTGAGTAGATTGTATTTCCAAGGCAACCGTACAAAGGAATCATTAGTGATGAATATATATATATATATATATATATATATATATATATATATATATCTTTTGCTGTGGACACGAAGTTGAACCAAAGACGCATTTCTGAGGATGCTTAGTAAGCACAGAAAATATTGAGATGTAGCGAACATAGTCTTCAATTTAGAGCAGGGTCTCCAAACTCTGACCTGCGGGCTGGATACAGCCCGCAAAGTTGGTTTATCCAGCCCGCTTGATAAAACTAGGTGCGGTGTCGCTATCTTTTTTGCCAACGTCGCTTTTTTTGATGACCATTTGGTAAATACAGGGTGGCGCAAAAAAGCCGGACTATATTAAATGCCAAACCTAAATGTGACTAGTCCGGTTTTTTTTTGCGCCACCCTGCAGATATGTTGGTTCTCGTGGTTTTTGTGTGTATTGCACGATGCTTCACCCATGGCTAACGTGGAATGCTAAACGTTTTTTTCTCTTCTTTTCCCAGACCTTCCATTCTATATTGTGAGCATTGGACAGACTGGTTGTATGGCCGCCTTTGCTCCTCATTCTTCCAATTATCCGGCCCACCGTTGACCCCTGATTTAGAACTACAGTTCTTCCGCTCCGCTCTGTTTGTATGAATTTATTTGTGTGACATCCTGTCATGGACATTGGATTTGAAAATGAATGTCCCCTGAGTGGCAATTACATGGTTCTAATTATGCGATATTCCTTTCGCGGTGTTCTAAGATGTTGTTTTGGTAAACGGATGGCAGAAAAGGATTTGCACCAACTTAGGAAAATGCTTGATAATTTTTTATTTCCTTCCTGAAAACGAGGGCTGATTTTATGATGTTTTGGCCCGTTTTGGAATAGCCTTAGCGCGGAGCGTAGAGTTAGCATGTTGTAGTGCTATAAAAACGTCGTAGAAGTGATGTAATGTTGTGTGAGATTAGTGTACCGGTCTAATTTTTGTGTTGTCTCGTAAAACATAGATTTACTTCTTTTGTGACTTAACGCATGTTCTTGAAATCTGGTCTTGGTGTTGAAATTCTGGGACAGAAGGTTTTCAAGTTTCTTTGCAAATGAGAAATGACATTTTGGTGAAATTTTTTGCTGTAATTTCCAAAGGAATCATCTATTATCTTTATTTATTATCAGGCCATTCAGAGGTTAAAAGAAGTCCGGACCATTTACAAACTGTATTTCTGTCAGTCTCCTAACTCCTAATATGAATTTACTATCTAGGGCTTTAAGGGAATTATAAAAGTAATTTGCTTTGGCTTATTATTTGGGGCCTTTATAAGCAGAGACCCTGGCCAAGTGGCCTGTGTGGCCCCTCAGATAGGGCCAGGGAGTTTTTTACACCCCCCTAACACCCTCCCAAAACCTCCCAATTTGAGACCGACACCTCTACAAATTTTCCCCAATCCGAACCTGAGCTGCACCCCTAGCATCCTCCAACACCCCCAATTTGAGACCGACACCCCCAAATTGATAATCCTAGAAATAACCCTGGATAGGACCTATTTATTTTATTATGTTATATTATATCATAGTCTTATATTGTTTATTTATTTACTTATTATTGCTTATTCAGTTGTTTGTTGCTTTTCTTTCAGACCGGTGTCTGCTTACTCGCTGTTTTTCCGCAATGCTCAGGCCGCCATCAAGAGTCAGAATCCGAGCGCAACATTCGGCGACGTGTCGAAGATAGTGGCCTCGATGTGGGATGGCCTCGACGATGACGTCAAGAATGTTAGTCGTTGGCCTTTTGGCCGTATTTTGCAAAACAAGAAGTCCTGTTAAACACTCGGAAGTTGAGCTAAGGGGCTGTCCATTAATTACGTCAACAAACTAGGGGAAATGAAACGTCCTTATTATGACTTCTATATATACCGTATTTCCGCACATATAAGACGCACCCAAGTATAAGACGCATCCGATTATAGGACGCGGGTTTTGATGATTTGTGTTTGTTTGAGAATTAATAATATTAGATAATAGTAAAAATAATAGTAGGTTTATTAAAAATAATTGTTATTATTAACTACTACAGCACCAAGTATAAAACTTAAAGATGGTTTTTTCAACCTTTTGTGTATTTGAAAGCCAAAATCTTGTGCTATAAACGGACTGAAAGAACTTAGTGCATTAAGTAAGTAAGTAAGTAAGTAAAATCTTGGGAATTTTATATAGCATTTCGGAAAGTGGTACAGTAGTAGTCGCTTATTCTTATGAGCTTAGTCTTTCTTGAAATGGCCATGAACAAGATGGATTTGTCAGCCAGTCAAAGATCAGTGTATCAGTGCACAATCAATTAGTTTAAGTAAACGTTTCCATTAAAATTTGATTTATTCTACTGTAATTACATGTTATTGAGAAAATTAGTTGCCAGAAAAAGCAGTAAATTATGTTCTGAGTGTGAAATCCCTTGTTCGGTGGCTGCATCTGCCAGTGGCGCAGTGGGGTGATCAGTCTCCCATGAATTCGGAAATGGGGTGGGAGGCAATAGAACACTGCCCAAAGTTTGAAATGAGATATCCCCATGCTAATTGGGGAGACTTGGTAATATGGTGTCTTTCACCCTGGTTGAGGTTCGGCTCCCTGCAGCATTGCATACACCCTTCTCTGCCATGGGGGGGGGATTTATGGCAGTTTGGGGAGAGGAGCTTTGTGAGAAATTACCTTAACTTCTAAATTACCGGTATTATAAATTTTTTGGTGGGGTAACCTAAGATTTTGAAGGGAGAATTACCCCTCACCCGCCTGCATGCAACACTGGGCTCCTCTCTACCTGGTACTTGTGCCGCGAGCTGTTTTGGAAACCACATTCATTCTGATTCAGAATGCGATGGCTGTCCGTCCCTCCATTTCATCCTTTGTGCGGACAAATTTGGTAATTTATTATCGGCGGTCTTGAAATAGGCTTTCGTGAAGGCTGCATTAATCTTCTGCTTTCGGCGAATTCCCTGTAAATTGCACGCAACGCTCAATTTTCATCAACAACCATTTCTGGAGCCGATGTACAACTCGCGCCGGACAAAAGCACTGATGTTTTTCGCGGCTTTGACAGACGCCATCGGCGGCGGCGGCGGCTTTGAATCAGACCCGGGAATTTGTTGATTTAGAACCATTTAATTTCCCCACTGACGCATAATCTCCGTATATTTCACACTTTCCTGTTAATGAAATATGGATGAATGCGGGTGTCGTTTGGTTTTATTTCGCAAACGAACGTAGACTAGTTTCTGAATTGGTTTTGGGTTCTGTGTTTTGCCGAATAGTTTTATAAACAACAAATGGAAATCGCAAAGAAGGAATACCTAAAGCAGTTGGCCATCTACAGAGCCACTTTGGTGTCACAGGTTTCGATTTATTAATTTTACAACTTTCGTTAAAATATTTCGAGATCCTAATGCAGAAAAAGCTTGCTTAGACCTATAATAGTCTTGTAGTCTTATATAGGTTTATAGTCACTATAGATCGGCACTTAATATGTGGTTGATGGAAATTGTTTTGTACTGCCAATTATGCAGAGTTACTGAGACAATGAACCAGTATTATGAGATAGAAAGGCATGACAGTACTTGACGCAAGTACGGAAATTTGCAGCACAGTGAGAGAGAGAGAGAGAGAGAGAGAGAGAGAGAGAGAGACAGACAGACAGACAGACAGACAGACAGACAGAGACAGACAGAGGGAGAGAGACAGAGACGAGGACAAGGGGAAGTACAAGCGGGAGGACAGTGGGGGGGGGGGTGAAGGGAGCACAAATGTGCTTCTTGATTTGATTGTGCCGTAGCACAGGTGTGATGAACCATCAGGGCCAGTTTCTTTGTTGTCCCGAGGGAGATTGGGAGATGAGAACGGACAGCGTACGCGAGAGAATCCTTGGATTGTATCTGTGATTGGAAATCGTTCTTCTGTGCAGAACGCTCCAGAGGCTAAGACAGGCCGACTCCCAATTAGACGGAGACACAAAGGAACCCGGCCGTTAGCACACTGGCATCTATGCGTCTGCGCCCTGCGTCGCTGGACTGAACGGGGGTCTTATTCAATAAGAAATATTTCCTTTCCAATTTATTGATCCCTGTTTGACCTGACTGACACACATAGGTCGCCGCCATTAACACCGAAAAGGAACAAGTATGCTGACAAAAAACTATAGTCAATTAAATACTATGTGATACTAGATGGGACTTGTATAGCTGTTAGACTATAGATTAAGTATTGCGGTAGGTAGAAGCAGTGGCGGCTCCAGGATTTGGCAAGTGGTGGGGGGCCGTTGGGGTGGCAACTTCTAATCATGGGGGCAGCCATTTGTTGTTATGCATGTAGCATTTTAACTTTTTAAGTATAGGGTACCAACAGGAGGGCCACTGGGGACCAAGCACTCAATAGGGGGGAACGCCCCCTATGGAGCCGCCAGTGGATAGAAGCAGTGAGTGCGGTATCTGAATGGGGCATTTCTGACATTGTAGACTGCAAAGTTTTGCTGCTATTTGTAGACCCAAAGACAAGAAGGAGAATACTGGAACAAATCTACCAGAGAACAAGAGGACAAAGAATGAGATTACTGGTATACAGCAAGACCATAATGTGAAGGAATGGATGGGTGGAACGTAGTGGTTCTAACACAGGGCAGACCCTACTGAGCCACTCTAAGCCATTTTGTAATGTAATGTAGCAAAATATTTATATAGCACCTCTTCTGAAGAATCACTCAGAAGCGATCCCGCTGCAATTACTGCATATTGACAGAGAGATAAGTTTTAAGTCATTTCAAGAAGAGGGACATAGAATTAGGAGTTGCTAAGCCACACATATTTTATTATTGTTATTATTATTTATGGGGCGGGAGGTTAGCAGAGTGGTAACAGCGTTGGACAATGGAGCAGAAGGTCGCGGGTTCAACTCCCGCGGGAGCCCTAAGGTCGACTCAGCCTTCTTTCTCCAGATGGCAGTGGCAAATGAGTAGCGGATTAATCCGCGAAGTAAACAGGCGCGTTGCATGAGAACACTGGCCCCGTATCATGTAACCTTGCACCAGTCGCCTGGCTGAGGGCCTTGGTAACGGAGATCAGCGCCGCCCTATGAGCCTTGAGTGCTCGGGAAGGACTTTACTTTTATTATTATTATTATTATTATTATTATTATTATTATTATTATTATTATTATTATTATTATTGTTATTATTATTATTATTATATGTTAAAGTATCTGCAAAGATTTTAAACCTCAAATGAAGGACTCAAAGGATGTACTGGTAATGCTATTTATGTGGTTCTCAAACAGGGCAGACCCTATTATTATTATTATTATTATTATTATTATTATTATTATTATTATTATTATTATTTAACATTTAACCTATTTAACATCTCGTTCCCGTGTTTTTTGTAAAGCGCCTTTGACTTTGGCCCTCGCTATGCTATGGCGCTATATAAATTGTCATGACCAATAACAATAACAATATATAACAATATTATTATTATTATTATTATTATTATTATTATTATTATTATTATTATTATTATTAATGAAGACTACAAGAGTGATAAAAAACAAGAATACTGATAAACACAGATTGTTTTTTACGGATAAGAAAATAATATTTGGCTCAAGTGACCATCATGAATTCCCATGTTCCTTTTAATTCCATCTAAGTGGTCTGCTGCTGTTGCCGATGGAAGGTATCCCAGTTGTGCAGAAAGTAATGCCATTACGATGTTTTTGGTCACTTTCTGAGTTGTACGGCGAAGAATGCTTTTAAAATAAGCTCGTTTTGTGGTAATTGTAGCGTTTTCACGAATCCGTTTTACGGTTTGGCGAGGGTATTTTATGCGACCGGTAGATGTGCGTTAAATGTACCGTAATTGTCGGTTCTAAAGCTCTGCGGTTATTAACAAACGTTGATCTAGGCAGGGAACTTACTTACTTACTTTGCCGTAATCCACAGGAACTGGTCTGTTACTTTTGGATGCATTTGTTCGATGTTAAGTTTCCATTGCACGGATTACCGGTAAATTGTTTCCAGGACGTTCAGGGAAAGACCGGACCAGATGGCGAAACTGGAATCGGTGCACAGCATTCGGCTCCACCGCTGCCACCACCACCACCACTACCAGCACCACCTGCTCTTCCGGCTCAATCTCCTTCTTCTTCTTCTTCATCTTCTTCGTCGTCTTCTTCTTCACAGAAAGTCGAAGACGCGGTGGGATTGGGTCTTTCGCCAAATCCAGCGCCGATGTGCATGTCGGCTCCGGTCTATCCGGCTCAGAACCCGCTGTCTCCAGCTGCTGAACCTGCCAATCATCATCATCATCGTCATCATCATCATCATCATCATCATCTCATGTCGCCCCCGTCGTCTGCCAGCCACCCCCAGACATCATTCCCCCTCTTCTACCACGATGGGTCTCCCTGTTTGCCCATGCGGTATTCTTCACCATCGGATATCACAGCGATGAGAAATAGCTTTCTGACTTATAATCAGGTGGGTTTTTTAATTTTTCGGTTTGGTTTTTAGCTGCTGAGTAACATTTGTATTGGATCTTGGAATATATTTCATTTTGGCGTTTTCAGAGCTATGATAGTTTTCTATCAACGCAACTCAAATTTTTCGGACACATAATGATGAAAAATGCCTGGAAAACCTCGTTACAACTGGAAAGGTGGATGGAAGAAGAAAGAGCAAGATGGAAGCAAAGAAGGACTTTTATCAAAAGTTTTCTATGTCACATGAAAGATGTAACATCAGCAGTGGAGCTAATACAATCTACAAATGACAGGGAGATGTGGAGGTCCATGGTCGCCAACATAATGATAAATGGGCAAATGGGCAACTGAAGAAGAGAATTTAGTTTTCTCTTGTGCCAAAATTGATAAACTGTTTTTATGACAGTCATTGTTTGTCCAATTGATATTTTAGAATTTCAATTTTTTTATTGTGAGATTCTTTTCAGTCCATTGTGGTAGTTTTTGAATTATAATTTTCGGTTTTTGTGAATTCTTCTCAGTCCATTGTGTCTATCCTGAGAGTTTTGAATTATAATTCTCTGGTTTTGAAATCATAGTCTTGGTCTTGACTTGAGTGTCTCTGTCCTGGTCTTGAACAGTTTTGAAAGTCTCGGTCTCGACTCTGGTCTTTGGTTGTCATAGTCTTGGTCTTGGTCTTGAACTTCAAGGTCTTTGTCCTGGTCTTGAACAATCGGGTCTTGACTCAGTTTCGAAAGTCTTGGTCTTGGTGTTTGGTTGTCCTAGTCCTGTCTTGGTCTTGAACAATTGGGTCTTGACAACTAGTCTGTTTATACTGTAGTTATGGGGTAGGAATGACAGTGATCTAAAAATGAGATAGAATCCGATAGATGCAAAAAAATTTGATTGGAGAAAATACACAGAAGATGATTTTTATGCCTGGGTGAATGGAGGCATTAAAATGTTGAATATATTGTCAATTCTGCTCCTTCTCTTTTCTCAGTTGTTTCAAACAATTCACCTGGAGACATGGGTTTCCGGAGGGGGGTGCAAGGGGTGCAATTGCACCCCCATGGAAAAAATGTGGAGTTATGAAACAAGGAAAAAATGTTAGATCAGTGGTTTTCACAAAAGGCTTTACTTGTTTATTTCGTCACAAAATCAATTATTATTGTTTCTTGCGTCACAAAACCTTATTTTGCAAATTTTCATCCCCCTGGAAAAATTTTTCATTTATTTTGTCACAAGACTCTGTTTTGCACCCCCCTGGAAAAATTTCTGCGGACACCCATGCCTGAAGATCAAGATATTTTGTGTTTTCCCCCTGAGTCCCTGACCTCCGTCGCTTTTTCCAAGTGAGTATTCATGACCCATTATGTCCTCTTGCAAACAAAACAAAATCTGTGTCCTTGCATTCCCGATGGCACTACAACGGTCCTGTGAATTGATTTCAGAAACTGGATCAGGAGTCAGTCATGTCAAGAATGTCCGAACAGAATTCATATTTTCACGGAATTGGACCGGAAGGTGGATTCAAGAGCGGAGGAGGAGGAGGAGGAGGAGGAGGAGGAGGAGGAGAATATGCGTCACTCGCCTGCAACAGTTTTGTTAATGGTCTTTGCAGGTCAGATACTAGAAGGCATTTGATCTTGCATGAATACATGATCAGGTCATTGAGTCATTTATCTCGGCGGCTCTCCACTCATGCTTTTAAACTTTTGTGCTTAATTTTATTGTTCAGTAGCACACACACACACACACACACACACACACAAACACAAACACAGAGTCATGTCATCATCATCATCATCCTCAGCATATACAGTACTCAAGGGCATAGCCAGGAATTTGATTTGGGGGTATAATGTGATTTGGGGTGGGGGTATAACTCTTTAAAAACTTTGAAAATCTTAAAAAACACATTAAAAATTTTAAGGTAGCCTGATTTTGGGGGGTATATATATATACCGATATACCCCCGGTCACTACGCCCCTGACAGTAATGTTGCTGTGTTGTGTGTGTATACACTGTATGTATGTATGTATGTATGTATGTATGTGTATGTGTGTATATATATACAGGGTGAACAAGTAAAAACTGGACCCCTTTATGATATTTAATATCTCGGCCGTGTGTTTAGTGATTTAAATGAAATTTATAGGCCATATACCTGGGAATGTTTCTGATGTAATTGCCAAATTTCATGCTGATTTCTTTAGTATTTGCTGAAATATGGCCAAAAAAACTAAATAGACCCACATTTTGAATTTGACTTTGGAATATAACGTCATAATAAAGTGATAAAAATTTTTTTTTTTATTTGTTGGCCCTGAAAAGGGCCGTTTTAAAGGGGGCTTCAGATGATTTGCTACGGGAGCAGGTGCTGAAAATGCCCCCCTCAGCCTTCACACATGCCGACAAGTGCTTCTTCACTGACAGTATCAACTTCTTGATCTGGTTCTCAGGCAAACTCTCCCAGATATTCTTCAGCACCGTCTTCAACTCCGTGATGTTTTGTGGCTTTGGCTGATACTTTTGATATCTGTCGAGCATGATTCCCCAGACGTGGAAGTCAAGTGGATTGATATCTGGGGACTCGTGGGGAGTTGGGTGGCCAGTCATCTTTCTTGATGAAATCTGGACAATTTTGCTCCAGAAAATCCTGGGTCCTGAGAGCAGAGTGAGCAGGTGCTCCGTCTTGCTGGAATATAAAATCATGACAGTCCTGCAGCCAATCATAATGCTGCTGTGTTTACCTGTTGGCCGTAAGTAACCCTTGACCTTGTCTGGCGCGATGAAAACGACGCTATATTTAGAGTTAAAAACGATACATTTTCTTATGACGTTATATTCTGTTTGTCAATTTCAAAATGTGGGTCTCTAGTTTTTTGGCCATATTTTAGCAAACACTAAAGATATCAGCATGAAATTTGGCAATTACATCAGAAACATTCCCAGGTATATGGCCTATAAATTTCATTTAAATCCCTACACACACGCGGCCGAGATATTAAATATCATAAAGGGTCCAGTTTTTACTTGTTCAGTTTTTACTTGTTATATATATATATATATATATATATATATATATATGCATGTGTGTGTAGAAGTATCTCTGCCATTGTCTGTAACTCTGGTTTTCAGCATCTGTTTTTCCAAATAATTGTTTGCATTTACGTAAGTTTTAATTAGTCACTGATGTATTTCTCTAAGAATCTGGCTTATTATTATCATTTAAGAGAATTTATCAAGACCCGTTTCTTGTTGCATAGCAATTTTCAATTGCGACCCAGTTTCCTGTGGATTTTAATTGCCTTTTTGTGATCAGGATTCACACTTTCGATCCGCAAATGCATTTTCTATGAAAGTGTCGTTTTGTCCGTTTCTTATTGGCTCCATAGAGACCAAGTCATTCGTTACAGAACAACTTCATTACTTCCTAAATCAGTTTCTTATTGGGCTCCTTTGAAAGCGAGCTTTCCTATTCACCGCCCTAACTTCGTTTCTTTCTCTGAGTGTCGCTCTCGCTGAGGAAAACTGAGAGGTGGCGGTCAATTTCATACTAATAATGAACTGTTCTTTGAAGCATGGAATCAATTTCGTCCACTTAATGAATCTTTTTAATTTGACTAATCAATGAAAGGGACTTACAGTGCCATTTCCATGTCTTCCTCTTTGCCCTTCGGATAAGGTCTCTAGTTGCTATTTGTTTGACCTTGCTCTTCCACCTGATCTTTATTTCTTTTTCTTTCTTTCTTTCTTTCTTTCTTTCTTTCTTTCTTTCTTTCTTTCTTTCTTTCTTTCTTTCTTTCTTTTGTTCTTTCTTTCTTTCTTTCTTTCTTTCTTTCTTTCTTTCTTTCTTTCTTTTGTTCGTTCTTTCTTTCTTTCATTCTTTCTTTCATTCATTCATTCATTCTTCCTTCCTTCCATCCTTCTTTCATTCGTTCTTCCTTCCTTCCATCCTTCTTTCATTCGTTCTTCCTTCCTTCCATCCTTCTTTCCCTCTTTATTTATTTCTTTCTTTCTTTCTTTTCTTTCTTTCTTTCTTTCTTCCTTCCTTCCTTCTATCTTTCTTTCTCTCTTTCCTTCTCTCTTTCTTTTTTTCTTTCTTGGTGAAGACGTTATTTGGAATTTTATTTCATAATTGCAAAGAAGTCTGAAATACGGGCATTATTCCGGTTGCATTCAGTTTGTGTCGGGGAAGGAATAGTTACATTTTTCCGCATGATCTTTTTTCGTGATTGGACGCCCGGCAGAATTCTCCGAAATACTCTGTACTTGTGATCTGTCAGTATGCATTCGGTCAGACGTAGCTTGCAATTTTCAATTAAGTTGAGCTGAGCGCAGAATCAAATTTTCCATCTTCATTTGCTTTTGCAGCACCGACCGGTCAGGGCTTAGAGTCTCTCCGTGAATGGCCTATTTATAACGCTTTGTCTGTCGACAAATTGCTGCGGATTATTTTCTCTTGTCCAGTTTCCTCTTCTTGCGTGACTGTTTAGTTTTGTAGTTTTGTTGACTTGTGGATTGTTTAGTGTTGGGTTTGGGGTCTGTGTCAGGGTATATATATAGCTCGTCAAATGCGTGGCTGGACAGAATGTCCGCGACAGAATGTCACGGACAAAATGTCCGCAGACAAAATGTCATGGAGACAAAATGTCGGGATATAGGGTTAGAGTTAGGGTTATATTTTTTGTCCGCTGACATTTTTCTGCTGACACTTTGTCCCCATGACATTTTGTTCGTGGACATTTTGTCCTAGCACCGTCAAATGTCTAGTCTTAACTAATTATTTGTGAACTGATTGGAAAGAAAAGCAGTGCAGGGAACAACTGGATGGAAAGCATTGAGGAATAGACAGGAGTTGTAAATTAGGAAGAAATGTGGTGGTGGTGGTGGTGGTGGTGGTGGTGGTGGTGGGGGTGGTGGTAGTGATGGTGGTAGTGTTGGTGGAAAAGATGATATGATTGGAAAAGCAAATTGGTTTCTTCATGTTTTGACAAATATTCTGTTGAATGCATTAGGACGAGTACTGTACCGGTAATAGTGATGTTAATTATTTGTATTTGAGTGCATATTCATAGAAACACTTCACTCCATAATCACATAATTTACTCGCCTGTTGTCTTCAGCATTCTCCTATTCGTGTCTTCCGCAAGCAACGGATGAAAACAACTTTTAAACATAAATAACGATCATTCTAAGAGAATTTAATGTGAATTTTAAAAAAACGTTCTTTCTAGTAATTTAATTAATATTGTTTTCTTTGCTTTGCTATTCTTGGCACCATAGAAGTTGATTGATTTATTAATTGATTGATTGATCATTTTGGTGGGTGAGTGAGTGAGCGAGTGAGCGAGTGAGTGTGATTGAATGAGTGATTGAGTGAGTGATTGACAAAGCACATTAATATCCGAAGACAGTTGGATTGAGGTAGGACCATGGAGGCCATGTATGAGTTAATGCTGAGCCTGGCTATTCACTTGTTCCTCTTCTGTTGTTCTGTAGAAAAAGTCAATCCATAGACTGGTGATATTCAGTTTTTAACAGATGACAGATTCATTTTCTATCTGCAATGGAAAATAACATAAATATTGATTTCTATTGTAATTTTGCAATGTATAAACATTGGCACAAACTGGGGCATTGATTCTTGTACACTGTACTAGATCAATCTTTGGTTTTCATTGGCAAAATTTTGTCACAGTTTTGACCTACGATGATGTGTTCTTACACTGTTGCAATCATCATTATTATAATTATTATTGTTGTTAACACTAATAGCATTATTATTGGCATATTATTAACATTATTAATATTATTTACATTATTATTATTATTATTATTATTATTATTATTATTATTATTATTATTATAGCATTATTATATTGATTTATTATATTTGCCTTGAGAAATAATGTACATTACATACGGTATGTTGTTTACTTAGAGCCTGAGACTTTGTATTGGTTATGAGTGGTTGAGTTGTTATAGTGAAGTCTCTCTGCTTTTGTCCCAACTACGGTAACCCGTCCACTGGTAAGGGCTCTTCGGCTTTTCCCACATTTTCAGAGACCCGATGAGGTATATTTAAATGCTTTGAGGTATATACCTATAGTGGTTCCATTTAGACACATTTTGACTTATTCTGTCGGCTGTTTGCCACAGGTTTAATAAGTAATGTCCATTTTACCAAAGATACCCAGAAATGGATACCAGCGTCATGAATTTTCCCTTACTGAGTGTATACCTTAATTGGAATCATTTTTTTAAATGTAGCCCCAACCCATAATAAAGCTACCAATGAGAACAGTTTTTGGCATTTTACATGCAGTAACGTAGCCATGAATTCCCCTTAGAGCCAGGACCTTCAGTTGTGATAAGTAGTTTCTGAATGTTGGCTCTATAGGCTTACAAAATATGCCCTAGATGCCGTAAAATATGCTAGAATAATGTTCAAAACATGCATTATGTGAAGAAATTGTATTGACCCGAAATAGACCGGGGCGGGGGCAGTGGCGTAGCGTGACTTTTGGGGGGGCCTTTGGGGGCATCTTTGTCATGGGGCCCCAAAGTTCCAAAGCAAAAAAAAAAAAAAAAAAAAAAAAAAAAAAGTTCACTTCTATGGTTAGGGTTAAACCTAACCCTAGACCCCTCTTTTGGGCCCGGGGGTCAACAAACCCTCGCCACGTTACGCCACTGGGGGAAACCCCGCCCAACACCCATTGGAAGAAGATGTTATTAGGGGAAAGTCTAGCAGTGGGAGAGCAGAATACTTAGCAAGTAAGTACTTAGACGTTGTAGAGTACTTTCTAAGTTTCTAGTCATGTATTCTCTCACGGGGATGACCGCTTACTAGGATGTCCATGGCCGGAACAAATACATCCAATATACAGAAGTCCTTGGCCGGAACAACCTGTCAGAGGTGACGGTCTGGATAAGTGGGGAGAGGAATAGGAGATAATGAGCTGATCACCTGTCCTGTATTAGAGCCGGAGGGGTGGAGAGGGTGAAGGGGCAGGTAAGAATTTGAATACAATGAGCATCCATTCAGTTAAATTGTTGAGGTGCTCTGGGATGAGGCGGGTTCTCTTGATAATGGCAGTTTAGGATTGCATGGGTACGGGTGGCGATGGGGTATGGATGGTGGGGTGGTTTTAGAGGTGATGGAGGTTCAAAGCGAATTATATGTTGTCTTTTGCCAGGCCTGTCCAACAGACATAATAATTAATGTATTTTATGGATGACACACTAATTATTATACATTGACTAGGTAATTAGCATGTTGTGATGACGAGATGCGTTTAATTAATGTGCATAGAAAGCTCTTGCTTTAGAACCTATTATAACAACAGCTACTACTGCTGCTGCTGCTGCTGCTGCTACTACTACTACTGCTACTACTACTGCTGCTGCTGCTGCTGCTGCTGCTGCTGCTGCTGCTGCTGCTGCTGCTGCTGCTGCTGCTGCTGCTGCTGCTGCTGCTACTGCTGCTGCTGGTTCTGCTGCTGCTGCTGCTGCTGCCACTGCTGCTGCTGCTGCTGCTGCTGCTGCTGCTGCTGCTGCTGCTGCTGCTGCTGCTGCTGCTGCTGCTGCTGCTGCTGCTGCTGCTGCTGCTGCTGCTGCTGCTGCTGCTGCCACCACCTGCACTGCTACTGCTGCTGCTGCTGCTGCTGCTGCTGCTGCTGCTGCTGCTACTACTGCTACTACTGCTGCTACTACTGCTGCTAATGCTACTACTACTGCTAATGCTGCTACTAGTACAACTGCTGCTGCTAAACTAATACTACTAATGCTGCTACTAATACTAATGCTATTATTATTATTATTATTATTATTATTATTATTATTATTATTAAATATTGCTTGTTGTTATTGTTGTTGTTGTTGTTGTTGTTATTGTTGTTGTTTCATTAACATTGGACTGGCTATTTGGTTTTTATAGAAAGAAGTACCGGTATTTTAAAAAGTAATTATTTAAAGAAAATGTCAGCAGTTGGCATATTTTGGATATTAACTATAAAACTATTGAATGGCTCACAGTCATAGACTATTCAAGTTCTGCACTCCAAGTCAATGACACTTCTTAGGACACAGTTTGGGCCAGATCTGCTGAATACTTTTCCAACTTGCTAGCTACTGGACCACCTCACCTTTTCTGTGTACTTTGATCACAGGAGATCAGTGTGGACTTTAGGGGTAAAGGTTGTTGGAAGGGCGGCTCCAGGATTTGACAAGTGGGGTGGCGCCGTGGCGGTTGCGGTGGCAACTTCTAAGCATGGGGGTCAGCTATTTTTCGTAAGCCTGGACTAGTCTAGTTATTTTAAATGAGCACTAAAGAATGTGGTCCACTGGGGGGGGCAGGCGTTCAATGGGGGCATGGGCCCCCAGGGTCCCACTGTGGAGCCACCTCTTCGATGAGTTTTGTCTTTTAAAAATTAACAGCATTTTGGAATAACTCAAGGAAGGCGTATTCCGACCATTTTGCTCTGAAACACCAATAACAATAGAGAATCTCTAGGGCATATAAATCAGACCTAGGGTTAAGCGATTTGCCATACTCATAGGATTTTTAAGACGCGTAACAAAGGTATGTTCCTGGCAAATTTTTAACAAGATAACTTTCAAGAAATTTCAATATCTATTTCTCTCATTTTGTCTTATTTGGCAAAAATATGAATAAATCTGCCTATATTTGTCGTATTTCCATTCAAATTGAATCAGAGATTTTGTTTGCCATTTATTCAAACTCAGAAGATTCTTTGCAACTAACGTTCGCCAGATGGCGTAAAGCATTTTTTTATATATTACATGTTATGATTATGGTCACGGCTCGTTACAAAACCGCTGAAGGGGCCGCGGTTCCAAAATGTTTGGAAAACTGCACTAAAGATTGGGGTCCGCTGGGGGGGCATTCAATAGGGGCATGGGCCCCACTGTGGAGCCACCTCTTCGCTCAGTTTTGTCTGTTATGAACTGCTTTCCAACTTTTTAGAAACCATAACTAACTGTTATTATTATTATTATTATCATTATTATTATTATTATTTGTATTTGTATTACGGTTATACTGCCATCTGGCGACCGGCGTTTGGAGATCCGCTTTTGGCTTCAGATTCAAGCAATCAATTAATTTAAAATGTCGTTAAATTCAGATGACAATAAACCAATTAAATATGATGAATTAATTATTTACTGTTTTATCCGATAAAATGTATAGAAATAGGCGTTGGAATTTATTAATATAGAGTTTTTCCTGAGTGTGATTAATACACCTTCTTTAAGCCAAGCGGTTCTTTCATAAATTTGGCAGAATCGCTCTACCGTTAGAATATCTTAATAAGGGCCGACTTCAAGATTTATTTACGAGAGCAAAATGACCCTGGTATATTGAACTCCGCCATAGCCGGTGGCAAGCCCTGGTTGAGAATAGGAGCCAAAATAAGGGCCGACTTCAAGATTTCTTTTATGGACGCGTCTATAAACAAACGCAACACACACACCCTGGTATATTAATAACAATAACAACAGCAATGACTATAATAATAATTATTGTTATGGGCTAATATTGTAACTGTAATAATAAATTAATAATGATGCTGGTTACTGAAAGATGTATGGCATGCAGCGGATTGGTCTAAAGCAGTGCTTCCCAACCTGTGTGCTGCGGCACACAAGTGTACCGCAGCAACTTTATAAGTGTGCCGCGGAAAAATGTAGGAAACATTTTTTTCAGGTTCTAGTAACGCAAATAAATAAGTTAACAACCTTTTTTGCTCGTCAGCACGGTGACAGATGAGGTTTTTTTGTCGGCTGTCGTGCTGCAGCCGACAAGCCGTTGATTCAAACATTCAACATTCAATAGTGACTGTATGTTTCTGGAAATAGTGGCTAGAAAAAGCACTGGTCTAAAGAATACCATCATTGACAAAATCAGAAGAAAGAGACCAACATGGTATGTCCATGTAAACAGGATAAAAGACTTCCCCCCAAAGCACTCGACACGTACAAGAAAGGTATAAAAACATAGAAAAGCCAAGAAAAATTGATGGATAATATTAAAGAAGACCTGAAAGTGAAACTGACGGAAGGAAGAAAATTGACATTGGACAGAATGACCTGGAAATATCTTGTGGACAGTTGTGGCTATTGCTGTTTAACAGAAAGCAATTAAGCAATTAATTAATTAATTAATTAATTAGACCGATACGGCGATGTATCTCTCACTTCCCAAAATTTCGGACCTCCAGTAGGTTATGGACGACTAAGACATAATTAATAATAATAATAATAATAATAATAATAATAATAATAATAATAATAATAATAATAATAATAATAATAATAGTGCTGTGCTTTTTACGGCGATTAACGTGAAACTGTCAATCATTAAGTTTTAAATCCAAAAAAATTTTTGTTCTAGAATATTTCTTAGAATACCTGTTATTGTTAGGTTTATCAGACATGAATTACGAAGCAATTACAATTACATTACAATTATATGGATTTTGTCAATTACAATTACAATTACAATTAAGCCAATTACATTGGGATCAATTACAATTACAATTACAAACGTGTCAATTACAATTACAATTACAATTACTTTTCATTCCTCTTTCTGCTTCTTTAATAAACTTAAGTGTCTAAAATAATTAGCATAAATTAGTTCAACAAAGTCATATGCTACGCCTATTTAAAAAAACCGTAAAACCTGCAAATGAGTCAACAAATTCTAACCTTTTTCGAGCATGACACTAATTCACCACACAACTGGCACCACTTTAACATTTGCATTGAAAACAGCATTATTAAAGTCATCAGACTTTTCAGAATAATTCCATAATACTCGCGATTAATCTTTACTGGCATTAAACTTTCATTCAACCGCAGAACACAGTAGACAAATGATAACTGGTTCGATTAAATAAGTTTTTGCATGGCAACTCCAGAGCAGTGATTCCATTTTTTTAACCATTGTGTTTTGACAATTTAACCATCCAATGTATTCACTGCGAATTCATAGACTGACAAGACTTCGGTTCATATAGTCCCATACATGCTAATACGCTTATTAGAACTTATAAAACTCACATTCCTGTAATTGGGTAAATCAATTACAATAGCTCAATCATAATTACAATTACACAGATTACAATCAATTACATGTAATTGAACTTTAATCAATAAATTAATAATTGGCAATTAATTAAAAATTGAATTACAATCAATTTCTGCAATTTATATAGCCTAAAGTCAAAGGCGCTTTACAAAAAACATTGTTAAATAGGTGAGTCTTTAATTTGGTCGCAAAGTCCTCTAATGAAGTGGCAGCCGACACTGTATTAAGACACACCTGTGTTAAGACTTAATAGCTAAGAATATAATCCATGTTCGTAGTTAGTTCAGATGTAGAATCTCTGCTTTAATTAAGAATAATAATTTAAAAATGCTCATTTGCATATTAGTTGAACCTCCGAAGCGTCTCGTCTGCAACTGGTGTATTGTTTCTTTATTTCAATATAATTGCTACTTCGGGACCAGAATAATGTTGTTGAAGAAAATGCGATTAATCGCGGTTAAATAAACTGATTGTCGAATAGCACTAGTAATAATAATCACGTGATTTTTAATGGTTTACCTTGAGGGTCATTTTCTACCGCGACGAGAGAGGGAGGCAGTGTTTAATCTGGACTTCTTGACTCGGGAGTGGGGGGGGGGACTGACAAGACCGGGGAAAGTCAGCTAGGGGCTGCTGTTAGTTGATGTAGTATGTCAAAATTTCCGGGGGAATTTGAAATTTCCGGGGGGGGGCGGGAACGGGCAATTTCCCCTCGGATACGGCCTAGATTAAACCCTGGAGGGAGGGTCGAATCTTCTTTCCTGGGTGAATCGAACATCGATTATTAGTCAGTAAGTAAAATCTGGTGGGTTCATGTAGCGTCATCGTATAGCACCGAAGTAGCTGCTTATTCTTTTGCGCTTAGTCTAAAATGTTGAAATAGTTGTGGCCAAAACTTTAGATGGGAGTCGGTCAGGCAAGGTCGTTTTATCCAAAGGGTCATCATTGTCGAGCCATGATTATGTGTTTCTTTTAGAGAGATTCCTGGCCGACAGTTCGTTGAACGCGACGAAAACGACGAGAAATTAACCTGAACAGTTCTGCTTAGTTTGTTCCTGGAACTGAGAAAAGCAGTAATGTTGCCTGTTCGTTACGATCCGTTCGTGAGGAATCGTCCATCCATTCGCCAGGTGGCGCCACTAATCTCACACTGTCCCGACCAACGACTGGATTTGATGCGCCGAGAACAGATGTTGATTGTGGCGATCGAGCAAACGTCAAGTGAAACCAGTGGCTATTCTAGCCACCTAGAACTGGGGGCGTTTAAAATTTTTGGGGTAAAAGACATTGGGAGGTCATACTACTTGCCAAAATGTCAAACATTTTTTTGGGAAAATTCAAACTTGGGAGGGGGAATTCCCCCTCAGCCCCAGAGAAGGCCTAGAATAAACACTGAGTGAAACATTTTCCAATTTGACGTTTGGTTTAATGGCCAGAAGTCGAGTCTTTGAATTTCATTTATCATGTTTCTACGATCTGATATGTTCGACGGATGACCTGGTCGTGTACAAATTACTGGCCGGACAAGTAATTAATTATTTAGCTGCTAATATAATTATTAACGATATTTATTCTTAGAGTTCAGATCTTTTTTTACTAGGAAAATGTGTAAATTTTTTTCTCAGACTTTGTGTTTCATTTCTGCCACAGCATAATTGTCAGTGGCTGATATTAAGGATTTTGCCGGATTTCTTGACACCAGACCAGAGGCGGATCTAGGGGATGCAGGGGGTACAGATGTTCCCGGGCGACGAGATGGGGGGGGGCGCCAAAATTGGTTTACGGTAGGGTGTTCCGCTGCGGGTGATGAAATTTTTTTGCATGTCAGGGGTGATGACCGTTTTTGTTTGTCGTGGTATTCGCAAAGGTAAACGAAAAATGAAGGGGCGCCAAAATGGGCAGAACGGCGCCCTTTTTTGCTTCTTAGGATTTTCGTCAAGTTGAGGGGGCGCCACCAGTATGTTTTGTCCCCGGGCACCGGACATCCTAGCTCCGCCCCTGCACCAGACTAATGCGTAAACTGATTAATTAGCTGATAATTACTAATAATATTTATTCTTAAAGTTCAGGTCTTTTTTACCTTCTGGCCAAAGATGTCTACCCATTGGAAGTAGAAAATTTTTGGGTGAAGGCAGTCAGACCGTCCCTGCATTTTAAAAATCGAAATTCACACGAAATTAAATTCCATCGATTAATTATTCCTTCGAGTTCATCTATCTTAGTAATTCTCGTTTCAGTTGGTAATAATTAATTACCAACACAGCCTTAAACTTCTTCTAGGCTCCAGTCCCCCACCTTTTGAGAGGCTAGGCTAGAGAAAGGAAAAGGTATATGGGTTGGGCATTCCCAGTGGTGGCTCCACTTTGGGGGCCCGATCCCACCTTTTGAATGCCTTGCTCCCAGTGGCCCCCGTGTTGGGACCCTATAGTGAATAATGGAGGTGGTCCGCCATGTAAGCTCAATATCTGATATATCTCCAAATGGTCCTTCACCATAAAAAGTTTGAGAACCGCTGGTCGAAAGAATAACATAGTTGAAAAATCAGAAGAAAGAGCGGATGGAAGACTCGAGACTGACCCCCAAAAGCACTCTACACGTACAAGGAAAGTATAAAAAATAAGAAGATCCAGAAAAATTTGATAGATAATTTTTTGATTGATTGGTTGGTTGACTTTATATTCAAATCAAAAAACATTTTTCATGCTTAGCATATACAGTACATCCAGTACATCATTTCCAAATACATGGTACATACTTGATTTTCCAAGTGCTTTATATATATATATATATATATATATATATATATATATATATATATATATATATATATACACGGCTCCAGGATTTGGCAAGTAGGGGAGGGCGTTGGGGTGGCAACTTCTAATCATGGGGCTCAGGATTTGGCAAGTAGGGGAGGGCGTTGGGGTGGCAACTTCTAATCATGGAGGCCAACCATTTGTCATGTTAGGTATGTAGTACTGTATTAAGTATAGGGTCCCAACAGGGGCTCAGGAACTCAATAGGGGTCACTTATATATATATATATATATATATATATATATATATATATATATATATATAAAATTTACAAATCAAATCAAATCAAATCAAAATTAGTTTATTATTTTCCAAATAAGTGCATAATAACATCATCACAATGATTACATGTAAAGATCATAGTAGTAATAATAACATCATAATAGTAATATTTGAAAAATGTTGACATTTAAATAATTTGGAAACTAAAGGAGAAGCAACATGTTCCAATTGACTGAGTACTATTAAATACATAAAGTATGGTGCAAAGTGAGGGTGCAGCGTGTTATACATATTTAAGCTAATTTTTCGTCAAGGTGACATATATTTTGAGATTAATGAACTTGAAATAGTTTCTTTAAATTTATGGAGGGATTTAATTTTCTTAGTTTCATTAGATAGAGAATTCCAAACTTTGGGGCCAGAGAATCTAACACATTTTTCATATATTGACGTATTTCTAGTATTAACAAAGAAGTTGTCCCAATATCAGAGCAGAGGTTAAAATATGGATTGAAAGTAGGCAGGAAGAAGCATATTCTTTATTTTAAACATGAAGGTAGCTACCTGAACAACCTGAATGTCGTGGATTTTTAATAGGTTTAGGTGTTTGAAAAGGGATCAGTATGTGCGAGGAAGAATGGGAAATAATCCTTATCACCTTTTTGGAGGAGAAATAGATTATTTATGTTTAAAATTTCCCATTGCAATAGGTCAGATATGGTAATATGAGAGATTTGTATAGCAAGACTAGGTGAAGAAGGGAATGATTTTATTCTGGCTAAAATGAATCGTGATTTTTAATAGGTTTTATTGCGAGGAAAGGAATAATAATCCTTATCACCTTTTTGGAGGAGAAATAGATTATTTATGTTTGTGTTAGAGCAATTTCCCAGGACAGATTGCAATAGGTCAGATGGTAATATGAGAGATTTGTATAGCAAGACTAGGTGAAGAGAGGGAAGTGATGATTTTATTCTGGCTAAAATTCCTATATTTTTTGTAATTTTTTAGAGATTTCAAGGATATGTTTGTCCCAATTTAGGTGCTGTTGTATTATTATACCGAGAAACTTAGTGTGGTCCGTATGATGCTATTTCCAGCTGTATATATCGGGTATATTGATGATCGTTTTTGTGGAATAATATAAAATGAGTTTTACTTACATAAAAAGTTTATTTTGCTGAAACCATTGGAGTACATTTGGTAATTCTCTAGATGTCTAGAAGAAGATATAAAGAATTCTACTGTCATTAATAGAGAAAACATAATATTAACAAATTGAAACAAATTTTATTTGAAATTAACCAATAATGTAGGCCTACGTTGGGACTAAACATGAGTTAGCAAATTACAAATCAAAATTTAAAAAGTAAGTTATTAGTTTCAGACAGCAATATGATTACTAATATCAATATCTATCTACCATGAGTGAAAATAGGATTGCCAGAGGGGAAACAATTTCCCGTTCGTAGTAGGGTTGCCATATCCCTGTCTCCAAAATACTGGACACTCGTGTAGCTGGCAAAAGAACGCAAGCGTAACAGGATGGACCAAAAGGGAAAATTTGTGTTCGGGCCTATATATTTTGTCAAAGCTAATAAATTGCAACTTGGTGATTTTACAAGTTCATTCCAAAATTCAAATCCGTTTTCTCAAAATTAACTTTTTTGGATATACTGCTCTGGTCCTTAGCGCCTTTAATAATATACTTGTAAATAAGCAATAAAATTTTAAATATATGTAAACTGTACCATCTAGGCCTACATTAAATTAACAAAAGTTAGGGGCCTACATGACTTTGTATTTATTTACTGGACTCGTTGCATTTATTAATATCTTTTTTTCCAATTGTATAAAATATACTTAAAAATTGCATCTCACTAATTCTCTTCCATGTAGTTAATAGATCAAGTAAGCCAATAGCATTTGAGCAAATACAGGTTCTTAGAAGAATACAATGCAACTGACAAAACCGGTACTATTAAAAAATTAATCTTATTTTCCAATAACGCAAGGAAAGCGCATTACGACCATTTTGCTCTGAAACTCCACTGACAATAGGAATATCTACAGTGTATGGCTGATTCATAGCACCACCTAGCGGTTAAGCAATTTTGCCTTACTTATAGGGTTCTAAAGACGCGAAATAAAGGTATGCTTCTGGCAAAATTTAAAAACGATAATTTTTAAGAAATTTCAATATCCATATCTTTTCTTTTGTCGTATTTGGCAAAATCTTAATAATCTGCCTAACACATTTGCCGTATTTTCATTCGAATTGAATCAGACTTTTTGTTTTGCCATTTATTCAAAACTCAGAAGAGCCTTTTCAATTAACGTTCGCCAGATGGCGTAATACATTTTTCCATATTACATGCTATGATTATTGATTAGGGTCGCGGCACGTTACAAAACCGCTGAAGTGGGCCGCGGTTCTAATATTGTTGGGAAACCCTGCTTATCAATGGGCTACGCATTTAGGATTTGGGTTTTCCCAAACATATGATATTATTTATAGGAGAATTATTAATGTTGCATGGTTCTAGGCTGGGAGTGACTTGCTTGCTGTGTTTTGGTGGCTTGCAGGAAAATACCGGACACTCCCACGTCCGGTATTGTCTCAATTTTCTCACTTGACAAATAGGCAAAATACCGGACAGTCCGGTTAAAAACCGGACATCTGGCACAGTGCTCGAATTGTGAGAAAATGAAAGGGGGGGTCATGGCGAGTATTATCAGAGACAGCCCCACTGCCTTATGTAAATACCACTGGTATACCATTTTAAAGGGGGGTTGAACCCCCCAACCCCCCAGCAATTCGAGCTCTGATCTGGCAAGACTGGCAACCCCATTTCTGAGGTAGGCCTAACCTAGATTGTTGTAGGGCCTACCAAGAAAGGTTAAGAATAATGTTGAGATGAAAATAATAATTTAGAGTTATCGGCCTATATTTAATAATGAGGATTACTTTTACAAAACATAGATTAACATTGAGCAATAATATGCAATTTTAACCCCTTAACCATCTATTTAACTGTAACTCAATGTAAAATGGACGGATATATCCGGAATCACCAGTTAAGGGGTTAAGCATTGGTCGGTGATCGAATACACAACGTCCAGTAAATGGAACATTTCTGCGTATTTCGTCTGAAACGAGCCAGAAGGTAGTCTGCATTCAGGCCTCGCATGGGCTGAGCCTATGACCGCAGGCGAAACGAAACGAGATAGAGAGTGAGAGAGAGTGTTTGCTTGTGTGAGACAGACAGACAGACAGACAGACAGACAGACAGACAGACAGACAGACAGACAGACAGACAGACAGACAGACAGACAGACAGACAGACAGACAGACAGACAGAGAAAGAGAAAAGAGACAGAGAAAGAGAGACAGAGAGAGTGCGAGAGCTAGCTAGCTGAGAAACAGGCTCCGGAAAGAAGTAGTCATTCCGGAAAGTAGAGCGTTCGTTTGCACTTTGGATGGATTTCTTCCAAATGTTTCCAGTGCAGTCGATCGGCGGAAAGAACTTTACGAAACGCTAATATAATATTAACATCCGTCGCCGCTTGGTAAGTAGGCTATAAGGTGAATTCGGTAATAAATCTGTTGCTCGTTGGATCTGGTTTGATCGACAAGACTTAGATTAGGCCTAGTACATAGTATGGACTCCGTTTCACCGGAAGCTGACAATACGACTTGAGTACTTTCTAAAAGTGGCGGCTCCACATGGGGGCCCGGAGGGGGCCCCGTGCCCCCTATAGAATGCCTGCTGCCAAAGGCCCCTATACTTACTACTACATACTTATCAACTAATGGTTGGCCCCCATGCTTAGAAGTTGCCCCCACCCCCCACTTGCCCCCCCACTGCCGGAATCCTGGAATGCCCAAAGCCATACTACTTCATACTTATCAACAGGCTGTTGTTTGCCTGGTTCCTTCTTCCTATCCTGCCGCCAAAATTATTGTTGTTGAGTTCCTTCTTCCTATGCGGCAAAATCCTGGCAATTGAGGGTTCATGGCACGCTTTCTGAAATTAATTATTGGCATTTTTAATTATTGATATTAATTAATTAATTAATTTATTTATTATGTAATTAATTATTAGCATTTATATTACTGGAGTTATTCTGGTCTCAGGGTTATTTCTAAGATTATCAATTTGGGGAGAGGGGGTGTAAATATACCCCTGTCTGGTCTTCTGTCTTGACTTGAATTCAATGTCAGGTCAGAACGGGGGAGGGAGGGGAGAGTTTACTTAGTCCGGTCAAGCGTGATGATGCTGTACCTTCTTCAAAGTCCTAGAGGCAGTTAATGCAGGTACTTATATATATATATATATATATATATATATATATATATATATATATATATATATATATATATATATAATCGTCTGTACACCAAACTCAACCCAGTGTTTTCTGGCAGGCAGACAAGTGTAGGCCAGGCGTTGCAATGGGATCTGGCTTATCAAGTCTGCCCCTATCTGCCCAGTGTCTAGCCGTCCAAATTCCCAGATGCCCATCTGGCCAGGTAAACA
The DNA here is from genome assembly GCA_018105865.1 of Metaphire vulgaris. Classification (NCBI taxonomy): domain Eukaryota; kingdom Metazoa; phylum Annelida; class Clitellata; order Crassiclitellata; family Megascolecidae; genus Metaphire; species Metaphire vulgaris. The sequence goes on along the minus strand of CM030850.1, from coordinate 14,256,493 downwards.
CCCTGCGTGTGAGTGCCAATATCACCACTGCTATTCTTACTCATGCTAGAGCGAGCAATGGAGAGACTAGAAGAGGAAGAGGAGGAGGAATAAACATCCAGGGGAAGACACTGAAAGATTTGCGATTTGCTGACGACGTCGATCTCATGTCCTTCACGCAAACTGGACTACAAAAGACGTTTAATACATTAAATGAAGAGAGCAAAAGGTTAGGTCTTGAAATCAACGTCAAAAAGACAAAAGTCATGGTGGCAGGTAGAGTTGAAGAGCCGGTGGTAATCACCTTAGACAGCACCCAGTTGGAAACGGTCGAGCAGTTTGTATACCTGGAAAGCTTGGTGCATGCAGATGGGAATTGTAGTCAGGAGATTAGGAGGATTGGTCTGGCCAGCTCAGCATTGGGTCGCCTTGGCAAACTATGGAGCTCTGGAAAGATCTCTCTCAAGACAAAGCTCCAACTTTTACGAGTCTTTGTCTTCTCTGTGCTTCTTTATGGAGGCGAGACTTGGACACTGAAAAAGGATGACTGCAGGCGACTCCTGGCTTTCGAAATGCGATGCTACCGACGGCTTCTTAAGATATGGTGGGGAATGAAAATCACAAATAAAAAAGTAAGGAGAAGAATCAGGATCGACAGTGATGTGATAAACACAATCAAAGAAAGGAAGCTCCAGATGTTTGGTCATGTCAGTCGCATGGAGGAGAAGAGAATTCTGAACGTTGCAATGGAGGGAACAATGGAGGGAACACGCCCTCCTGGAAGGCCCAGAAGACGATGGTTCGACGACATCAGAGAGTGGACGGGATTAAATCTTGGAGAGGCAATACATGCGGCACAAGACCGCGAAAACTGGAAAAGAATCGTTCAGCATGCTACTGGTCTCGACGGTTCCTGAGGGGACTATGAGCTGATGATGATGATGATGTGTGAGTGCCACTTCCTTGCATTGGCATTACTGTTGGCGGCCTTCACTTGTCCGCCCCTCATTTATGTTGGGTGTCCAGATGCTAATATAGGCCTACAGGTGTCCCTGGTTAATGTATGCAAAGCATTTAAGCGTAGGCTCTCGTACAGTCTGTCACAGGCCGAAGGGTTCAATGTTATTCATTCGTCCCGCGGTGTTAAAGAGCCTATATTCGAGTAAAAGCCAAGGCAAAAAGACGTGCGCAGGTTGAGAACCCCTTCGAATAACTTTATGACCATTTGAACAAAACATCAAGTGCGGTCTTTGTACGACAACACGTCGACTGGCTTCAGAAGAGGGTGGAATTTGCGGAGGAAGGGTGCATTCTCTGGTCACTGCTTTTACCGACTTTGTCCAATCTTTATACTACAGCGCGAGAAAGACGGAACTGGGCAATTGTGGTCTTTCCACCCACTGGTCCCAAGTGGTGCACCTAGGGTAGCGAGGGTAGGACAGATGCCCCCAGGGATGTTTTTACACCCCGTAACACCCCCAACACCCACCCCCAATTTGAGGCCAACACCCCCTCAAAATTTGGAAATGTGACAATGGTATGCATACAAAATGCATACTAATTAACTCCGGACACCCCAATTTGAAGTCACCCCCACAAATTCACAATCCTAGAAATATCCCTGTCCCCAGGCGCCCCCTAGACTCAGCGTAAAAGATAAGAAACTGAGAAAACTGAAAAAACTCTCATTTTGCTAGACTCATGCCATTTGTAAAAGCATTAAGTATAGAACTACTGGGGGCCATACACTCAATAGAAACTGAGAAAATGGATGGATGGATGGAGGAGGAGAGAGCAGAGAGCGAGAGAGAGAGCGCGAGAGAGAGCGAGCGAGCGAGCGAGAGAGAGGAGAGAGAGAGAGAGAGAGAGAGAGAGAGAGAGAGAGAGAGAGAGAGAGCAGTTCGAATCAGTAAGAGCAAGAAAAGTACATTGGTGGTTTTAATCCTGCGTCCATAAAATGTCATGACATGTTAGGCCTAATTAATGTAAAGATTTTTTGGACCCACTAATTTATTTTCTCACCCCCCGCCACGGGCGCTAAATACCCGAGGCACTGACGCTCAAATACCGCCCTGTGTCGGAATATCCCAAGAGATTGCTGAACCCACAGTCAAACATACACAGTTGGCCTATATACGCTTCACGACAGCACACTGGGCCTCCGCTGGCCTATAACTCGTCTTCGTCTTATTGAGCCACCAAATGTGGCGCTACAGAAGTTACAATATTTCTTATCGTTGGTGATTGACGAGCTACAGGTGTTCCGCTAATGCTGAGTTGCTGACCTTATTCTAAAAAAAAGGTTAGGTCTGTTACAGACACAGAGGCGGGAACAGTGTTTATTCTAGGCCCTTTTGGGGGATTTCCCCATAAAGTTTGAAAATTCCCTCCAAAATTTCATTTCTATATGTTGCATTTGGGAATTCCCCCCCCCCAAGTGTGACGAGAGGGTTTTTTAATTTTGGAGAGAAGGAAAAGAGAAGGATCTGACCATAAAGTCACCATATAGAAGAGTATTTGAAAGAAAAGGAAGGATGTGATGACCTTTTTTGCTCGTCAAAGTTTTTGTGCAGACAAACCTTCTCCCCTCAAACATTTCAAACTCCTCCTCCCTAATGCCAAGGTGGCTAGAATAAACCCTGGGCGGGAAGTTAGCAGAGTGGTAACAACACAGTACTCGAGCACTTCGTGGACGGCGCAGGAATGATCCTGACACGTCTTACTACAGCATCCAAACAAAGGAGAGATATGTCTGAATTTGTGCATAAAGCTTAGCAGGCATATTTCCGAGCTAAATTGGTTGACCAGGAAAAACCTTTGGCACCACATAAATTGTGCAGGACATGTACTGAAAACGTTAGGCAGTGGACTAACGGTAAGAGAAAAAGTCTTATAGCTATGGAGTTCCAATGTGGTGGTGGTTTAGGCCATCTTAAACCATGTTGATGACTCTACTTAAGCCTGGTAGGCCTAAATGATTTTTTTGGTTTTTCCACCTGGACACTATCTTTCGGCTACAGTCTGTCTGTCATACACTTTTTGTAGTCTCCCCGATGAACACCGAAATGTCTTGGACGATAAAATTGTAATTTGAACTTTGAACTTCTGTGCGTGCCGAGAATTTGTCCGAAATCAACATTACTTTTTTGCTAACAAGCTAATGCGTCTCAGAACACTGCTTTTTATAATTTTTCCATCAGTTTAGAATATAAACACATGAAATGGCGTAAACTTGGATGAAAAGTGGGGACTCAAACCCTATAACTTCCCCTTTCCTATGGTAGCCTCCTAAAAAGTTTGGGCTCGAATCTAGAACCCTAATAGTAGTTTATACGACTATGATTACACATGCGATTTAACCATATAAGACACTCATTAGTTTAAAAAGTCAAGACACTTATTCATTTAAGAAGTCAAGCATCCTCAGTTACGCTTCCTTCAAGAAGATGACTCTTAATGCGCATCATCATGTCTAGATGGTATTCCTCTAATTCAGTGCTTCCCAAACTGTGGGTCGCAACCCAAAAGTGGATCGCAGGGCTCAGCCTAGTGGGCCGCGGGGTAGCGCGATATTAGATTCAAAGTGTCATTTTCTAACCAATACCACAATGTCACAAGTTTTGAAAGTTGCACGTAGGCTTAGGTTTTAATATTTATAATTAACAATCCTCCAATAATAACATCTTAAAATGATTAGTGTTTTATCCAATTATAGTTGACAAAAAGTTTGCAGGGTCGCGGTATGTTACAAAGCCGCTGAGATGAGTCGCACAGTTGCAAAAGTTTGGGAAACCCTGGTCTATAGTACTTTTAAAAATTAATCTTATTTCTCAATGATGCAAGGAAAACGTATTCCGACCATTTTGCTCAGAAACTCCACTAACAACCGGAAATCTCTATTAATCAATTTGGCATCACCTAGCGGTTAAGCGATTTTGCCATTATCATAGGATTTTTATGACGCGTAATAAAGGTATGTTCCTGGCAAAGTTTTAAGAAGACAATTTTCAAGAAATTTCCTTATCTATTTCTCTTCTTTTGTCTTATTTGGCAAAAATGTGAGTAATTCTGCCTAATATATTTGCCATATTGTCATTCGAATTGAATCAGAGCTTTTATTCTGCCATATATATTCAAAACCTAGAAGATTCCTCCCAAACAGCGTTCACCAGATGGCGTAATGCATTTTAAAAATACTACATGCTATTATTATTTATTTATTTATTTCAAGACAATTTCTATAGCGCCGTGCACTAGGCTACGGCCTACGACAAGGGCGCCGCACACACAGTCATTAGGGTCGCAACATGTTACAAAACCGCCGAAGTGGGCCGCAGTTCCAAAATGTTTGGGAAACCCTGCTCTAATCAGTGGCGGCTCCACAGGGAGGCCCGGGGGCCCGTGCCCCTATTGAGTGCCTGCCCCCCAGTGGCTCCCCCTGTTGGGACCCTATACTTAATACTACATGCCTAACAACAAATGGTTGCCCCCATGATTAGAAGTTGCCACCCCAACCAAATTTCTATCTCCCCTTCTTTTTTTGTCTTATTTCCCAAAAAAAAAAAATCCCCCCAAATTACAAATTCCTCTTGCCAATTTGTCATTTGAACTTGAATCATTTTCAGCTTTTATCCTTTGTATTAGTCATAAACTCATGAATTGATTACGTCCAAACAGTGTCATTCGCCAGATGGCGTAATAATTTTTTAAAATTTTTGAAAATTTTATTATTATTTAAATTTATTTATTTCAAGATTTTTTCAAAATTTTTGGCAAATTTTTGCAAAATTTTGGCAAATTTTGACAATTTTGGCAAATCTTATGGCAATGTTGGCAAATTTGCAATTTTTATATTTTTGGCAATTGTTTGCAATTTTTGCGCATTAATACATTATAAATGAATTTTTTCCATTTTGTTTGGGAAACCCTGCTCCAAATGAGTGGCTGATTACCACGATTGGTGTTATTTTGAATCAATATCAGTGCCTGTTCTGTTCAGATAAGGCATCATTTAGCTTATTACCCTTTATATAATGGTGTTGATGCAAAATAACAACAAATGGTTGGCCCCCTTGATTAGAAGCCCCCACCCCAACGCCCCCTCACTTGCCAAATCCTGGAGCCGCCACTGGCTGTAATTGATTACTTCTCTTGTTCTTCAACATATTCATTAAGAGTTTGCACTGAATGTCAGACATGTTCCTCCTATATAGGCTATTTATTCGATTTGCTAGATCTTGAAACTGTTCACAATCAAGCGCAACCATGAACTCTTAAATGAAGTTGTTGTTCGTTTTCATTTCAAACACAGGTGTAGACTTCTATTAGGCTTCTAGGCTCAAGTTCCCCAATTTGAGAGGCTACCATAAGGAATGGGGAAGATACAGGGCTCGGCTCCCCCACTTTTTCTTCCACGTTTACGTCAGTGAGTTCAAATATCTAATTTAGGACATTTCTATCGCTGGCTTTCTGTTCTTTTAATTTTATCGATATTTGGAACGGCGTGCTTTGCACATATCATTGAATAAGAGACCGTTTGCCCATAGTCTAGACCAGAAGTCAGTAATTGTATGGACCCGTTACAAGTTCACAACAAAGTGTGAATCTTTATCAGTAGGCCTAAGTAGGCCTACGCGTAGGCCTATGATATGAAAGCAATGGAAAGACATTTTAAAAATGTGTGTGCTCCATTTTCTCCTTTGTGCGCTTGCCTTGTGACCTCTGTGCGCGCGCGCACACGCGCACAGATTAGTGCGAAAAGTGGGATAAAAAAATAAAGTGCAATAAAGTGCAAAAATATCCCAGGGATATTTTTGAACCCCCTGACACCACCAAACACCCCCCAATTTGAAACCAACACCCCAACACCTCCCAATCTCAGCTATGGATGACCTTTTTTGCTTGCCATACTTTTTTTTGAGGGGGGGGGTCAAAGGACCCCCAAAATTTACCAACACCCCAAATTGATAATCCTAGGAATAATCCTGCTCCGGCCCCACAATCGGGTCGGGACCGGTCGTGAGAGTCGTCCAAAACCGGTCAGTAGTTGAGGGGGTTAGTATCAGGTCGACTTCAAAGCGCTTGAGAAAACGACAATTTTTGCTCAAGAGTCTTAGGCTGAAAATGTCGACGTGCCTCTCCCCCTCCCCTATTCTGGACTCCTGGCTACAACACTGGTCTGTCTACTTCAGTGTCGGGCAACCTTTTTTGGTCTCAGGCACCCTGATAAAAAATTTCCCATCACGGCACCCCTGGTAAAACTAGTATAGTTAGTTAGTAAAGTATAAAAACTATAAAATAAGCTTAGTCTAGACTCTAGAGTCTAGACTATAGTTAGTATAGAATCTAAGCCTATACATTCCATAGATGAAGAAATCCGTATTATTTATACATGTATCAGTTTCTTCGTGTAGCAATTTTTAAATCGCGGCACCCCAACGTGTCGCGGCTCACACAGGTTGCCCGACACTTGTCTACTTGTTATAGGCCTACCGCATACGAAGCAGCCTTTTGTGCAAATCTGCTTAGGGCCTGCTTAGTTTTTCCGCCATGGGCAATAAATACAGTCTAATCTAGTGGCGTGATTGATTGATGCATATTGGACCCAGTTGCTGGAAATAACAGACCAGCCATTCGGGCCTCAGACGTCGGTTCTGTTGGCCTCATCAGTTCATAAGTCAAGGGTCCAGTGGCGGTCCACGTGGAGGACGAGTGGGGATGCGTCCCCACCGGACTTTTTTTGCCTGTGAAAAAACTCATTTTGGGGTAAAAGTCTAGTGAAACTACGAGGGAAAACACTGCGGATGACCTTTTTTTGCTTGTCAACCTATTTTTCGGTAAACGTGTAGTAAAATTAGGGGACAATTCTCTTTGGCAGCCTTTTTCGGCAAAGTTTATTGATTTTTTCCTTCTCTCTTCGTCTCCCCACCAACTTCCTATGAATTCCTTTCACCCCCACCCCCACCAAGAAATCCTGGAACCGCCACTGCAAGGGTCTCCTACGTTTCTTTTAACATAGGGCCCCCAAGCTACTTAATCCAGCTTTGTACACAAATTTTCCCTGAATTGTTTACCAGTGGTTTTATAAAATGGGGCGCCAATCACGTGCTCTTTTTATAACCAACAGTTAAATTCACGTTTCGGAATTCATATATTTTTCTTATTAAACTACTATTTCCCGTAATGCGGTATTGTACAAAGCTAGGCAGAATATTATCGAGTCAGGTTATTTTCCTATTTGATGTTTATTCCACGGACAATATACATTAATACTTGCACGAAGATTACAATTGTTGATTTCATCATCTGGTTAAGTCTTTAACAATGCAGTCTCGCCATCTGGCGAGCACTGTGCGAAAGACGCTCTTAGCATTAAACGTTAACGGAAAAGCAGACTTCTCAGATACACATGAAAATACGGTACTACAATTAAAGTTGGAAATAATTTTCAAACTTTTACCCAAGTACAGGATGTAAACTGATTGGAAAGACTGAATTTTCTTCCTACTAAGTTTTTTTGTGATTTCACCTAAAACCCTTCTTTAAGCGGGCTTATCCTTCTATAAGTTCAGAAACGTTCAGAAACAGGGATCACCCGGATCAGGGAATAGCATTGCAGTTGACAGCCTTGATGCTGAGAGCAAAATGAGTTGAATCCATTCATATTAATTTTAAAGGGGAAATAATAGGGTAAAAGTCGAAGAAGTAAAATGGAAATTGCTTCAGACGTGCATGGTTGACCAAGTCTAAATCGACGGATAGTCAAGGATTAAGGAGCATTGAGACAATGGATGCACTCGCCCTGCACTGCACTTGACCATCTTCGCAGAGCTAACAATGACATAACCGATAGAAAGATACAGCTAGTTACATCTGAAAAATGTCCACCATACATGTGAATTGTCGTTGCCAAAGTGTGGCATTTCTAAGAGGAACGAAACTCAACATTTCTAAGCCCCCTCCCGCCCGCCCCCTCCGCTCCCCGCCCCGCCCCAATTCGAGCCACGTCCAAAAGACCTTCAACAATCGACCTTGAAACGCCGGTTGACAGACGCCGCTATATTTACCGTCTGCCTGGTTTTTATTGATGAGCTAAACGAAATACATCTCCACTTGCTTGTTGCCGGTTGCCACATTAAACCGATGCCTGCACAGAAGATATAGTACAAGTACTCGTTGCCAGATTAAGATTCAACATCTGTTTCTGCGTTGTAAGACTTTCCGACATTGCGAACATTGTCGAAATATACGGAACTATGTATATATATATATATATATATATATATATATATATATATATATATATATATATATATATATATATATATGCCCTGCGTCAATACGTACAGTATATATGTATAGGCGCAGACTTCTATTAGGCCGCTAGGGCCCACCACTTTAAGAGGCTTTGCTAGGGGGGGAAGGGTCCCCCACTTTTTCATCCAAGTTTACGCCAATGTGTAGAGGTTTGTATGTGTGAGACGCAGTGGCGGCTCCACCGGGGGGCCAGAGGGCCCGTGCCCCCTATTGAGTGTCTGCCCCTCCCAGTGGCCCCCAGTGGCCCCCAGTTGGGACTCTATACTTAATGCTACATACATTAAACAACAAATGGTTGGCCCCCATGATTAGAAGTTGCCACCCCAACGGCCCCCTCCCACTTGCCAAATCCTAGAGCCGCCACTGGTGAGACGATCTCTCTTTGGGCTTTCATCGGTTATTATTATCTGCGAGTGATTTGCTGTTTGGGTTTCCGCCAATGATAAATAGGCATAGAGAGCTGATCTTTTCTTGATGGAAACATTTTTGCCAGTTATATTTTCGGTTACGATTTGGAGCGAGTGAAGGCAGGCTACGTGGACTGGAAGGGATGTGATGGAATTCATATTGGCTGTCGAGTGTCTACTCTAGGGCCCCGGGAGTTTCCCCGGAGGGGGAATGGGGTGGAGATGGGTAGGGTTGAGGCGTGGGGAAGTAGGAGGTTATATTTGGCGGCTCATAAATATTCGATCCAATAGAAAGTACCGGCTGTCATCTTCGCTGACGGAATTCGACATTTGCAAATGTGAAAAAGAACCCATTTCCAGCCGAATAGTTGGACTGGTTTTGGAAGAGATGTTGAGGATTTTATCTCCCCATTTGTCGAAAATGACCACCCCCCCCCCCCCCGATATCGACTAATCGTCTGGCTCCCGATGGAGGTAGAAATGTTTAGGGTGAAAACTGTCCGAGTTCATTGTATCCAGTGTCTTATCCAGACTCCAGGCCTTTTTTTTGGGGGGGGGAAGGGCGGGGCAAATTGACTTGGATGGAGGGAAAGAGACACAGTTCAATGCAAAGATCTTGTGTCGGTGCTGGGATTTTGGGGAATTTTGAGGTGGGTGGGGGGGGGGAACCTCCCGTTAACAGGCTTGGATAGAACACTGATTGCACTTTCGAAAATAGAACACTTACACATGGACGACTGTCAGTTGTTGATCTTTCTCTGCTTTTCATCCTCTTCGAGAACACTGTGCCACAGATGACCGATACTGCTATACTGTGTAAATAAATCCACGACATTTTACATACTTACTGGACGCCAATTTCTGTATAGGCTAGGCCCTATCATAGGCTAGGCCCTATCATAGGTAAGTGGTGTTCACACAGATTAATGCCTCCTCAGCTAGTAGCTACTTGAAATTACGTTATTATTATTATGATTATGATTATGATTATGATTATGATTATGATTATTATTATTATTATTATTATTATTATTATTATTATTATTATTATTATTATTATTATTATTATTATAAAGAGTATGAACGCATGGAATGTAAGCTGACTGCAGGGCGCCATTTATTGCAGCTGTGCACAGATATCTGGACTTGCGTGCCCCTAATTTTAGATTAGAAGACTCAGAAGGAGGCTAATTATATCACTTTGTACATTGATAGACCGACCGGCGAGAAAGACGTCGGAGATAAATCAATGCCAACCGAAGATTCCAACAGCTGGAGCTAAGGGAACCAGTGGCGACTCCAGGATTTGGCAAGTGGGGGGTCGTTGGGGTGGCAACTTCTAGGCATGGGGCAGCCATTTGTTGATAGGTATGCAGTAGTAAGTATAGGGTCCCAACAGGGGGCCAGACATTTAATAGGGGCACGGGCCCCCATGCGGAGCCGCCATCGAAGGGTACTATTATGTTAACCAAATCCTTTATAAGACCTTAACGTTGAAGTGATGAAAATGTTTTATTTGCTTAAGACTCTATTGATTATAATTATTGCCGTTTCATATTAAGAATGGTGTTTTAACTGGTACGTGTATATTTGTTGCGTTGATTCGGCCTAACAGGAACTCTTCCAACTCTGGAATGACAGTGGAGTTCTCTTTGGGCGGAAGAAACAAAACACGCGGCAATTAATTTCGCAACCTCCTTCAATCTTCAACGCTTTCGAATCAGCTGAAAGAGAAGAAAATAAGATTCTAGCATGGAACTGAAGACGACCTCTCCTTTCCTGCAGCACGAGAATTCGCTGAAAACTCACGAGAAACTCTCAATCCTACCAGACGACGTCAAGGAAACTCGCGGCGTTCTTAGCGAATTGTCCATTATCGGAAATGGCCACGATGGCAGGAAGAAGTACTTGCGACAAAAGCAGCAGGAAGACCGGGTTCTGATTCGTCACGTACCGAAGAAAGTTCTCGATGTTTTCGTCGGAGAAGCAGTCTACAATCAGTCGAGTCTCGACCGGATCCTTTGCGTCCGTCTGCCGTCGAAGGCCGATGGTCGCTCGGCGCTGATCCTCGATCTCGAGAGTCCAGCGTCTCAGATATCGTCTCTGTCCGAATGCTCTCCGTTTGCGAGTGAAATAAGCGGCGGGGACAGTCCGAGTCTTCTCGGAGAAGCAGGAGAAAAAGTGGACTTGAGTCCCGATTCAGGCTGTAATATCATCGCAGAGTCGTCACTCACAGCGACGCCGGAAACGTTGCCGAATTGTCCAGAACAGTCCTCGGAAAGAGCAACTGCTCAACTTGACTCCAAACGCCCAGATACAGGCGAAGAGAACGAGAAAGAGGAGAAGAAGGAGGGGGAGAGAAAAGCAGAGGAAAAGTCCCCTAGGTCTCACACCGGATCGTCCTGCGTGGAGGACACGGGATTCGGATTCCTTGACTCGACCGACGTCCGTCGCTGTTCTTCCTCCTTTAAGACGCCTTCGTCCGCTGAGGTCGATCCGCCGTCCACGAAGAAAGAGGTTCGCTTCGCGGACGCTCTCGTCGGACTCCACCACCCGGAATCGGTCGAACACAACGCCCGCGGCACGATCGACCCTCCGGCGGTTCCACCCGAGGACCTCCGGGACCTAAGCGCCCCCGATGAACCACAAGACCTGCACGATAACAACGTCGTTACCACGGCGGACCCGATCCCGCAGCTGCGTACGTGCTTCGCGCCGCCTGGATCTTCCGGGCCGTTTCCGGAGGAGAGGATCTACGACCAGAAGGTCGTGCTGGAGTCCCTGTCCTTGAACGACCTTGAACTTTCGGTCAGCGGTTCCGTTTACGTCGCCAACATCAGTTACGTCAAACGCGTGTGCGTGCGTTTCACGACCAACGATTGGCAGGATTTTGTCGATTTGGACGCGACTTATTCACGGCCAGCAAACGAAGAAGGTGGAAGCGACGAGTTTCTCTTCGAGATAAACCTTCCGAAGTCGTTTGGTTTCGGCGGTCGCTTGGAGTTTGCCCTCTGCTACGAAGCAGCGGGCCGCGTCTTCTGGGACAACAACTTCGGGGCAAATTATCGTGTGGAGTACCGTTGAGAATGAGTTTCGCCAACGTCTGTGGACTTCTTCGTTATAAACGGAATGTTTTGAAAGTGTAAAAAACGTGAGTTCGTTTTTCGCCTTCGGTAGATTCGCAGACATATTTTCTACGCCTGATTCAGACATTTAGCCTACTCAGCGATTCAATATATCAGCTGACTTTGGAACAACGAACAAGACGAAATGAACAAAGTCTTGATTAAGAGCTCATCATAATTATGAGAAATAAATTTGCCGTAAAGTTAAAGTTTGACTTTTACGAAGCACAATTGACATTTTCAACATAGCATTCACTCGCTAGGTGTATCCAGTAGTTGCTGCAGAATCTGTTAGATCTTCATTAGGCTAACCGGAGAAAATACAAAATCTGCAGAATTCGGAGCGGTTTAGTTAGTTAGTTAGTTAGTTAGTTAGTTAGTTAGTTAGTTAGTTAGTTAATATGCCAACTTGTATAGCGCTATCGTCACAGCAGGCCAAGATCAGGAGCGCTTTATACATTGCACTTAAACGAGATGTCAAACAACTTGTTAAACAACAAACATTTTCGATTTCCGGTTTAACACCGGAAGTCAAAATTTTTAAGAGGTTTGAGCGGAACCAAGCGATTTCTTATATAACTAACTTTTAACCCGTCAAAAATGACGGGGTAGAGTGACTATCTCCATCCCCTATTGTTTTGTAAAAGTTCGCATTATTACATATAACAATTTTTAAATCTGAAACTGTACGGTGAATGCGTAGATTATCATTTAAAATTTGTCCTTTGTTCACCAGACACTAAAAGCGAAAGATAAATAAAGTCGATGTTACAATATCATCTCAAACAACATTAATCCTAAGGAACGTCAACTCGTAAAGGGACTATCACTAAAAGGCGCTACATTAAGGGACTCAATACATCGAACATTCCATCTCATAAACATCATACACTAAAGGTGAAGGACACATACAGCTCATATCTTAAATGCGACATAAACATCATATAGGCCTACGCTAAACAGTTACGTAGGGTCCGGGAGATTCGCCGATACCTGCCATTACCGGACGTGATTAAACTGGTTCGATCCCTCATTCTATCACGAGTGGATTATTGTAACAGTATCTTACTCGGACTTCCTGTCAGCCAGCTAAACCGTCTTCAGATGGTGCTAAATGTTTCAGCTCGTCTGATCTTCGGTGCTAGGTGGAATGAGCATGTGACACCGCTATTACGAGACAAACTTCACTGGCTCCGGATTCCGGAGCGTATAGCCTTTAAACGTTGCTGGTTTACATTTAGGACGTTAAATGATCCTTTCTGCCCCGAGTACTTAACGGCTCTGGTCTGTAAGCCCAAGTCGTCTGATCGGCGCTCGCAGCTTCGATCAAGCAGCCGTTCTCAATTGGTGGTTCCACCCCCGTCTACGACAGCAAAATTTGGGGATCGGTCTGTTTCGAGGGGCAACCCATTGCTTTGGAACTCGCTGCCGGCGGACGGGAAGAAGAGGAAAATGGTGGTGGCGGTGGAGGAGGAGGAGGAGGAGGAGGAGGAGGAGGAGGAGGAGGAGGAGGGGAAGAGAAGGAAGAAGAAGAGGGAAGTGGTGGTGGAGGATGAGGAGGAGGAGGAGGAGGAGGAAGAAGAAGAGGGAAGTGGTGGTGGAGGATGAGGAGGAGGAGGAGGGGAAGAGGAGGAAGAAGAAGAAGAGAAAAGTGGTGGTGGAGGATGAGGAGGAGGAACAATTCAATTTTCCAGCAACGTCGACGTTTTCAGTGAACATTTCTGTGCTTTTCAAATCTGCATCAGTGTTCTTCTGGATTTGATCTGTCATTCGATTGGCGCATAGAACAATACTATCGTGTTTTTAGAGTTAGGCTGTGTAATACTTTTACAAGCCATCTTTCCTAAGACAAGCAACATTGTGAAGTTTTCATAATAGTAATAATAGACGAAACAAATTTTGAAATAATAATAATTATTCTTTCTTGAAACTTGCGCCACTACTTTACAAATAAGATTCGATCCAGTAGAAGCGAGTTCAAAACCATGAGATTAATTATGAGTAATAATAATTATTATTGTGATTAGGCTTAACTAGTCTAGTCTGTCTACTTGCATGCTTAATCAATCCCAAGATAATCAATACAACTATTTGCTACCTTTAACCTAAATTGAGAAACTGGAAAATTTCACAGATTTGCACTAAATTTTCTAAAAGTTTCTCGGTATGTAAGAATCTTACATCCATCGTAAATGTTACAGTCTTACATTCAATTTTTGGTCCAGTTCTGTTCCTGTTTAACGTCTGCCCAGATTTCGTCCAGTTCTTATTCTGATGATGATGATGATGATGATGATAATAATAATAATAATAATAATAATAATAATAATAATAATAATAATAATAATAATAATAATAATAATAATAATAATAAAACTATAATTATTAATGTTGTGTTTCTGGTGCATATTGTGACCGGTGTTGCCGCTGTTCTCTCTTCGCCGTTGCGTCCGTCGTCACTTTCCGCCCACAACCAAATGCGTCCTGTATCCATCGCCGGGTCCCAAGTGGCCGTGGTCGTGGAGGTGCAGGTCCAGGTCTCCGTGACCCGGAAACGATCCGCAATCGTCGTCCAGGAATCCGGACGACCCGACGGAGTCGAGGTCGTCTTCGCTCCAGGGTCCTCCTCCTCCGTCGCTGCCGTCGATGAAACGGAAGCCGCGAACGAAATTGCTGCAGGCGGTCCTCGGTGTCACCGTGATCCCGGCCGTGTGCCACCGGCGCTCCGATCCAGGACCACCGATGTCGACGTACGACACGAACCTTCGGTGTTCAAGAATTCATTCATTGCGTCCAGTTTTAGAGTAATTCGGTGAACTAATTCAGCGAATTCTACGTTCGATTTATAATTCAGTGAAATTCAGCAATATAGCAGTAACCAGGGCCTCCGAGAGGGGGTCAGGGGGGGCAACTGCACAGTGGCCCGGCGGTCTGGAGGGGGCCCGGGCCGATGATGAATATGTATAATTAACAATAAAATGAGTGATAAAACTAAAAAACTAAAGAATGGTTAAGATTAGTTCAGCAGAGGGCCCGACGAGCACAAGGGGGCCCGGGACACAGTGCTAAATGGCTGACGAGCAAAAAAAGGTCGTCAAGAAATTATGACTTCTCAAGGGCCCGTCGGCCATTCTGCACAGGGGCCCGGAATTTCTCTCGGAGGGCCTGGCAGTAACGTCGGTTGGCTGCTGGCAGTGTTGTTACTATTTAAATACTTTGTCCAGTATTTAAAAGAAAGTATTGAAATACCCATTAAAAATTAAGTATTTAAATAGTATTTAAATACCATAGAGTATTTGGATGTATTTAAGAAATTTAAATACTTTTGATTTATTGCAATGTTCATTTTACATTTCTTTACTGATGGTTTAGACAGTGGCGCCCCCCCCCCATTTAAAATCTGAGACCGACACCCCCAAACACCCCCAATCTCAGCTATGGGATGACGTTTTTCTGCTTGTCAAGACTTTTTTGGCAGGGGAATGGGGACCCCTAGAATTTACCGACACCCCCTCGAAAGTGATAATCCTAGAAATAACCCTGCAGTCCTCATCTACCTCGTCTCCTTCCTCTTCGGCTGAACGAAGTTCGTGTCGGCGAATCGCTTCGGTCGCAGCCGCGGACAGCAGAGGACCGTCGTCCGGAAGCGCTTCTTCGTGCAGTCCGGGTAGACGACCATCGACACCCGGAACCCGGCGGCCGCGATCGACGGCTCGAGGGTCAGCGACTCCCGGAAGCGCCGCTCCGACTCGTAGTTGCAGAAGGAGGCGCACGACTGCCGAGGTCTTCCTCCTCCTCCGAGGAAGGAGGAAGACGAGGAGGACGGAAGGACGGGCACGGCTACGGTCTCCGAGAAACTCTCCGCCACCAACTGGGAACTGAACGGATCGGTGGTCGCCGCCAGATGGCGCTTCGACGACGGAACGACGACGTTCACCTGAAACAAAGAACTTCGCTAAGCAACAAAAACGACGACGACGAAAACCACAGTAGAAGAAGATGTTCAGGTTGTTAGGAGAGGCTCTCCTGGACTCAGTGTTTAATCTAGACTCCTGGACTCCGGGGGAAAACTGAAAAAGCCGGGGGGAAAACTAACAAAGCCGGGGGGATTCTGCTAGGGGCCGCTGTTAGTCCATGTAGTATTCCAAAATTTCCGGGGGAATTTGAAATTTCCGGGGGGAAAAGGGGAAATTTCTCCCCCCGGAAACGGCCTATAGATTAAACACTGCTCCTGGTTCTGGATTGTGCTGATTTACTTACTTACTTACTTTGTTATGTGGGATTTGTAGTCTTTCGTTGTTATCTTCCTCTCTTCCGGTTTGATGTTGAGCTTAATGGGCGTTCTGAGATTACATTTCATTTTAAATCTTATCTTTAATACAACATCGCGCCGCGAACCCTCAACATTGTGTTTAGTGTAAGAAAAGGTCTCAGTCGTCGGAAAGTTTTTCACGTGTCTGTCTGAGGATATTTAGAAGACCGTTTTCTTGTTACCGTCCGTGGGCGTAGCAAGGGTTTGGGGGTCCCTGTGCAGCGCTTCGGTGGTATTTGTAGGCTTCGTCGATTTTTTTCATTACATTGTATACATGTAAATATCTTGTAAGTAAAATAAAGCTACTCGGTGTCAAGGGGTTTCTGACCGACTGGGTCAGAAACCCCTTTGCAGAGGGCAGTGGCGTAGCGCGGGTTGGCGGCGCCCGGGCGGCCAAGTAGACATTTAGCGCCCCTCATCTTCTGCGCCCCCCCGGGGGCATTTTCCCCTGCCCCAACTTCGCTACGTCACTGGTCTGGAGCCCGTGTGCTCAGTCCATTGCTACGCCACTGGTTGCTATCATACGTCATGTTAACCACAACTGCTATCGTCTTATGACAGCAATGTAATGTAATGTAGCATTTATATAGCGCCTCTTTTTATTTCCACTTAGAGGCGCTCCTGTCAATAACATCCGTGTTAGTAGCCTATACTAACAAACACAGGGTTAACACGAAACGAAATAACACACCCTAGTTGCTCAGTACATGGCACAGGCGGAAGGTACATGTATACCTGTCTAATGAAGTGTCCGAAGTTGTTGTTGTTGTTGTTGTTGTCGTCGTCGTCGTGTCCCTTGAGGTGCGAAGGTCCGTCCAGGCTAATGGTCATCGCCTGGTCAACGAGGTCCTTGAGCTTATGACCACGACGATCTGCAGGAACCCCAAAGGCACGAGGACCGTCCTATAGACAAGACGATCATAGGACAAGACAGACAGACAGACAGACAGACAGACAGACAGACAGACAGACAGACACACAGACACACAGACACACAGACACACAGACAAACGGACGGACATATATCAAATGAAATGTAATGTCTATATTCTAATGTCAATTATTTCCATATGCATTAGGTGTTGGATGGCGACCGTTTAAATGTAGAGGTACATTTTATATAAACGAACTTTATACACATAAATGTCTACACATCAGTCAAAAGATGAAGAACGTATTTGTTCGTCATTCCACAGGTGTTAGGCACCCAAGCACCAATGCATCAGCATTCTTCGTATTACCAGACGTACATTCGATCGAGTAACGGTAACGTGACTGAGCGATAAAAAAGGTCAACCCACCGTCAATTCAACATTGGAAACTGGGACCAGTTAAAACATCAAAAAACACACGCACACATCATGGAAGCCTAAATATATTGCACCTGAAAGGTGAACCTGTTTCGAGCGTTGACCAACTTAGGCCAGCTTTAGTGCAGTTGGGCTATGAATACACTCTACGCCACAACTGAAACTTGCAGTCAAATTAGTCAAAAATCTGTGAAATTAGTAAAGACGCAATAAATACTAAATATATCAGTAATAATAAAAGGTCTATATTTAGGCTTCCATGGCACACATTCACGGACAAACCGGTAAACATCGTAAAATTTACGATGAACTTCGGAAGTTCAAAGCCGACTGTTGTAATTGTTGGAATGCTTTGCATAATAGACGATTGGAAGAAGAAGAGTGAGTAGTTATATTATTAGGCCTATACACTTATACAGTATGCGCGGTTTGTAAATATACCGGACGCAAAAGCATACTTTGGAGGTTAGTCACTGTAAGAGCGTCGCGATCTTTTCATATACTTTCATCTATGCTAAGTGGCGTGAATCACTCCATTTAGCATCTATTATGTATATGAAGCCAGACGCCAATAACGGAATGCTGCTAAGAGTCAAATCTTAAGACCATCTAGACAATTATGTTGTGTCATTTAGTATCGTCCCACGGATTTCGTGAAAACGAGAATGGCGTTCATATCGATGGTTCAGAGGCCTACATTCGGCAGCCATTATTTGAACGTTCATTATACAGTAGAACTTAGTTATAAGGTATTTATCGGGTCTGTAAAACTTAGTACGCTATATATCGGAGGTACGTTTTATCCAATACCGTCCAATACAGTAGCGCATCACCCGGGACCGTACATTGCGCTATGTTTTAATCAAGTATACGTTTTTTACCGAGCCTGTTAAAACGAAGTTCTACTGTAGTTTCCTAATTGTCGTCGTAGATTTTGCTCTGTAGAGGAGTAACTTTCTCCCCGGTCGGATCATATAACCTTCCGCCCCCGCCCCTATGCACACATGATGGGATTTCCTGTCGGAATTCAACACAGCGGAGTCTGTCCTGTCTCTCCTAAGTGTAGACGATCGGATCGAGACATCGACACGAGGATTCTGTATAGCATTTCCTGTGCTGTGTAATTATTGTCTATAGACAATGACTTCGGGTATATGAGACTTACAAGGGGATAATTATCGTTTGAGCTTTGGATTAGTTATAATTAATTCGATGTGTAAGCCTCTTACTACAGCTACAACTATGTCTCCATTTTTGTTGCTAATGAAGGGATTTAGGCCTATTGAGTAATATAGGCGCTCGTAGTGACGGAATTGCTTAAATATGTCTGTCTGTCTCTTGGTGTGCTTCTTATGTCTGTCTTTTGCCTACCTCTCTATCTCTTTCATCGGCTCAGTCTCTGTCTTTCTCTCTGTCCTTCTTTCCGTCCGCCTGTGTGTCTCTGTCTTTCTGTGTGTCTCTGTAAGTCTTCCTGCCTGTCTGTTCTCTTTCTTTTTCTCTGTCTCTGTCTCTGTCTGTCTGTCTGTCTGTCTGTCTCTCTCTCTCTCTCTCTCTCTCTCTCTCTCTCTCTCTCACCACTTGCGCTTTGCCTTTGATGTTTGAAAGCCTGCCTTTGATGAAACTGTTGTTGACTTTGGGAAATTAGAAAAGTGCAGTCGAAAAACGACCAGAACGATGATTCAGTTTCAGGGCCGTTATTAGGGACCATCGTGACATTCCGTTAGTAAGCCTGGGATGGGTTTTTACATTATAGGCCTAATGCTTCAGCCTCAGTGACGATGGTAGTCTTGGGAAGTGGGATGAGTTCGTTCTCAATGCAAGTAACGACCTTTTGAAGTTTCCGAATGTCTATTTTATTTCTCCCTTTTAATTCTGCCTCAGGCAAATGCAGTTTACAGTTGTCTCAAATGTTATCATCTTCAGTCTCCGCAGTGTTCCTTCGACAGTGATCTTAAAATCAGTTCCAAACAAAGAATTCATCTTTCTAAATATTCCTTTGGTATAAATCGCTTTACAGTTTCAATTCTGTCTAAAGTTAATAGTTCGACCTTTTCAAATGCAACTGAGGCGATAAACTGTAGTGCCAGTAAAATGTTGACGTTTGACTAAGAAAATAAT
The DNA here is from genome assembly GCA_018105865.1 of Metaphire vulgaris. Taxonomy (NCBI): domain Eukaryota; kingdom Metazoa; phylum Annelida; class Clitellata; order Crassiclitellata; family Megascolecidae; genus Metaphire; species Metaphire vulgaris. The sequence continues at coordinate 14,236,926 of CM030850.1, read as the reverse complement.
AGACCTATAGGCCTAAGTGTAAAAGACAAAAGTACATAAAATCAGGTGCACAAAATTAGGAGTTCAGATTAATTTAAGAATAGTGTATCGCCCCGCCTGTGTTCGATCTCGATTCCAGCAATTTATAATAATTTGCAAATAGTAACAAAACTCTTTAGCTTATCTATTGTCTTAAACTGCATCAATATATAAAGATCATATCACGTGACACTTACCCAACATTAACCTGACCTTAGAGCGAGTGTTGCCAGCAACATTAAAAGTTTCTTAATTCACAAAATATTATAACGTAGCAGTGGCGTACCTAGGACATATCCGGTAGGGCGCTTTAAAAGGGTTCCAAAAACTTTTATCTTGCGTTGAAAGAGAAGAAACTGAGAAAACTGACTCATCAATCAGTCATCATAGATCAGTTCGATCAGTAAAAGCCCGAAAAGTGCATCTGTAGTTTTAATTTTATGCCAACAAAGTATCATGATTTGTTATTTAAAGATTTTCTAACTTGCTGATTCAGTTTTCTGATCGCCCCTGTCATGGGCGCCAAATACCCTAGGCACGCCCTTGTAAGCGTAGCAATGTTGCGCAGTGGAGAGTCTAATTGATTCGGACCCTGTGATGAATCAATCAGGCGCTTCAGAATAAGCTGCTTTTCCAAGTGCCGCTTTCATCAGTAAAACATAACAAACTTACGAGATGTTACACTGCATTACGCACACGCACACACGCACGCACGCACGCACACACACACACACAGAGAGAGAGAGAGAGAGAGAGAGAGAGAGAGAGAGAGAGAGAGAGAGAGAGAGAGAGAGAGAGAGAGAGAGAGAGAGAGAGAGAGAGAGAGAGAGAGAGAGAGTAGACAGACGGACAGAGACAGAGAGACTGAGACAGAGACTGAGACTGTGTGTGTGAGAGAGACAGACAGACAGACAGACAGAGACAGAGACAAGGAGATAGACAGAGACCGAGAGAGACAGACAGAGACAGAGACCGAGAGAGAGAGACAGACAGAGACGGAGACCGAGAGAGACAGACAGACAGAGACAGAGAGACAGACAAACAGAGACCGAGAGAGACAGACAGACAGATACAGAGAGAGCGCGAGAGAGACATAGAGAGAGAGAGAGAGAGAGCGAGAGAGAGAGAAAAAAATTACAAAAATTACAATTAAATCCACAGCAGATTATGTCAGATATATTTCTTTAGATTTCGGTGCCTACAATCAGCGAACCTCTCTCTACTCGATGTAATTGCAAAATGATATCAAGTAACACACTCAAATCAAAATACTTAATTGACATGACGCTGTTCGATAACAGAATGGCAAAACAATGGGGGAAAACAATGTAGTTTATGGTGCGCGTCACGTGATACATTTTCAGATTATTCCAACGTTTCAAAGACGCATTGGTTGGCTGATGGCTTGTGTGTGTGTGTGTGTTTGTGTGGCTCATCCTTTTCTCATCCGGGCTTATGGCTTAAAGAGAAGACAGGGTGGAGTGGGGGATGGAATCAGATCACTGGACAAAAGAATTTTTAGTTATTTCGTTCTTTCGTTATGTCAAATAAGTTAGCTAAAGAAGTTAATTGAAGCATGAAACTTCTCCCTTTTGCTGTGTACAGAGTGGACCAGTGGGGTGGGGGAGGGAGTGGGGGTCAGCAAGCAACGACTAGGAATTCCCCCGCTCCTCCTACAAATAGGACTACCGCAATTGAAAAGGGTCGCCAAATAAAATTCCCGATAATAGATTATTGCACTGATACGACAATAACGCAAAGCGAAAAAATTACAAGAAAATGAATGTAAAGTCGACCGTCGAATGGTCGGTCAGACTCTAGGCTCGAGACAGCGCCACCTGTCGACGCCTAGCGTCACTTCAATCCTGACAGGTGTGCTCACATGTACTTACGTCATAACGACCCACTGACGTAGAAATCGTCGCCGTTTTCATGACGACCGTTGCCCTGACAACGCGACTTCACAGCAGACTGCCTCCGGCGGGATACAGCAACAGAGCGGTTCCTATAACGTTCCTTCGAAGGATGCTAAGGGCGCGGATTCGACGCTGTTTATGGTCGCTGCTACACGCACGTCTGGACGGACCCGACGCGCGCCTAAAGTGAACGACGCAGGTATGGGGCCCACCTTGTGTGCGCTCGAAGGCGTAGGCCGGCGACGATTTCGTCAACTATTATAGGCCTATTAGGCCTCTTCTGAGAGCGTTCGTTTGAGGTCTAGAGAGAGAATCAAAGTCCAAGAGACTCTCGATCGATAGGACAGAAAATATGGAGACGGTCAGGATGGGCGAACATTCTGAATGCGCTCTATGGTGAATGACTGACTGACTGACTCACTTAATGAATGAATGAATTACAGTGGTTCTCACACAGGGCAGATCCTACTGAACCACTCTAAAGCATGTTACTACTACTACTACTACTACTACTACTACTACTACTACTACTACTACTACTACTACTACTACTACTACTACTACTACTACTACTACTACTACTGCTACTGCTACTACTACTATTAATACTAATACTAATACTGTTATTATTATTAATGAACGAACGAACGAATGAACGAACGAATGAATGAATGAATGAATGAATGAACAGTAAATAACTAATCGTTTGTTTGCTATCTTATTATATAATTCTCGATGTCCGGTCTGTCTGTCGGTCACGATACACGGCAGATTTTGCAAGACGCTGTTGCCATAACAACGAAATTGTTTAATCAAAACTGTCTAAAAAACGCAGCGTTTAACGAAGCGTCTTAATTGCAGCTCAAATCCCCGTTCCCCATCCCTCTCCCAATCGCCCCGGCCTCAACCCATCCCCTTTCCGGCCCAACCCATCCCCGCCCGCCCTACCGCACAGGCCCCAACCCCCGTTTCCCCTTACCTCTCCCCATCCCTCTCCCAATCCCTTCCCTCTCTCCACACCTCTCCCAATCGCACCGGCCCCAACCCATACCCGCTCCGCCCTACCCCACAGGCCCCAAACTTCCCCAAACCCCTCCCCTCTTCCCATCTCTCTCCCAATCGCTGCGGCCTCACACATTTCCGCCCAGGCCCCAAACCATACCCGCCCGCCCTACCCCACAGGCCTTAAATCTCCGTTCCCATTCCCTCCCCATCTCTCTCTAACCTCCATTCCGTCTCCCCATCTCTTTCTCAATCGCCCCAGCCCCAACCCATCACCGCTCCGCCCTACCCCACCGGCCCCAAACCCCGTTCCCAAACCTACACAACGCTGCTCCGAAAACCAGTACAACCCACTTTCCTCCTCCCAAACCTCCCTCCCTCTCCCAATGTCCCGCCCCCCGTTATTATATATATTTACTTCTTCCTAACCTCAATACCTATTTTTTAAATTTAACCCCTCAAGTAGGGATTAAATTTTCAGAAGCCGTTACCGTGCTGGGGATTTAATTTTTGGAAAAGCGTTCTTAGAAATGATTGCTGTAACGTTTTAAATTTGCTATATCTCAGGCTATGTAGGAGCTAAAAAGATGAGGTTTGCACCATTGTTTAGATTTTTTATTCCTCTTTCTAACCGTCCGTGCATAACAGAAAAATATGGGGGTAGAGTCCACTTTACGGCCTAAAATATCACCCTCTCCCCCCAAAAAAAATTCAAAGCCCCTAGCCAAACATTTTCAGCGGTAACCCCACTTTGGTCAGCGGCAAAGTTATAAAGGGATGTCAGAGGAACAAAATAAACCAAAAAGTTTGAAAATCGGTTGACATTTGGTAAAGATATATCAATTCTAACTCGATGACCCCAATGTTTGAACATAACTATTATCGGTGAATTTCGCGAAAGTTTTGAATTCTGAGAATTCTGATCAAAATTACAATCATGATCCAGCGAAGGCATTATGTCCATTCCCATTGATGCTATTGCTGGATCATGACTGAATTCCTAAATCGATTTCTGTTCCATTAAATATTTTAATTTTAGTTTCCTACTTTTTTTGAATTTGCTATAGCTCAGGCTATATAAGAACTAAGAAGATGAGGTTTGCACCATTGTTTAGCCTTTTTATTCCTCTTTCTAACCGTCCGTGTAAAACAAAAAAAGTTTAGCGTTCACGAGGTTTGCGACAATAAAGTGAGAATGAGGAGCAGGCTATTGGTCGGAGTGAAAAAGCAGCACAGCAAACAGGAGAATCAAGAACTGCATGTCGTTCGACACTGCCAAATCATTACACTTACGTTGACTATCAAGTTTCTGAAAATTCACGCGAATGGGCGTTAACTCGGTTGAAGGAAAAGGCGGCGAGTTAGGGAAATTAATTGCGCAAAATCCTATTGCATTTGCACAAAATTGGGTGGTAAAACAGCCAATCTCCCCCGTCATTTTTGACGGGTAAACACCTAGTAGTTATTATAATTAATGAGGACGCCAAAAGCCTTGTTTATAGAAACGGCGAATTACAGAACGCACGAGACAGTTTCTAGGTTCTCCACTTAAATGTAATTGATTGATCTGCCGGTGTCCAGACAAAATAGCGCCGACAAAATCGCGACGACAAAATCGCGCCGACAAAATAGCGCAAAATAGCGCGAAGCAAGAAACAATAGAGAGCACAACTTTCAAGTCAACATGTTTATTAAAATTAATACAACACCAAAGCTAAATCAAACAATATGTTACATCTGTGAAAAATGCCTCTTCATATTAATCAATAACGCAGAATTAAATAATAAACTGAAAAAGGACTCTTCATATCAATCAATCACGTAGAAGCAAATACTAAACTGTTAAAAATGTCTCTTCACAAGTCATAGCCGAGTAGTTAGTCGTTTGGAAATACGATACTGAATATCCTTGACATCTCATAGCCGAGTATGAGAACTATTTATTACTGTCGCTCCGTTCCTATCGCACGAATACGTCGGCGCTATTTTGTCGCGTTTTTTGAGCTATTTTGAGCTATTTTGTCGTGCGCTATTTTGTCGGCGCTATTTTGTCGGCGCTATTTTGTCGGCGCTATTTTGTCGTGCGCGATTTTGTTACGGCACCTGATCTGCCCATTGTAATACGTTTATTAATTAGTAGCTGTTAACCCGTCAAAAATGACGGAGGAGATTGGCTATTTCCTGCCTCGATTTATTGCAAAAGTTCATGTTATTACATATAACAATATTTTAAATCTGAAAATGTAAATTTTAAAGTGAATACGTGATTATCATCTAAAAGTTTCCTTTTGCCCCTCTGGCTGGTCTTGCCCTCCACCACAGTAGGCTGCACCCCAGAACGGACTCTACAACTCCGGTTTGGTCTTACGACCCAAAAGGGTTTAGTCTCTCACGGGGAATGCCCCCAGTGCCCAGTGGGCCTACATCTCCTTTAGGGCCGTGGATTTGCTATTTCATGCCAAGAATTATTGTAAAAGTTAATATTATTATATATAACAATATTTTAAATCGGAAAATGTAAAGTGAACACACACACACACACATACACGTATACGTACACACATATATTGTATTCTCTGCGATGTACACGCACGCCTTTGTGTCTATGCATCGTACACCATCTGGCGAATTTTACTCGAAATATTTGCAAAGTCAACAGGTCGATAATTTAGATGAATTAAAATGGCTGATTTGCCGACGATCTATAAAACAAACTCTGGGAACAGTGTATATTCTACTTTTGTGATTAGCGTGTATTCTACAAATTAACACCTTTATTTGATTTCAAACCAGTGGCGTAGTCAAGGGAGATTTTGGGGTTAAACCCCCCTTGGCCGTCGGCAGAATTTTTTAAAGCGTGTTTTCATGCATTTTTATTTTAGGACGCGGTTTTGGGGTTGAACCCCCCTGTCAGCATGTTTAGAGTAGAAAGAATAACGATGGTATTTTTTGCTTGTCAAATTCTTTTTTCAAAGTTGGTCACGACCAAGACCAACCCCCCTTGTGGAAATCCTGGCTACACCACTGTATCAAACAACAGCAGTCTGTCATGGAGCGAGGCCAAAGACTTGGCCAACGACCGATGTAGATAGAGAACAGTCTGTCCTGTCCGATGTGCTTCCAGCACGAGGACAGACTAGGTACTAAGTACATGTAAGTAAGTATTTAATATCATGAGTTAATTATAACAATGGAGAAACGGCTTTAACTGTTGGGTGCACTTCGAGCGCAAATATATCCGCCAAACAGTTAAACAATTAACGTTTGAACTTGTACGTCCGTCGTTCGATGATTGAATGCTTACTTTTCGGATTGTGACATGACGCACGACTCATAAAAATTTCGGCTTTAAAATGGATTAATTTAAGTAGATTATATGTTGTTTTTGTGACAATTTCATATTCAGTCTGTTTTATGTCATGCTTTGCTAGCAAGATTACATAACAACTCGTCGTCGAAAGCCCTAAATTTGCAAAGGCACGGATAAATAAGCGAGTTTCGCCAATTAGGCCTGTATTATTTAAATAGCAGAAGAAAACCATCTCTTGTCGATTTTGATGTCAGTTCAGACCAGTGTTTTATCCAGATTTCAGGCCTTTGATGGGGAAATTGACTTGGCTGAGGGCTAAGGGGGGGGGGGAAGAAACATAGTTCAATGCAACAATTTGTGTCAGTGCTGGGATTTTGGGGAGATTTTTTGTGGTTTGGGGCAGCGAGGGGGGCATTCCCTCTAACAGGCCTATATAAAACACTGTTTCCGACCTCGGAGTACTTTGAACAACCAGTCAACTAATTTTGTTTGGTGCGAAAGGTTTTGGTGACTTTGTATGAATCTGACAAAACATAGAGTGACCGGCTCTGCATAATATGTTTACCAGCTAAAGATTAGTCTTAATAATTGTATACGACCAGTGCTAATTCTAAGAAGAATCGTGACCGTGTTTGAAAATTTCATTGAAGGCTACATCTACACTGTACTGCAGCAGTCGAACTTCGCATCCGATTGAAGCTCCTGCACGTATTATATTATATTTGGCAACTAACTAACAGACATTGTAATGTGTTTGTACAGTCCGCTACCGGATAAGTTGCTACCGTCGGCTGTTTTGAGAAGCTCCTAAAGACACACTTATTTAACATCTTTTATAAGTGACTCCTTTGTAAAGCGCTCTTGACTTTAGCTCCAGTTATGTTACTGCGCTATATAAATTGTCGTAGATAATAATAATAATAATAATAATAATAATAATAATAATAATAATAATAATAATAATAATAATAATAATAAAAATCTTAACTTTCAATAATAGGCTAATTAATAATAATAATTGTGTAAAGAATTAAAACAATAGCAATAATGACGGCTGGTTACAATATATCACCAAATCGTTTTTTCAAATCTTGCACGAAAATACAAAACCACTGCAAAAATATCAACTACACAACCACTGCATACGTTCGACAAAATTGAAAAAAACTGCATAATTATAGAAAACAACGGGGACACCGGTAAATTTCCGAATCAAGCGAACACAAAATTTAGAGCAGGGATTGACAGACGAACAAACATTTCACTGTATATTAGCAAAATCATAGCACAATCTGTAACTAACCACCAAACAATTAGTGTATCATTAACTATCTATATGTAAAACGAGTAACGGTATTGTTGAAAATTACACTGTATGCTATCTGGATTCACCGAGTTCATTAAACTAGGCTATTACTTCGATGACATTATTATTATTATTATTATTATTATTATTATTATTATTATTATTATTATTATTATTATTATCGCTGGCTAATAGCAGAACCTCTTATGGACACGTGATGTCTGTCTTAGCGCCATTTGTATTCTGCATAGATGATATCATTGCGAATAGTGAGAAATAAATGGAAATTAGATAATTAATTATTGTTCAATAGTAAACGAATGTTTAATCCCCGTATAACAAAACTTGGCACAAGTGGATCGTAAGCAACGTTTGGCAGTGCTGTCGTGCAACATTTTTTGTGGGCGGGGGGAGGGAATGCCCATTCACGACCAGGCCCGTCTTATACTTGCGTGGGGCCCCGGACACCTGGCGGCCTGCGGGGCCCTAGATGTGAAGATCAAATGTTGACAAGCAAAAAGGGTCATCTCCAAAACGTTTTTGGGTGTTGACAAGCAAAAAAGTTTGCGCGCGGCGCGGAGCCCCTAAGATGCGCGGGGCCCCGGGCACTGTGCCCGATTTGTAACACGTAAAGACGGGCCTGTTCACGACGCAAAAAGTTGGCAGGCAAAAATATTTTTAAAAAGTAAACGCCCAGAGCGAAGTATAGACATATTGCGCATTTTAACTACTGAAAAAGTCTGGCGAGCAAAAAAAGTCATCGCCAGTTTAATGAGACATGGAAACTGGAAAGTCATTTGTTTCGATTATTTTTCATCCCCAAAATTGTTTGGGGATGCTCAAGTATCCCAGGCTATCATTGCGCGACGCCTCTGATGTTGGGTCCTAGTTATTCACAGATGCATTTGATCTCAGATGTAGTCACGTGATAAACGTATCCGAATAAACTTTAAAACATAAATTATTGAGTCCAAATAACTGTTTGTGTATTAGTTATACTATGGTATAAGCACACAGATGCAAAACACATTTACGATAACAGATTATTGCACTGATTTACAATCACCATAATGATACCAGCAACCACAATAATGATATACATAGTCACCATAATGATACAAACGACCACAATAATGATATACATAGTCACCATAATGATACAAACGACCACAATAATGATATACATAGTCACCGTATCACTGTATCACAAAAACTGATGATGTTTGAAAGAACGGGTCTTGTGCACTAATCAAACGCATAAGCCTAGAGGCCTATATATATATATATATATATATATATATATATATATATATATATATATATATATATATATATATATATTATTATGTCAAGTGTGAATTGCTTTGTGTAAGTGCGTGCAAAATATAGTTGTTAGGATTGCCAACTGTGAAAAATTTCAATAAAGGACACCCGGTGCGGAAAAAGCTCGGTGTCACCCGGTGCGGGAAAAAAGGGGGTTAACTTCCTTCTGAAATGTGGTGACAAGCAAAAAAAGGTAATCTTCCTTCTGAAATGGGGCGACAAGCAAAAAATGTCATCTCCCTTCTTCTGAAATGGGGTTCAAGCGCTAAGTCGACCTACCGCTTTTGCAAATTTCAATTGAAATGTGTGGTTTCATGACTTGATTTTTGAAATAAAGGACAAACCATGGTCCTTTATTGAAGCGCTAAAGGACAAGGACTCAGAGGTGCATCAAAAGGACTGTCCTTTGAAATAAAGGACGGTTGGCAACCCTAATAGTTGTTGATGTAAATATCGATTATTAAATGTCAATTTACAAAAGCGAAGGGTTCAGTAAGCGATCATGTGACGACCAACAATACCGAGATCATTGTCGAAGCTCGCTTTCCCGAAGATCAAGTGAATGACAGTGATCAAGGCGACGGCGGCTGTGGCGGCAAGCGACGCGCCTGTACCTCCTCCTCCTCCTCCCCGGCGGTTCCCAGAGGAGCCGAGCATCTGGGCGCACTGCTGTTGCATGTCCGACGACGTCCTGAAGTTGCAGAGGGTCGAAGTGCAGCACAGCTCGCACTTGGCCTGCGCCGAGCGCGACGCATAGCTGCTCAGGCAGACGTTGTTGTCGGCGAACAGAGGAGTGCAGGACAACGACAACGCACTCGCAACGAAGTCGTACTGTATCTGAAATACAGAAAGAGTGTGTGTGTGTGAGAGAGAGTTTGTAAGAGTGAGAGAGAAAGAGTGAGTGAGAGAGTGAGTCAGAGAGAGAGAGAGAGAGAGAGAGAGTGAGAGAGAGTGTGTGAGAGAGAAAGTGTGGAAAGTGTGTGTGGGTGTGTGAGAAAGAGAGAGTAAGAGAAAGAAAGAGCGAGGGAGAGAAAGAGAGAAGTAGAGAGAATTAGAGAGAGGGAGAGAGAATTAGAGAGAGGGAGAGAGAATTAGAGAGAGAGGGAGAGAATTAGAGAGAGGGAGAATATTAGAGAGAAAGAGAGAGAGAGAGAGACAGACAGAGACACACACAAACAGACAGACAGACAGACAGACAGACAGCCAGTGTCTATGTCTAATGCCAACGTATTCATTTCTTAATACTGCATGGCTGCTTTTTAACGTATAGCACGATCATACAAGCAGCTGTTGTTAATTTCTTGCTTACATCAATCCTCTTACATCATCATGATGATGGTGATAATAATAATAATAATAATAATAATAATAATAATAATAATAATAATAATAATCATCATCATCCAGCAGTGCGAGCGACTGTGGCTTCATTCGAATCGAAAATTGCCAGATTGAGTTCGGATAAACTGTCTCTAATCTGCTCTGAGAGCGATTCTTGGCATTCGACGATAAGTCAAAGCCAAAGAATGTTCAACAGATCTTCCCAAAAGGCAGAGGAGGATAGCAACCTACTTTTACACCCATTTTTACATCAGTCAAAAAGGTTGGAATCATGGCTTTTTGGCGTCGGAACGAGGCGGAACGGCGTTCCGGAAAATCTGAAGACTTATTTTTTTACAACATTAAATTCATAAATAGAAAATTTAGAACTGATATAGTTCAAACATTTCTATGTACGAATTTAATGTTTTATTGATTTTAATCATTATAGTAACTGTTCGACCGCTACGTCATGTTGGCAATAATTGACTTCTTACTATTGCGTTCCGGAAAATATTTTTTTTACAAAAAAGCCATGGTTAGAATGCTAAAAGCAAAAAGTTTAGAAACCCCAATGAGGGGTCGACGTCAAAATAGTTTGTGACTACCCCTCCACCCCACCCCACCATAAAACGACAAATCTAACGCTGAGTTGATACATTGTCATGGCGCGCTTTTTTTTCTTAGCGAATAAAATAGACCAGATACGATGACGTCACTGATTTATGACGTGTTTCTTCACGTCGTCTGACTTACGTAGCAGGTGCCCGTCTTGCCAACGCAGGTGGCCGTGCCGTTGTCCGTCTTGTTTCTGCAGCTGCTGCCAGAACAGTTGTAGCAAAGGATCGCCTGCCAATCAGAATCAAACATCCGATGCAGATAGATGATGATGATGATGATGATGATGATGATGATGATGATGCAGATAGATGATGATGATGATGATGATGATAGATAGATAGATAGATAGATAGATAGATAGATGGATAGATGGATAGATGGATAGATGGATAGATAGATAGATGATAGATAGATAGATGATAGATAGATAGATAGATAGATAGATAGATAGATAGATAGATAGATAGATAGATAGATAGATAGATAGATAGATAGATAGATAGATAGATAGATAGATAGATAGATAGATAGATAGATAGATAGATAGATAGATAGATAGATAGATAGATAGATAGATAGATAGATAGATAGATAGATAGATAAACATTTATTGTACCATCACATGAATTTAGTAATACTGTATGTCGTAAATAGAACAAGTAAGTAAAACGAAGTGAGTGTTCCAAAGGGACCTGCATCCAAACACGACTTTATAACTAAGTAACTACGGAATAATTTAAATATACTAGACTAATGAAACGCTGAGCTGTTATCTATAAATGGTTTAGGTGTTAGTAAAGCATGCATTTCCAGGCAGATTGTGCGCTATCGACTCTCATAGGATAGACGCAATGCTGAAAGTCAGCGGGAACGCGTGGGAACTAAGTTCCCTCACCTTTTCGGACAATGAAAATTTTTTCTATAATTTTTCAATATTTGTTCCCATATTGTAAAAGCACCGTGTACTTGTTGCAAAACTATTAAGCTAAGATTTAAAAAGCGCTATAGAAATGTAAATGATGGCTACCTATAGTTCGTTAGGGCTAGGGTTGCGCCAGAGAGTTCCTGCACCTTTTTTCACAGACTTTCAGCACTGGATAGACGCATTTATAGATATTTATAGGCTAGACGATCGGTTTTTAAAAATATAAAGCCCCAACTGAAAAGCCTCCTGTCCATGCGTAGAATTGTGTCGGAAATCTCCGATTGGCTGGACGCCTACCTTGATGGCAGACGACGTAGTCACGTTCATCGTCCTATTCCCCGCGTAGGAGTTTGTAGTCATCGTAAGAGAGGAATTGCCTCCCCCCTCCTCCTCCTCCTCCTCCTCCTCCACCACCTGTTGAGCCTCCACCTCCTCCTCCACCATCTCCACCAGTTGCGTTTCCTGTGTAGGAGTTTGTTGTCAACGCAAGCGAAGAATTACTACCTCCACCTCCTCCACCTGCTGAGCCTCCACCTCCACCACCTCCTCCACCACCTGCAGGAGTCGAGCCTACTCCACCTCCTCCTCCTCCTCCTCCACCACCTGCAGAAGTTGAACCTCCTCCACCTGCTCCACCTCCTCCACCAGTCGTGCTTCCAATCCCCTGCGTGGTGGCCACCCCGCCGTTGGCCATCTTGTCTCCGCCAAGTGTGGGGGTGGTGACCGCCGACGCTGTAGTGACAGTATTGATGGCTCTAGGAGGATAATCGGTAATAACAGTGTTGCTATTTTTGGTGGGGGTGGGGATGGTGGTGCTGCTGCTGCTGCTGCTGCTGCTGTTGTTACTCTTGCTGCTCCATTGTTGTTGTTGTTGAATTGTTGTCGTATAATTGTTCCACGGCCCCGTAACCGTCGATGTGTTTGTAACGTTTGCGCTCCAAACAAATCGCATCCCGACAAACACTGGAATCACACAGAAGCCCCCATGAGAGATTATTATTATTATTATTTATTATTATTATTATTATTATTATTATTATTATTATTATTATTATTATTATTCGTAAGAAAAACACTTTGCTGCGATCAATGCAAAGGAACTGTCGAAGAAGCAGCGGTCGATAAAAACAGGAAAAAGCTCTACATTTTCACGCCACAGGAGGACCGCGTTGCCTCAAAGTACAACAACACGCCCTCCTCTTCTAAAGTCTACTGTCGCGAGGAACGTTCTTGACTTTGAATGTTTTTGCAGAACTATTGAAGGCATCAACACCAGTGACGTAGCCAAGAGGAGGTTGGGGAGGGGGTGGTTAAAACTCCCCTTGGGAGCCGATGAATTTTTCTTAATGTTTCCATGCATTTTTAATTTTCGGACGCGGTTTCGAGGGTCAAACCCCCTTTGGGGCTGCTGTCCACAGTTTTTTAAAAGCGCTATAGGCGTGACAAGCTTTTTTTGCTTGTCAGCATCTGAAAGGAAAAATTGTAGAAGGAAAGACATAGGATAGATACATAGGATGACCCTTTTTGCTTGTCAAGATTTTTTCGAAAGTTGGCTACGGTCAAAAATGAAAACCAAACCCCGCCTCTTCCGGAAATCCTGGCTACGCCACTGATCAACACTATTATCTTCAGCATTAGAAATTCTTAGACATTTCGCCAAATTCGACGCAAAACCTTATTGAAAAATTCCAGAGATATGGTTGTCTTTTAGACGACATAGGATGTTGCCGCTGTAGATTTTGTGAAATACTCACGCCAAATGAGCGCAACGGTGAGCCGCCGCTCAACTGTTCCGCCATCCATGGTCCTCTGTACGGAAGTTCAAAAGTACCAGTCGGCGATTTAATCCAGTACCAAGCGAATATTCTTCTACTGGAATCGATGATCACAGGACAGATTTTTGTCAACAATTTTTACAAATAATTATTATTTAAAGTAAAATTTAGGAATATTCACGTAATTTACTAGTATTTTTATAGTAACTTCTTTCGCTTGTATTTTCTCATCGACCTTAGATTCTATTCCAACAAAGATGCTGAAGGTACTGTGTAGATCATGCTCGGAGTAATGGAAGGCGAAAACATTAGAGGAAGACCACGGAAACAATGGATAGATAATAATATTATAGAATTGTGCAACGTGGACATGCATGAAGCGTACAAAGCCACACAAGACAGAGATGAATGGAGGAGGCAAACTCAAAACTGCAAAAGACACCAGCGGGTATTTTGCGCCTATAGTGAAGAATGAATGAATTAATTGGATGTTATGCCAAATACTGGCAGAGTGGAGAATTTGAAGAGCTCTGCATTTAAGAAATTTCATCGGTCATTGGCGTACAGCCTCAAGGGGTTCAGAGGGCGGAGAGCTCCGCCCCTACTCGGGGGCCTGGCTGTGTAGTGACTGTAGTCCGTGCAAAAACGACATAGAAAACTGTTTTAGTTGGGGAGGGGGGGTAGGGTGAGTGTCAATATGCTGTTATATGGTCCGAAATATATTAATCTGCAAATCTCAAGAATTGAATATAAAATTACGCCAAAATTTTTCTGTGCGAGCCCACTATTCTCCTCTTAATCGGGTCTGACTAAGTAGTCACGTGGGGGAGACGAGGGGCGGCCCCTATTCTGGTTGGGACCGGTCATGAGATTTGCGTGCCCGTTTAGATTTTTTTTTGGGGGAGGTCGAATGATCGAAGAGAATACGTGAATGTATGTGTGAAGAACTCCTGGACGACGGATACTTTTTTCCTAGAAAATGTCGATGTGCCCTCATTCCGAAATCTTGGCTACGCCACTGATTAGAAATTTTACGGTATTTCGATTGATTCCGATTGGTTGCTTAATGCCCGTAAGTTTAGCCTTTCAAATAGGGCCTACCAGTTAGTAGTCTGTTTATCGAATATTTAGCCGCATCACTCGAGTTGAAACCGGTGGAAGCTACACTTGGTCTCGTAAACTCTCAATACACCTACCATAAAATTAGCATTTTAACAAGGACAACAGTTTACAAGGCGCTCTAAAATAATCTCAGAACACTGACTACACACGCGTGAGACCAGGTTGTCCTCTTCTTCTTCTTCTTCTTCTTCTTCTTCTTCTTCTTCTTCTTCTTCTTCTTCTTCTTCTTCTTCTTCTTCTTTTCTTCCTCCTCCTCCTCCTCTTCAATACAGCTTGAATCCAACATTTTCACATGTGCGTCCACAGAAATTTTTCCAAGGGG